>CAUOFW020005725.1:274236-337728 GCA_963454935.2 Ilex paraguariensis
AAATAAAAAGGTGTTAACTATAGGAGCTTGAGGAGGCCGGTACCTCCCAAAAAACTTAATAGGATAAAATTATACTTTTTAAAATAATTAGGATATAAATACATATACTAAAAAAAAGTCATAAAAACTCTTTTACCCCTTACCATAAATAGTGCATACCTAATTGAATGTGAAACTTTCAAGATTAGAATATGAGACTTTTAAGATTTTTTTTGATATTTGTATAAAATTTGAATTTTGAAATTATATATATATATATATATATATACACACACACACGTAAAACAGTGACACGTTTAACAAAAAATAGTAACATCAAACAGTGACACGCTCAACAAAAAAAAAGTAACATCAAATAATAACACACTCAACAAAAAAATAATAATATCAAACAGTAACACAAATATTTTTGTGGATGGAGTATATCATTGTTTGATGTTATTATTTTTTTGTTAAGCGTGTCACTGTTTGATGTCACTGTATTACATATGTGTGTGTGTATATATATATATACGAAATTTCAAATTTTAAATAATACACAAATATCAAAAGGAATTTTAAAAGTCTCACATTTTAATTTTGAAAGTCTTACATGCAAGTAGGTAAACACTATTTATGATAGGGATAATTATGAAATATATTTTTAAAAAAATTTAAAAATATTTTAAAATGTGTACTTATTGACAATTATTTGATAAAAAAGAGGACTTAAAAGAGAATAAGTTTAGAACTGATATTTAAAGTCAAATAAATTTTAAAAAAAGAACTCACATTTTATTATGTCTTTGTTTTTTTTTTTACCCCCGGATTGATCTTGGTAATCATCTCAACCACCTCATTGAAAAGTCTCCTGGTCAGGGTCCAAACATGGAGAAGTCAAGAGTCAAACCATTTGGTCTTAGTCAATTATTTATCAAATCACTAATTTAAGTTCAAAACTTCATTACTAATTAGAAAGTTCAGGGGGTCTTTATGTCATTACAAATTTATTACAGATTTCTTATGTGATTAGTGGATACTGATGGATCTAGTGGTCCAAAAAAAAAAAAAACTACAAATGGATGTAGGAATACATAGGATATATTACATTGATAACCCATGGGGTTTTTGAAATTTGGTAACAACCCAATTTTGTTTCTAAAATCATAACGATACTCCTATTTTAAGTTTCCGCAATAGATTGTGTTTATGTTATTGTAAACCCTATAATCTATGTTATTTATAAATATCTTGAGAAAAACTTTAAAGAAATGAAGGAGATAATTAAAAAAAATGACATATTAGGTATTCAAAAAAAGTAAAATAGATTGATAATTTGGTTTAGCAATAATTAAAATAAGCATTACTTATTCAATTAAATTATAAAAATAATTTAATTTTTTATTAACAATTTTATTATTTAAATATGTTTACGTGCAACACAAATCGTGCATCGCTAAATACTAGGGGCCAATAAAAAGGGTTGAACCCAGTATCTCAAAATTTACTTTTTTTTCGAAGGTTAATTTTACACCACTAGGTTACTCATGAGAATTAGTAATGATGCTACAAAAAAATATCTACCTCAGACTAAATGACAAGTCGGGGCAACATTTGTCGATCTAGTCAATACAGGATAAGTCAGGTCAGGTTAGACCTAATCAATGGCTGACTAGGTCAACCATGGGACTCTAAAAGATGACAAACTATTTCGAAATTACCAGAAGGGGTAAAGGAGAATTTTCACTAGTAAAACCCTCCTTGGGCAATAAGACACCGCCTCCTAAGATTATGTCATCAATTCTAGAATGTCATGTTACGCCTTTAGATAAAAGTCATTAACGACCAAATATTTTTCAAATAATTTTGCTATGAGAACAACGATTATCTATGTATAAAAAGCTAATCAATTCGCTGCCTCAAGGACAAGCGTAACACTATACCCTAATGTATACACCTTCTTCCTCAAGAAATATATAGTCAAGGAGTAAGAGTGTCTATTACAATGAATTAACTCATCTCCTCAGTTAGGTGAACCACTTAATTTTATCCACATTCTTTACTTGCTTTAGCACACACATAGAGCACACATCATCTAGAGCATATTCAGCTTACTCACTCACATTTCTCGATTTTTTACACCATCAAATAATGACAACCGTTGCCTTTTACTAATATCATGTTATTATATGGATTTCTCATTTCATTGAAATATTTGTCTCACATATGACCACAAAAATATTTCTAGCAATAGGTGTATGACCAAATTTTAAGAATAAGAGGTGTGAATAAAATTAATAGGAACTTTTAAGGGTTTTCGGTGAAATTTACATAAATGTGTAAATTTTCTTACAAGGACAAGCCCATTGCNGTGAATAAAATTAATAGGAACTTTTAAGGGTTTTCGGTGAAATTTACATAAATGTGACAAGCCCATTACGGCAAGCGAATATTAATATTAACGGGGAAAAGTCCTTTTCGATGTCTTTCGTTCTCTTCCTCCTTAATTTCCAAGGACAAAAAGGAGTTTGATGTGCAAACTTGACCTTAAACACATTAACCCCCTCATCTTCCGAAAATTACCAACCCAACACTCCCCGTCCCCCAAGTTTGTCGATGCAAATATAGAGAGAGAGATACACACAAAAGAATCCTAGAGAGAGACAGAGAAGGTGCTCGTGGAGGCCCTGATATGCAGGTGGCATGGAAATGGAGAGATCGCTGGAAAGAGCTTTTGTAATGGCGAATCTGGAACCGTAACTCGTTGAAACCCGTAACCTTCTCTGCAAAAAAAAAAAAAAAGGGGTTCTTTCAATGATCATACTTGCTATCTGATCAAATCGCGATTTTCAGGTGCAAATCTCTATCTGTATCTTTCTATCGTTCCTCATTTACCTGCATTGTTTGTTTATGTTTTCAGCCTTTTCGCGTTCTGTTGTTATTCTTTGAACCATTTGGATTTCACGGTTTCATTCAAACGTGCATCAATTTGCTTTCTTAATGATGATAGAATTTTCCTTAACTTGCACGTAATTTTTTTATTTTTTTTGGTACTTTGTTTTCTCTGATTTTGATTTATTTTCACTTTCTCTAGTTTTATTTTTGAGTGATTTGTTGTTTTGTTTTGTTAAAGAGATGGCGGAAGTGACGAAATTATTGTACATCGTGGTGGTGGAAGAAGATGAAAAGAGAGAGGAAGGAAAGGAGTCTTTCCGGTATACAAGACCTGTTCTGCAGAGTACTCTGCAGCTCATGGGATGCAAAGCTCGTCATGGTTTCAAGGTATTGTTATTGTTACTCACTCAAATTCAAAACTCCCAATTCTAATCGTATTTGTTGTTTATGGTTTGTTGATTGTTGGTTAATTTTTGTTATATGATGTGGATTTTATTATTAAGGAGCTAAAGTTCCTGATCTCAACTGTCTCTTTTGTCTGCACTCCGTTTTCTTTAACATGGCTGATTAAGATCAGGACTTCAGGTTATGTGTTCTACAATTTCTCCAAGTTTGCGTGGCAGATCAAGAATGCATGCAATATATTTGTTATATTTTTAAATTTTATTACCTGTACTGTGAAAAATCATACTCGTCGTCCAGTTTGCTATAACTCTTTGCTTTAAAGGGTTAACCACTTAACCCGTAGTAGATTGGCTACCGGCGTGTCCTTGTACATCATCTTCTAGGATCATTCACCTTTGCTCAATTTATTCCTAAAATTATTCATACTGGCGTAACAATGGGTCACCAACTGCTGCATACCAGGTTTTTCTCAATACCTTTTCGACTCAAGCTTCTTTAGCAATTTTAATTTGCGGATGAGAAATATTGCAGGGTCATGCTTCTTTCATTCTGAAACATTTAGTCAAATTTTGCTGGTTAGTAATTGTTTGCTGATGGTCATCGTGTCTAGTGTAGATTCACACATAGTTATGGGGTTTTCGGGTTGTTTTTCCTTTGATTTTGTCATTCATAGAATTGAATTGTAATATTTCTTTGTTAGTTGTTGGACCCTTCTAATTTCAAAGGCTGCATGCAAATTATGTTCTTGAAATGAAACAGTTCAGTTGGCAGATGGGATCCTCCTGTATTTCATTTCCTTAAGTTTTTCTTGCATCCATCTGGTCCTCTACATTGTCATTGAGGTATGGAGACTCACTGTTCTGGTCATGTTGGTCATTTATTCCTCCAGAATGATACCAAATCATAGCTTCACAGGTTGTGCCTTGTAAGGTTCAGCATTACAGATTAGATTATTTGTTGCATGAAAAAGTGAATTGTGCTAATGACGTTATGTTAGTAATTGTTTAGAGGTAAACAGACAAAAAATCCAAAACTCTGATGCTTATGCTACATTTTTCTTCTTTCTAGCTCATGGTAGGTATTAATGTTTGCTAGTAAACAAGTTAGATATTAGTTCTAAATTGACTCTTTCTGTCTGAATCAGATTAGCCAAAGGGTTTTTGAACTGATGAGAAGTGGATGTTTTGCGGATGCTTCACTTTCATTGGGCGTAAAGTTATCAAGACAGGATGTGTCAAAAAAACTTCTTCAGAAAGAGAACAACAGTTGTAATGATGCTTGCTTCAATAAAGCAGATGGAGGCAGCCATTTGGTTTCAGAGACTGATGTTAGAAGTAAAAGCAAAACATTTGAATTGTACAAAATACGCACAACTGTTTTTGTTAGAAGGACAGCATTCTTAGATGTTGTTTGTGATGTTCTTGCTGAATACAAGTATGTGGGTCCAAATCAGCGGGCCGATCTGATGTTAGCTTGCAGGTAGAGTTTAGCATTTCTTATTCATTCAGTATAATTACATATGCTATGAGCTGTTTGGAATAAGGTTTCATTGAGTTGAGTTAAGATTAGCAGTTTCTACTAATGAGCCTTTTTTTGCTAACATTTTGTTGATGGGGCTGAATATTGGTTGCCCCCTTTTTTTTTTGCCTTGCCTGTTGCATTGCACATCTTGTTCCTCCAAGAGCATTAGTCGAAGAGGTAAATTTAGATCTTGTTTAATATTAATATTTAACACTTTAATTGTTCAATGAGTGAAAGTCTGTCAAAATGCATATTTAATCTCTGCTGTCCATGGCAGCTTGTGGAATTTTACCCTGTATTTTGATTAATTTTGCTAAGTTGTTCTCCGTTGCAGTCGGTTGGATTATTTTGCATGTCATCTGTGTCTCGCTGAACCATTTATTTCTTGAACCTGAGTCCGCCTGAATGTGCGCTTAAAACAATTTTTGGTGGCTTAGGTGAAATATGTTTCTATATATAGCTTAAGCCACTTATATATTGGATCATATTTGGATATGTTCTATGCTGCCTTTACTTGTGAAGCTCTTGCAAGTCATGGTATTTTACCTGTATAATGAAAAACTGATATATGTGCGACTTTCTGGAGCCCTCTAGACAGCCTGACTCTTTTGACAGCTTGCTATTTGTTTTCCAAGTGATCCAAACACTTAGGTTATTTCTGTTGATAGTTGGTATAGTCCTGTGTATTTTTTATGCTTCCAATTGATTTTTATATGAAGTTATGACCAATTGCCGTCAGTGAATGTTATGACTAAGATCCTTCTTTGTACCATCTCTCATTCCAAAGATTTAGATTGGTAGACACATCCCATTGTCTGGAACAGGGACATTGGTAGTGACTGAGGGGTTGAACAGTAATAAGCGATCTATTTATACCAACCCTTCTCTATGATTTACTCTGATGAAGGAAATGTTTTGAGGTATTTGTTGTGGGATGGGTACGAGGATAGCCATGCTTGCTCTACTGCTGCTTGAGGAATAGTTCAACTGACTACACCATCAGATAGTCTCTCCTCTGACCCTATCCTGGTTCACATAAATGTTTTGAAAACTATATTGCCAACGTTCTGCCATTAAGGTTGTGGCTTCCTTTTTAAGAACTTAGATTTTAGAATTAGCATATAGAACACAGAGTTAGCACCCTACTGAGGTTTTATGGATCGTGAAAATAACCGCCTTGTCCTCATACCTTCAATTCTCAGCAGCCTCACTCTCTCCCTAATCACCATTGCAAATTTTGTTTTAGTTCTAGTGGCTTCAAAATAATGTTTGCTAAAACTCCATACATAAATACAACCTTTGCTATTTCTGCCTCTACCTTCACGTGTCCTATATTTTTTGGGATTAATCCCATAGGGCACTTGAATTGACTTGATCTCTGTTCTTGAACATTTTTGTTGTATAAATGCTGTACCTCCAAAGGTGTAGTTTGTGGTAATAGATATCTGATATACATGTTTGGATAATCAATTATGAAATGCCATGTTTTCTTCTTATTTGGCATAGAAATCTAACAGACAAATTTGCCTTGAAATTGTGGGTTTTGCATTTACATCGTATCAAGCATAATATGGTATGCGGGTCCAAGAAAACTTTGGCAAGAATTATTGTTTTTTTTCTATAAAATTAGCACTCTGAGTTGGTCTCAAGGTGAAAATGAGACTTATCTGACACTATAATAAAGTTTCATGCCCAAGTCGTGATTGTTGGGGTCACCACCACATTAATTAAATCAGTTGCAGCTTCTTTGCATCATACTGCGAACTGACAAGCATCATACGTTGAGTTATGTTGCTTATTAGTTGTTACAATGTGTGTTTAGCGGCACAAAAGAGTTTATCTTTCTGTTTTTGGAGTTTATTGTTTCTGATTGTAAATTGTGTGATATCATTTTTTTCCATATGCTATGCTCTGTTTTCATTTTTCCTAAGAGATTATTTACGTGTTCCAGAATCCGGGAAAGGAAGGAATCTGTTACCGTGCTTTTATGCGGCACTAGTGGCTGTGGCAAATCTACTTTGTCTGCGCTGCTGGTATTTATTTTTGTTGTCCAAAGTACTCTTTTTTCCTGCTTTGCTTTTGTATGTACTGGAGTGTTTATGGCATTTTTTGCAATTCCTTTGCTTGGTGTTATTCTTGTGTTAGATAGTCATAATTTGTAGTATATAAAGTTGTAGTTAGTGTTCATAGAAAACGATATTGTAAGTTTTGACATTTGATAATGCACGTGTTTAGTGAATGATTGAATCATGTGCTCTGCTCATCACTTTTACTATAGATGTTACAAAAATTATTTTTTATTTCTTAATTTGATCAGCTTTTGAGGAATTGTTATTCCTGGGGAATAAATTTTAAAATAGGGGATAACCCCGCATTCGACTATTTTTTGGAAGCAAATGATCTGGAAAATTTTATTGCTTCTACATATCCTACTATCATTAGCCTTTGCTACAGACTTCGGTTGAGTGGCTTTTGGTAATCTGTACTTCTGAATCCAGACACAACGTAAAAACTTTAAGATAGAATACATTTGCATCTATGTTTGAATTTTGAGTTTTGAGAATGTGTTGGACAAAATGACAAATTATGTAACCAGTCATTGTATATTCAATGTATGTTAATATAAAATAATATAAAATTTGTTATTCAATCTTTGAGTGCTTCCTAAATCACTTTTGCAGGGTAGCAGGTTGGGGATCACAACTGTGATATCTACTGACTCAATACGACATATGATGAGGAGCTTTGTAGATGAAAAAGAAAACCCTCTACTTTGGGCATCAACTTACCATGCTGGAGAGTACTTGGATCCTGTGGCTGTTGCAGAAGCAAAGGCGAAAAAAAAAGCAAAAAAGTTAGCTGGTGTTTCAGCCCCTTCACTGACAAAGGGTGACATATTTGAAGGTTCCACAATTGAACAATCATCTCTTGAGGGGGGTCCTAGTACTGTCGAATTGATCAGTCCAAAACAGATGGCTGTTGAAGGATTTAAGGCACAAAGTGAAATGGTCATCGAAAGTCTCGATCGGCTGATCACTGCATGGGAAGAGCGGAAAGAATCAGTTGTCGTTGAGGGTGTTCACTTAAGCCTTAATTTTGTGGTATGGTTCACACTTAATCATGAAAGGTCTTTCTCGCAAAGATTTTTATTTTTGTTCAGTTCTAATCTCAGTTTTTCTTTGATTGCTCAGATGGGGCTTATGACGAAACACCCTTCAATCATACCATTCATGATATACATCACAAACGAGGAGAAACACTTGGAAAGGTTTGCAGTACGTGCAAAGTACATGACGTTGGAACCGGCTAAGAACAAGTACGTAAAATATATTCGGAATATTAGAACAATCCAAGAATATCTCTGCAATCGAGCTGACAAGCATCTGGTGCCGAAGATAAATAATACCAATGTTGATAAGAGTGTGGCAGCTATCCATGCAACAGTTTTCAGCTGCCTACGAAGGCGTGAGGTGGGAGAGCAGCTCTATGATCCCATCACCAACACAGTTGCTTTAATTGATGAGGAGTACAGGAATCAGTGTACTGCAAATTCATTAAGCTCCAAAGGAATGTTTCAGCTGATCCAAAGAAAAGGTTCTTCTAGGCATTTGATGGCTCTTCTGAATACCGATGGCTCTGTGGCAAAGGCTTGGCCAGTCGATTCAATTTACTATAGTGGAAAGCCTGTTCTGGGCCAGTCCATAGAGAATGGGATAGGAACACCTATGTATGGACCATTACAAATAAGTAAAGCTGAACCTGTTAATCTGCAGTTTGGTCACTTCGGGATCAGTGCTTGGCCCAGTGATACTGGTGGCACAAGTCATGCCGGCAGTGTTGATGAGTCAAGGGGTGACCTGACTGATAATGGTAGTAGATGTTACTCTTCCTGCTGCAGCTCACCAAGGATCTCTGATGGACCTGCCAAGGAGGTTTGTGTTAACATTTTGCCAGATCTTCCTTTAATCAAAAGTTCCTTTGCTGGAAGTTACCATATAGGCCTAGTTTCAGTAATGTTGATAGAAAGTAGAAACATGTAAATCTTCATTATCAACAAGATGTTCTGTTTTCATCATATTATTTCGTAAGTTGCTGCTTCTAGTTATGGGTTTTTGATTCTCTTTCCTATCCCCTTTTTTCCTTTGCTTGTGGTTTCCCTTCCTACTTTCAGCTGAAGGAGGAACACTCCGTGCATGGTAGTGATGAAGAGGTTGACAATCCATCAGAGGTAGACAGTGATGAGGATGTTAGTGATGATGGTAAAAAACTGATACATGAAGAGGTATGTACGAGCTTTCTGGTCATTTCAGAAAATATATATAAAGAACTGACAGGTTTCCCCAAGGTGCATACGGCTTTTCTGATTGCATGCAGTTCACCACAATCCTATTGCCCGTGATATATGCTGTATTACTTTTGGAGATTTTGACTAACCACAAATGATGATGGATCAGTACAGGTGTAATTATCTTCTAGTCTTGATGCTGATGCCAGAAGGAAGTTGATGGTTCTTCCATCTGCCCGCCACTGATGCAGGAATTTCATTGTTGATTTTCAGTGCTACATTTATTTGTTACCCCTACCAAATATCCTTACCAAATTCTTATTACCAAGTGGCAAATCCACCCATAACCAGATTCAAATTTCACACACACACAGTTCAAATTTCAAATTTTACAGATTTGACAGCAGTGCATCTTCTTAAGTAGAATTGTTAAGAGTATAATAATAATTATTCACGTGTTTTTATGCCAGCAATCATTGTGGCCAATTTTTTGTTTTTGCTTCTGGATTTACATGTACTTTAAAGTGCATTTTCTCCATTTTCAGATGGAAGGCTCTGTGGATGAAGAGTATACCAAGTCAGATGAGGAGTATAATGATCTTGCCATGCAAGATGTTGAAGAGAATGGCTACTGGTCCGATGATGATGAAGAGACCAATAGTAAGCTGGTGCCTATTTCAGGAGACCAATCAATTGACGGGGTTAATTGCATCCCTGGAGAGAAGTATAGACAAAATCTTGACCTCTTCTTGAGAGCAAATAGTGAGCTTGTGTCTGAGCCAGCTCTATGCTCTTACTCTTCTCTACGGAAGGAGAAAAATGAGAAGAGAGTGCCATCATCTGGCAATGTCAAAATAAGAAGACGTTCTCTTAGTATTCCAACCTTCGGAAAGCATGGTTTAGTGATCGATAATCTCAATCTCTCAGGAGCCCAGCAGAGGTAGCGGCACAGTTTTGTCAAGTTTTAACAATTTTTTTTTTTGCCTTTGTTCTTCTCCTAGACTTGCAGTATAGTATATGAGTTCCTCCTCTTTTTCGTAGAAATGTTAAGTACAGATCTGCTACGCAAGGGATGTCCTCCTCCAATCTGTTTTGCTTCATTTTCACTTTTCATTTGGCAAAACTGACCAATAACAACATAGCAGTTGTAGGATCTGTGTAAAAGTGTAGATGGGTCGGAGAGAGAGAGAGAGAGAGCTCACTTCTTTAGGGTATTGAGTTGCTTGCCTGGGCTGAGTGAATGTAGCTTGTCACTATTTGATGAGTCTGTTTGCGAATTTGAGCATCCAGGAAGAATACGTAAATATTTTGCTGTCTATCAACCAAACCTCAATTTCACCAGGTTGATAAACAATAATATTTAATGTAACAGAGTTATCATCAATTAATAATAAAATATTAAATAGGTAAAATAAATCTTACTTGACTAGTTATTGACTTGAGCAATGCTAACAAACTCAAATAAAACCTAAAAAATTATAACTCAAATCATTCCTATGATAAGTAGGTTCTATCAATTTTTTTAGTAGGATCCACTCATTCCACACTTATTCAAAAGATGATATCCATTTGAGTTTTAACTTTTATATTTTATTTGGGTTATGTAATATTTTCTTGTTGACTTAGAGTAATTCTAACTTAACCTTTCATTTTAGCTATTCAAAATATATTTAAATATTTTATTTTCTATTTTAGAGAATTATTTTTACAAGTTCACTCTAACTACCCTTTATATTTTAACTAATTATTTCAACTAACTTTGAAGGGGATTGCCACACACACACACATATATATATATATATAGAGAGAGCGAGAGAGAGTTTGGAGAGGCTGAATGTCTCTCTAAATTTGGAGAGACATTTAGGTGAAATGGGAAATAGAGAGTAGGTAGGAGAGTTTTGTTAGTGTTTGACTACGTAAAATAACTGAGACAAGAGGAAATAAATAGTGAGTTGGAGTTGCGCATGAGAAATTTTACCATTATGCTGAAGTTAAAAAGCACAGACATGCAAGCCAAGCCATCAGATTAAGATTTATTTCCCTTTTTACTTCATAGCATGAAGGACATGGCGGGGAAGTCTAGCAGAATGGCTATTCCATACTTGGCTAGGTCTATTTCATTGAGGCTTGATGATTTTTTGCCTCAATAACATTCCCTTGTGTTAAAAATAAAATAATTAACTAAGTATCATATCGACTAAATTGAACAAATGATAGGTCAAGAATATGGAAGAAAAGTTGATGATTATTGACTTACATGGCCATATAGTTATTCGTTCGNCTTGTGTTAAAAATAAAATAATTAACTAAGTATCATATCGACTAAATTGAACAAATAATAGGTCAAGAATATGGGAGAAAAGTTGGTGATTATTGACTTACATGGCCATGTAGTTATTCGTTTGTTTGTGTGTGGTCCATTTTTCTATTTGTTTACATATTATTGGTCGGTAATAATATCATATAACAATGTTAACATAATATCACCGTTACAATGAATATTTTTTTCATTTGGATTGGTTGACCAGAACTATGACGTTTTTATAGAGTTCCATTTATATCTATTTATTTATGTACTTGCCTATGGTACAAAAAAAAAATGATATTATACCCTAATTTACCACATTTATGGATATTTTTATTATTATTGTACGTGTTTTTACCATTGTTATGACACCGAAAAAAATAGTTACCACAATATTAATAAAAATGCTCATAAAAATGGTAATTTTTTTGTACCGAAGAAAAGTAATAAAAATAGTTACCACAATAATAGTAAACTACCTCTAAAAGTGATAAATTTTTTGGTTAAAAAATGACTCATAAAAATTATAAAAAACACAAATTAAAATAATAAATTTTAGAGCTCCAATACCAAATTATTATTATTATTATTATTATTATTATTATTATTTTGTCGGTACTAAGTCCTCTATTTATAGATTGCAAACAACAGCTTTCAATGAAGGCTGTTGGGCAAAAGCAGAGATGCTGATAACAATTATTGCTTTATCGATCTATATCTTCAATGATAGGAGCAAACACAAGAACAATTCAAGAAGCAATGGCACTGAACTCTCAATAAAAATTTTGAAATCCTGATTCATTACCATATGGTTGTTTTAGATTCCATAAATACAAATAACTCTAATCTACCAAAACTATGCACTATCTTATGCAGTATACTTAAGCTAATACAAATGCCTGCCCGCAATAAGAAACGTCAGAAAGCCATATCCAATTGAACTCAAATCCTCCCATATATAATGGTTCATAGGATAGAATAGACGGTAGCCCTTTCCTTTTTTATGGACATCAATGTACCATTATGCAATGAGCAATCACTTCCAGATCCTTTGTTATTATCTAGTTATGAAACCCATTGTTTCATCTGACTTTTCCTAGGCGGGCCAGAAAATATCTTCATGTTTCCAATCCCACACTCATAGCATGCACTTTGTTATCATCTCATTAGGTTCTGCAAGATAGAAAGAAGGCTAGAAGTTCCATTGGCAGGGTGCCAGTGGAAGAAACTCCGATGCCTAAATGAGTGTCAGTTAAATACAAGAGGCATGATGTAGTTAAAAGGGAAGAGACTCGACAAGAGATTTTCCCATGACTCATGTGACTGAATGTAGAGCACTGACCTGATCTTTGGAGGGAGGTCCATTTTACAAGAAGAAGGCTTGATGGAGTTGGTAGGCTTGAGAGAGGGACTTGCCAGGTGGAGCATTGTGTGGGGTGTGATGCTTGGTTGGAGTGGCAAATTGATTTAAGTGTGGAATGGAAGTGAGTGCGGAGTCTTGACATCTTTGTCGAGTCTTTGTCACACTAAAGAATTTATTACTCTTTTGTCTTTCAGTGAATCTATGATGTCAATCTTTCATTTTTGCACTAGAATAAAGAACATGAAGCTTCTGCAAGTTAAACAGATATGTGCAAGAGGATTAGAGGAAGGACCCTATTAGTCTAACCAATTGTTCTTAACATGGAAGGGTCCTCCACTGACAAACCCTCGTTGGGACCTCTAACCTCCATTTCTGNCAGATATGTGCAAGAGGATTAGAGGAAGGACCCTATTAGTCTAACCAATTGTTCTTGACATGGAAGGGTCCTCCACTGACAAACCCTCGTTGGGACCTCTAACCTCCATTTCTGTCTTGCAAGTCGCAAGAAATACCCAGCTACTGGACTTTGACCACCTGCTCAATTCTGCTCCAACGGTTTCCCTGCATATTTTACTGCCCATCTACAAAATTATCACAACAAAGTGACACTCTATGTATCCAGTTCCAACTGCTCATCCACAAGATCATAATAAGCAGCACTACTGGGGCTCACTCCCATTTCTTGATCTCTGGAAACTGCACCTTCGTATCCACAATATCCTACTGTATCAAACAAAGGACTGAAGCTCAACATATTAAGGGTCAGACCCCTTTTGACAACAATGTTCAACAGGCACTTTGCCTCTTCAGTCCGATTGAACTTAAATAACCCACTAATTACCATGTCATACACAGATACACAGGCTACAATTCCTTTCTTCTCCATTAGAGCTAATAACCCAATGGCTTCATCCATCATTCCTTCCTCACAATAAGCATTAATCAAAGTATTGAATGTAACCTGGTCCAACTCAATTCGCTTGTTCAGCATCTCATCTACAAGTTCCTTCACTGTCTCTAGCTGTCCAACCTTACAAAGACTACCAATTATGGTCCAATACGTATAAGCATTTGGGCAAACACTTCTATCCTTCATCGTAAAGCACAGCGATAATGCTTTCTCCAAATTCCCTAATCTGCACCACCCGTTTATAATCAAGTTGTACATATGAGTATCTACTTTAAAACCTTTGCCATGCATCTCTATAACCATTCTTTCGGCCTCTTCAATCTTCCCAGAGCTTGATAACCCGTCAATTAAAAATTTGTATGTCTCAACATTGAATTCCACTCCAGCTTTTTTCATCAACATGAAGATCATATGCAACTCCTCAAAATTCCATCTTTTAGCACATGCAGCCACCAATGTATTACATGTAATAATATTGGGTTTTATACCTCTACCCTCCATTTCCTCCACCAATTCCTTAGCCCTTTTGATCTCGCCGCCCTTGCACAATCCATCAACCACAACAGTCAAGGAAAACACTGAAACCTCAATACCAGATTGAAGCATACGATAAAAGAACTCTAGACCTAATCCCACTAGATCACATTTCATAAGTGCAATCAAATGAACAGTACAAGTTCTCTCATTGATCTCAATTCCATTCTTTCTCATATGATCAAAAGCCTCAGACGCCTCTTCGAATTTTCGATTATCGGAATAAACTTTAAGCATCAAATTGAATATTTCAGTTGTAATTTTTGAATCATCGCAGTGATTCTCAACGAAAGAAGCTATTACAGAAAATGGGTACCTGAGATCTTCATCATTTGACAGCGACCTCAACAGATTCTCGGCATCGCTGAACTTCCTCGCCTTGAGTAGCCTGAAAACCAGGGTTAGGTGGGCTTCAAGATCAGGCTCGAATGAGATTAAAGATTGGTTTGTGAGTAGGAAATTAAAGAAGTCGAGGCATTTGGGGGCTTTGAGATGTGGATCAGAGAGTATGTGTTTAATTATGCTGGGTGTGAGGTTGGAGAGGAGGGTGGTAGTAGTGGTGGTGGTGGTTGGGTTGGTTTGGTAAGGGCAGGTGGTGGTTAAGATTGTGGAAATGATGGCTTTTGCAATTTTATGATCCGTATCTAGGGCAGGGTTTGGGTTTGGGTTTGGGTTTGGGAGGTGACATCTTTTCACAGTTTGGAGGTTTTGCAGGACCTTCTGGAGTGACATATTTAGAGAAACATTAGGTGAAAGAACCAATGCATTGAGCAAAAGACTGGACTTTGGGGTTCTTATTTTTTTTTTTTTTTTTTTTTTTGTTTCAACAGGGTTGTCTGGAGTAACTAACGTGTATTTCAATTAATTTTTTTTTGATCAAAAAAATATAATTTTATTAATTAATCAAAACATAACCCAGCAGTCATTACAAACTCTTGCACTCAACCTACTACTACTCTGTTTTCTTGCCTAATGATACCCATCGAAATTCTTTTTATAGCATCAATCCCCTAAAAATGAACAGAACTATTTTTGGCATGAGCTACCAAACAATAAATCGCCTTGTTTTGAATTCTTCTTACCGCATGAAACTCAATGGAAGGAACCAATATCGCATAGTTCCTGATATCTTGCTGGATAGGTGCAATCTCCATTCAACAATCCCCACAGCCTATATGCAGGGAATCAATGAGTTGCTTCGAGTCAGATTCAATAATTACTCTATCATATCTTTGTTCCACTGCTAACTTACATGCTCTCCTACCTGCATGGGCCTCGGTAACCAAAGCGGATGATGCCACCAACCTTTGAGCCTCACCTAAGATACAACGTCCTTCATGATCGCAGACCAAAATAGAAAACGCTCCATCTTTTGTCTCTTGGAGAAAAGCTCCATCACAGTTAATCTTTAGCACTCCAGTAGGTGGTGGTTGTCAGGCAATACTTACAGATATCAAAGAAATACTGGTCTCTGTTAATAAGGGATAAAACTTTTATAACCTGACTCTAAGAAAATACTAAAATTTAAATTCAAAATGTCTAAATTTATAACTCATTTTTTGTCACCTCNGTCAGATTCAATAATTACTCTATCATATCTTTGTTCCACTGCTAACTTACATGCTCTCCTACCTGCATGGGCCTCGGTAACCAAAGCGGATGATGCCACCAACCTTTGAGCCTCACCTAAGATACAACGTCCTTCATGATCGCAGACCAAAATAGAAAACGCTCCATCTTTTGTCTCTTGGAGAAAAGCTCCATCACAGTTAATCTTTAGCACTCCAGTAGGTGGTGGTTGTCAGGCAATACCTACAGATATCAAAGAAATACTGGTCTCTGTTAATAAGGGATAAAACTTTTATAACCTGACTCCAAGAAAATACTAAAATTTAAATTCAAAATGTCTAAATTTATAACTCATTTTTTGTCACCTCTTAAGCTATTTTTGAATTTCTTCTGTGGTTGTAGACAGTGTCATTAGGCAAAATAGATTGGTGGGTTAGATTTGTCTGGGTCTTGGAAAACCCAGCCCCCATGTCCAAGACAGAGTCTATAGATTCAAGGCTGCACAAACTCAACATCTCTTTGACCCTGAACAGAATTGTAGGCCTGACACTTGCAGTCACAACTCTCCAATTAGGCATGAAATGGATCCATAGGTTTGTGTTTAGTCTTACAGAATTTGGGTGATAAAAAAAATTAAATGTATTTGATCTAGCAAGTAAATAGATTAATACGAACTTAAGTTAAATACATATAAATTTATTAAATACCATACAAACCCTACCCGACATGATTATAAATAGTTGAGCATGAGTTGAAACTATTTTAATGTAAATACAAGATAACATGTTATCAGTCCTATACAATTGTATAGGTTTAACCCTATCATTGTTCGAGTTCTCATCCTCATGTACAAGTCGATGGTTTTTAAGGAGCCAAACAAAAAAGCTCCTAAGTAAAGGTAGCTTGTCTTCCCCCATAAGGTGGGATTTGGAATTTGCAACTTGGAACTTGGTTAACATGGGATTAGGTTCAAAAATGATTTGTGCTTGCCCATATCGTATCAAAGAATTGGGTGAAAAATTGTAGGACCATACCACATCCAAGCTGGATCATCGGAATCCAATCAACTAGTTATGATGGATCGGAGGAGAAGAAACGAGCACTAGAGAAGTTTTCACTTGCATAACAGTTGCTCACACGAAAAAAGAAGAAGAGGAAATTACATAATTCTATTGAAACCATTATGTTGAGTTTATAGAAGAAAAAACTTATCGCTGCGCCAATGTCAACTCATCTGAACAATCATTGGTCACACCCAAAAAAATTATTATTAGCTGGTCTGCAATATTTTTCTGAATGCCCAACCCTACAATGAGCTGTGATTTGCTAATCTCTGTTGGCCACTGGTGTGGACATTGAGGTGACGAGCCTGTGGATGTCTACAAAAGAGTGCTTTGATATCACTTTTTTCATGATTAAATCGATTCTCTATGTACCTTGTGATCTCTTGAATAGCGCCTCAATGGTCCTTCACTTGCATGCATGTCTGCCCTTTGTTCCCACAAGTGCCGAGGGCGATGAAGACCACAGAATTGCATTGGACCACTGCTGCTTTCGGGGTACTACTCAAATAACGTGCTTTTTTGTGGTTTGTACACCAATAGTCCGACTACGGTGCTGAAAAGTCTTTTTCTGATATTATACTGAAATTTCAACTTAGTGTGGTTATAATTTATACAAAAATTGGGCTATCTACAATCGATCCTCATATTTTAGGTGAGGCTCGATAATAACATTAAGAATTAATCCAAACTTTTTGAAGATCAATTATAATTTGACCTAAAAGAGTTATACCAGGCATTATTTAGTTGTAAATTTCGGTACAATATCATAGTTGAATCCATAATAGAAAAGAGAATGTGATAATTGAGACTCCAAATTCTGAAGTAATTCCCTGGTAAAATAACAAATTGTGTAGCAAGAACAGAAGTAAAGACTGCTCCAAATTCTGTGGGAAGAACAGAAGTAATTAAAAGAACATTATGATATCAACATCGTTGAGACAAAGCAAAGGCATCGGTTGGTGATAACAAAGATGAACCGTAAACTCATCTACTTTGAATTCGAATCTTAACAACATTCCTTTAGACCAAACCATAAAAGATTTATCCTTTATGAATATTTTAAATCTGACATGAATAACATGTCTTTCACCGAACCAAAGAAGAAATTAGTCAAACTGCGCGTAACTTGGTTCAAACACCCAAACAGTTGAATCAAAGAAAAAGAAAGCTAAGCTGANCAACATCGTTGAGACAAAGCAAAGGCATCGGTTGGTGATAACAAAGATGAACCGTAAACTCATCTACTTTGAATTCGAATCTTAACAACATTCCTTTAGACCAAACCATAAAAGATTTATCCTTTATGAATACTTTAAATCTGACTATGAATACTTTAAATCTGACATGAATAACATGTCTTTCACCGAACCAAAGAAGAAATAAGTCAAACTGCGCGTAACTTGGTTCAAACACCCAAACAGTTGAATCAAAGAAAAAGAAAGCTAAGCTGATGGCCAGCAACTTCACAACTGAACAGGAAAGATTGGTCTAAGAAAAGAACATGACTACCGAGTAATAGAAACTTCATATGAAAATGTAAAATAATAATGAAAGCAAACTAATTAATGAGCTGAATGGCTTTACAAATTCCAGTACAAACCCTAATCCTAGCTACATTCCCCTTCAATGGCTGTTCTGCAAGNAACAGGAAAGATTGGTCTAAGAAAAGAACATGACTACCGAGTAATAGAAACTTCATATGAAAAAGTAAAATAATAATGAAAGCAAACTAATTAATGAGCTGAATGGCTTTACAAATTCCAATACAAACCCTAATCCTAGCTACATTCCCCTTCAATGGCTGTTCTGCAAGAACGTTTTGATCTTTCATTCTCGATTCATGGAAGCATGTGTATATTTGTGTGATCAGTACAGGGAGAGATAGAGAGGGAGAGAGATTTCGGAACCAAGTTCAATGCAAAATAGGCCAACAGCATGAAAAAAGGGAGCATTATTAGAACAACAACATGAATAGGAAACATATATAGTCCAATTAGGGCTCTGGAAGTAGTAGACATTACTGAACGAATATCACCTAAAACATAAAGAGGAACTACTCCTAATATTTCTTTTTCTGATCAGTAAAAATGATATCGTTGAATGAGAAATTGAATATACAATGTAGTTCGGGACATACCCAAAAACTTCCCGAGTTATATATACNTAGGGCTCTGGAAGTAGTAGACATTACTGAACGAATATCACCTAAAACATAAAGAGGAACTACTCCTAATATTTCTTTTTCTGATCAGTAAAAATGATATCGTTGAATGAGAAATTGATATACAATGTAGTTCGGGACATACCCAAAAACTTCCCGAGTTATATATACTCTCTCAAGAGAGTTAACTTAGAATATAAGCAAACCTAGTCTAGAAGAGAATAACCTCACGATCTGCTGCATGATTATGTAACTACTTCACGCACATCTCGAGAGGCTAGAATACATTAGCTGTTAATCCGTATTCACAGAACTTTAAACCAAGGAAACTGGAGCAACTTGGATACTGTAGTTGAATCTCCATGTGACAGAACTAAAACTAGGTTTTCTAAAATAAAACTAGGATTCAGGATTAGTAAATATAAAACTGAATTTATTGAATATAGTTTTAGTAATAGTAGAAAATCGGACAACGTTGTAATAAAGATTAAATGTCAAGAGATATTAAAAAGTGTACAATTTCAGTATTTGTGGTCAATTATTCATAAGGAAGGATAAATTAAAGACGATGATAAATCATATAATTGAAAGAAAGTAGAGCAAGTAGGGGGTATGTATTTGATATGATGTTACGTGATCAACGTATATCTCCTAGGTTGAATGTATGGTTTTGCAAAATAACCACTAGACCAACTAATATCCAATGTTGAGCAGTCAATAGATAATGCAATAAAAAATTAAGTGTCGTAGAAATGACGAAGTTAGAAACAATTATATTGGTAAAACCATAAAAATAATAACAATGCCAGATAAATTAAAAAAGAATCAGATTTAGGAGATTTAGACATATTTTCGAAGACTTAGTAACGACTTAGTAACACACGGACAGGGGAAGAATGATTTGATACACATCAGATAGACATAGATCAAAGATTCAATATTAACTAAGAATGAAATAACAAAAAAAAAGTAATACATCGCATTCTAACAGAAAAAATGACATTTGATAAAGCACAAAAAAAAAATAAGATTAATATAACCGGCTTCAAATATGTATGATCGAGACTTCATTGAATTGAGTTAAGGGTNTAGATCAAAGATTCAATATTAACTAAGAATGAAATAACAAAAAAAAAGTAATACATCGCATTCTAACAGAAAAAATGACATTTGATAAAGCACAAAAAAAAATAAGATTAATATAACCGGCTTCAAATATGTATGATCGAGACTTCATTGAATTGAGTTAAGGATAGACAAGCTTAAATCCTTATAGTAAAAAGAAGAAAAATCAGTAGTAAGCTTGAGTTGAGTTGAAGCCATGGACATACGCCCCCATTGAAAATTCAGAATCGGGTGCATAGACTAGAATGGCCATCGAGGGACACAGACATCTGTTAAGCTGAAAGAACCGGTGTCACCCAAAGATCACTATTACGAATGAATGTTGAAGCAAAAGATATGTATGTGAGACAGGGAGAGAGAGNGGGACACAGACATCTGTTAAGCTGAAAGAACCGGTGTCACCCAAAGATCACTATTATGAATGAATGTTGAAGCAAAAGATATGTATGTGAGACAGGGAGAGAGGGAGAGAGAGAGAGAACCAAGTTGCAAGATGCCTCTCTGGGTTGGTCAGAGAGAGCGAGAAAGTAACTTAGTTGCAAGATGTCTCTCAGGGTTTGGTCCATCTACAAGGGAGATGACTCATAAATGTTTAAAGTAAGCTTATCCAAGGCAGAATTACAATGCGATTTGCCTTAGGTGTTCCCTGACCAAGTCCAAATTCCAAGGATCTACTCTCCTTCCAAAGACAAAACCCCATGAAATGGAAGAATCTCAATCCACAGATAATCATACGAAATTTCTAATCCCTTTCTTTTTTAGAAACAGATAAACGAAACAGAAAACCAAAACTTCTGTATGCTTTATCGGATTGTATCATGAAATTACCCCTAGTAGAAATGAAAGCATAGGATAGAAGACTGGTTGTTCTCACCTTCTTTCCTCAGCTTTCTGCACAAATGTAGTTCTATACCAGCAATTCCCCATATCCGATCGATCCCTTAAAGCGCAGGAAAAATTAACTGAGAAAGTCATAACGGAGATTCATTAGATTCCATTAATGAATCTTACATCAAAAGTCACAAAAACAAGATCAGAACAAACAATAAGGTTTAAGAAAGTTTATCCTTCTCTCTCTGTCTCTCAAATTGTAGAGAGTTTCTGTTCCCCATCTCCATCACAAAACTCATTACGGGTGTAGTATTGCCACCAAACCTTCTATGCCCTAAAGAATAATCACAGATCTGCCAAGTGAGCATGGGAAGGTCTTTCACTTTCAGTTTTCAGATGGTTAAAACAGTTCAGCAGTGTTTGATCCTGGACAAAAAGAACAGTGGGAAAACACAAAGATAGAAACATCAAAACAGGAGAATCTATTAATAGATTGAACAGTGATGTATTCGCAAAAAAAAGTTAATACCTACCTCACCTAGCTAAATGAAGTCCTCTTTTTGTATAGGGTAGAATAGGTAATCGTTTATTGCCGATGCAGCATCATCAAGATTCTCATATCAAAAAGACTTCGGCAGAGAGAGAGAGAGAGAGAGAGAGAGAGAATTGCCACATTGCAATTGCATGTGAATCTTGATGATGCTACACCCGCAAACAACGACTGTCAATCAATCCATGCACAAAACCAACAAGGTCCAAGGACCAAAAGAGAGATATCAGCAAAACCCCTTTAAGCAATTACATTAAAAGTTCAAAAGGAACTCAAAAAATATAGGATAAAATAATGGAAATTTCTATGCCGTTCTTTATTATCAAGTCCAACGAGCAAGTGCTGATGTGGTGGATAATCACTGATTAAAACGTGAAGTGATGTGCTGTTACTTAAAACGACGGAGGCATAGCTCCTTTGCCGTAAAACAAAGGTGTCGTTCCTCAAAACAATATCGATGTCATTTTGTGTGTAAAATGACATTATTTTGAGAACATCTCCAATTATACAGCAGAAGAGTCGGACCCGTGAAACAAAGAGCAAAACCCTTTTTTTTCTCTCCGAAACAAGTACATGTTTTTATAGATCATGACAGACAACCCAAGAAGCAACTATCGAATGGAACAAAACCCAAATCTGTTTTCTGGTCAATGAGTTAGATAGATCCTCCGGTCAGATTCCGGCGATTACTAACATCAACTGTAGCTAGATGAGCAACATCAGGGCATAAAGACTCACAAAACTGTAATATCAGGCAGGAAGTTGAAAAACACAAATACATTAAAGTAAGCAAACAGAAAATAGTATGATACGTATGAACACCAAAGGAGAGAGATGAAAGAGGGGAGATAAACAAGCCAGATAGTTAACTTTCCGGCCAAAATCGGATAATGCTTTTTTCTGGCGGTGGAGAGAGAGAGGAGCTTTGGCAGGTTAGGGAACTCACACAGATTGTCACAGATAGAAGAGATATTTATGCAATAAATAGATCATGGACGACGAGATTTATTTGGGTTTCCTATATTTTTTATTTTTAATATAAACATAATTGTTAAACATTATTTAAATTTAATTTATTAATATAATATATCATATTCATCAAAGTGCGATACTATTGAGACCTAAAAAATTGACATAATTTATTGACATTCATATGATTTCATTGTAACCATTCGAATAATACTATTGCTCTTGCTCAATAAATTAGATCTTCGTACTATTGCTCTTGATCGAATTGGTAACGTGTCTCAACCAAAAATAAGACATATTGTTAATGCAATGACAGGAATGTAACACCAGCAAATTATGTAAGTATATTATTTTTTTTGGTCACACTAATATAGATTGGGGAATAACAAAATTCAAACTCATAATCTTAAGATGTAATAACCGGATAATGACTATCTTAAATCTAACGGCGGAGACGGTGACCATTAAATCAATTGTTACCCTCAATTATATACAAATAGCTATGCTTATTTGCCAAATCNGTATATTATTTTTTTTGGTCACACTAATATAGATTGGGGAATAACAAAATTCAAACCCATAATCTTAAGGTGTAATAACCGGATAATGACTATCTTAAATCTAATGGCGGAGACGGTGACCATTAAATCAATTGTTACCCTCAATTATATACAAATAGCTATGCTTATTTCCCAAACCCTAATATTTTAATTGCACGTATAATAACACATATTTGTATGTATATAAATACACTATTTATTTATTAAAATTCATATCTATCATCGTTGTAAGATAATGATCACACATGTTATATTTATTTTTTTGCTTGCTTAAATAAAAATGCTTCAAAAGACATAACCAATGAAGAAGGGAAAAAAGAAATTAAAATAACGAATAGCAATATAAGTTAGACCTAACTTGTTACTCTATTCGTTTTTAAATATCTGTCGTTTAAAATTTTTGCACAGGAATTAAAAAGACTATTAAATAGCTCTAGTATGAGTAAAAAATAATTGAACTAGATTAAAATATTCTTATTCAATACATATTGGGAAGGAGGGAAATATGAAAGACACTTTGCCTACATTNGTTAGACCTAACTTGTTACTCTATTCGTTTTTAAATATCTGTCGTTTAAAATTTTTACACAGGAATTAAAAAAACTATTAAATAGCTCTAGTATGAGTAAAAAATAATTGAACTAGATTAAAATACTCTTATTCAATACATATTGGGAAGGAGGAAAATATGAAAGACACTTTGCCTACACTTAATCTATTAAACACTTATTAGAAAACAGAGATAAGGGTAAATTTGAAAGAAAAAATATTATTTATATTTTAATTTCATAAAACGACAAATATTGTAAAACAAAAAAAATTGGTTAAAACGACAGATATATAAGAACGGAGGGAATATATTGTTGTAACTGGATGAGCAACGGGTCACAAGATTGGATGAGATCCATCCCCAGTCAAAGGATATTAATAAATTAAATTAAGTATAAATAATTTTATTAAATAAAAAATTATATAGAATTAAATGGATTTAACCGAATTAATTACCCTTGAATTTGTCAAGATTCTCTCAATCATTAAAGTGTGTGTTTTTCCCATTTACTCTTATATGCATTACTCTATGCTATAGTGTTAATTATTTATTAAATAGTGATTTATTGACATGCATTAAAAAATAATAATCATCATTATTGGCACTCCTCTCCTCCTGTGTGGGAAACAAATGGTAGTACATATCAAAGGATTTTTAAAATCTCAATTGTCGAACTAAATTACTGTAGTACTATACCACTCTCCTACCAAACTAATAATAAATCTTGTACAAAATTATCTCTCGATACAAAATGATAAATTTATGAGCGATAGCCCCAATGAGTTACATTACGTGGGATTAACCCTTGACCTACCTTTTATAGGAGGTTTATCAAATGAATGAGCTACTGGACTAATCTCTTGGGATAATTAGTTGACCCTATTACCAGATCTAATATAGAATATCTATTGAATTGATTGTAAGTCTCGACCAATGCTTAGATTAATTGCTAATCCGATGATAAAAATTAATTAGATCAAAAAATTAAATTCAAATAACGTTGCACCACATAAAAATATAATTAGAGTTATAAATTTTGCAAAGAAATGAGTATTCTCCGGAAATAAGAGCAAACAAGTTCTCAAGTTTTTTTTAAAAAAAAATATTCTATAAAAAATCACGCTAATCGACACTTTTCTTTGTGTTACCCTGATTTCTTTGAATCAAACATAAACGCAAATAAACAGATCAAAAACTTAGGTAACAACCATACTGATCTAACCCGAAGGCATCATTTGGACTCTGATTGTATCGACTTCGTCACTGGGGGAGGTGTGTCCTCCTGACCACTTGCTTGTGTTTTTGCATTAACTAAATGAAAATGCAATAAACTCGACAAACACACGTGACCGATCTCTTTGTAGTCGGCCTCTGTCGTACTAATTTAATGAAATTGGGGCCGTCCACACCGGTTTAAGTTCAGACTTTACCAATTTATTATTTGCCTTGTTTGGGACTCTCTTTTTAAGAGCTTTCGAAGTTGGTGTATTTGCCGCCCACTGNTTATAAATTTTGCAAAGAAATGAGTATTCTCCGGAAATAAGAGCAAACAAGTTCTCCAGTTTTTTTTTAAAAAAAATATTCTATAAAAAATCACGCTAATCGACACTTTTTTTTGTGTTACCCTGATTTCTTTGAATCAAACATAAACGCAAATAAACAGATCAAAAACTTAGGTAACAACCATACTGATCTAACCCGAAGGCATCATTTGGACTCTGATTGTATCGACTTCGTCACTGGGGGAGGTGTGTCCTCCTGACCACTTGCTTGTGTTTTTGCATTAACTAAATGAAAATGCAATAAACTCGACAAACACACGTGACCGATCTCTTTGTAGTCGGCCTCTGTCGTACTAATTTAATGAAATTGGGGCCGTCCACACCGGTTTAAGTTCAGACTTTACCAATTTATTATTTGCCTTGTTTGGGACTCTCTCTTTTTAAGAGCTTTCGAAGTTGGTGTATTTACCGCCCACCGNGTGACCGATCTCTTTGTAGTCGGCCTCTGTCGTACTAATTTAATGAAATTGGGGCCGTCCACACCGGTTTAAGTTCAGACTTTACCAATTTATTATTTGCCTTGTTTGGGACTCTCTTTTTAAGAGCTTTCGAAGTTGGTGTATTTGCCGCCCACTGCTCGCTTGCTATCTCCTTCTTGTTCTTGTGATCAACAATTTAGAATGGTCTTTTTTTTCCCATTTGGTTGCATAAAAGAATGTTTGTAGTTTTTAATTGAAAATCGTTGCAAAGAAGAAAAAAGCAAACTTTTAGTGAATACGGCTATTCGAATTACTCAAATTTGGTTCAAGTTCAACTTATTTTTAACTTATTTAAGCTCGATTAGAACTTGATAGACTCGACTCGGTTATGTGCAAGTATTCGAGTTCGGCTTGCGTTGGGCTTGAACTCGACAAACTTAGCTAATAGTGACCGTGTTTATTGGATTATTAATGCATCTTACTATTAAACAAAAAATAATGTGAGTTATAATCAATATGGGGACCCAATGATTATGATCATTCAATTGATAATAATAGACTTTATTCAATACTGAATTCATTGTTAATCCAATGATTAATTTACATTAATTCATTAAATTAGACCCCAAAATTATATATGAATAGTAATATTTTATATAAGAGTCAAGTCGAATGTAGTATAGTCTAAGCTTGACTCTATAAAAATAAACAAATCAAACTTAAACAAAATATTTGAATTTTATTATTATTTTGGTCATCGATTTCTAGTTAAATGATATATATAATTATTAATTAAAAAATAATAAAATAATAAAAATTTATGCATGACATATTTTTATTGATGAAAAAATAACAATACATTATTGAAAAAATATTTTTTGGTACTATAATGTGACCCAAAAGTGAGACATGTATTGGTGTATTCTCTACGTCTAGTCATCAATCCTCCACCTGAACAAAGGCCCATTGCCGTACAATACGACGCGGCGGTGCATCATTCTCCGTTCAAACGATTTCTTTACTGCTCTATGTCATAATAATTGTGGGGACATTCTTGCAATTCGAAATCTGCTTCGTAAGTAAAATGACCAAAGCACCCATACATCTTTAGCCACTAAAATTACCTACGGAAAATAATCTTTAACCACCGATTAGTTTATTACTTTAGAGCATCTTTTATGTTTGTCGTAGGTATGTTTAGTTCGAGTACAAATGAAGAACAAGATTAGATAAGTGGTTCTCGTCCAATTTATACAAATGATATTTATAAGAGTACTATTTAATTTTATCATTGTGTAATAAGTTTATATCAAAATTAAGATAATTATTGTATGAAAGAAAAATCGCGTACCTTACTCCGATCACTGGAGCTTTAAGCTGACTGGAAATACGAATAGAGTTAAACCACTCTTATTGCAAAACGAGCAAATAGTTAGAGATNCATTTGGTTGCATAAAAGAATGTTTGTAGTTTTTAATTGAAAATCGTTGCAAAGAAAAAAAAAGCGAACTTTTAGTGAATACGGCTATTCGAATTACTCAAATTTGATTCAAGTTCAACTTATTTTTGACTTATTTAAACTCGATTAGAACTTGACAGACTCGACTCAGTTATGTGCAAGTATTCGAGTTCGGCTTGCGTTGGGCTTGAACTCGACGAACTTAGTTAATAGTGACCGTGATTATTGGATTATTAATGCATCTTACTATTAAACAAAAAATAATGTGAGTTATAATCAATATGGGGACACAATGATTATGATCATTCAATTGATAATAATAGACTTTATTCAATACTGAATTCATTGTTAATCCAGTGATTAATTTACATTAATTCATTAAATTAGACCCCAAAATTATATATGAATAGTATTATTTTATATAAGAGTCAAGTCGAATGTAGTATAGCCTAAACTTGACTCTATAAAAATAAACAAATCAAACTTAAACAAAATATTTGAATTTTATTATTATTTTGGTCATCGGTTTCTAGTTAAATGATATATATAATTATTAATTAAAAAATAATAAAATAATAAAAATTTATGCATGACGTATTTTTATTGATGAAAAAATAACAATACATTATTGAAAAAATATTTTTTGGTACTATAATGTGACCCAAAAGTGAGGCATGTATTGGTGTATTCTCTACGTCTAGTCATCAATCCTCCACCTGAACTAAGGCCCATTGCCGTACAATACGACGCGGCGGTGCATCATTCTCCATTCAAACCATTTCTTTACTACTCTATGTCATAATTCTTGCAGATTCGAAATCTGCTTCGTAAGTAAAATGACCAAAGCACCCATACATCTTTAACCACTAAAATTACCTACGGAAAATAATCTTTAACCACCGATTACTTTATTACTTTAGAGCATCTTTTATGTTTATCGTAGGTATGTTTAGTTCGAGTACAAATGAAGAATAAGATTAGATAAGTGGTTCTCGTCCAATTTATGCAAATGATATTTATAAGAGTACTATTTAATTATATCGTTGTGTAATAAGTTTATATCAAAATTAAGATAATTATTGTATGAAAGAAAAATCGTGTACCTTACTCCGATCACTGGAGCTTTAAGTTGACTGGAAATACGAATAGAGTTAAACCACTCTTATTGCAAAACGAGCAAATAGTTAGAGATCGGGGTTAGACCGGTTGGAGATATTCTAATACTTAAATCAGTCAAAGTTCCAGTAACAATGTAATTTAGCACATAAAATTGTGTATACCTTAGGCTCAAGCATTACCCTGTATTTATAGAGTCGCACGACAATTTAGATGGCACACCTTATTTTCAATTGATGCTGGAATTTCTCCCAACTCTCTCATTTGTTCATTTGTTAGGACACACCGNTCAGTCAAAGTTCCAGTAACAATGTAATTTAGCACATAAAATTGTGTATACCTTAGACTCAAGCATTACCCTGTATTTATAGAGTCGCATGACAATTTAGATGGCACACCTTATTTTCAATTGATGCTGGAATTTCTCCCAACTCTCTCATTTGTTCATTTGTTAGGACACACTGATAATGTTCACATATGATTTTAGACAACGTTTTTATCAGTTCAGCCCTATCTTTGATTTGTCAGGATAGCCTAACTATCTCATTTATTAAATGATTTCGTTTAAAGGATTGCTTGCAAGTTATGCTCGGTGGTTCAATCATATTGACAATTCGGCCGAACACTTCAATCATCTGCTCAATTGGCTGTAATAGAGACNTCTTTGATTTGTCAGGATAGCCTAACTATCTCATTTATTAAATGATTTCGTTTAAAAGATTGCTTGCAAGTTATGCTCGGTGGTTCAATCATATTGACAATTCGGCCGAACACTTCAGTCATCTACTCAGTTGGCTGTAATAGAGACTGTAGTTCCTCATGTGCAATCATAAGCAATCGTTTATACCCTTTCAATTATAATGTCAAATTTATGTTTGAATTAGGTAATAATGTATGATATTAAATTTAAAATGACAAAACAAATATTGAGGACAATAATTATTTGGATAATGTTTAATTTTTATATGAAGGTGTAAGCCAAGCTTTGGAAAAATAATACCGCCTATGACATGATATTCATTACTTATCTAATATTAGGCGTTAAATAANGTAATAATGTATGATATTAAATTTAAAATGACAAAACAAATATTGAGGACAATAATTATTTGGATAATGTTTAATTTTTATATGAAGGTGTAAGCCAAGCTTTGTAAAAATAATACCGCCTATGACATGATATTCATTACTTATCTAATATTAGGCGTTAAATGATAATAGTGAATCGGGACATGATTAATAAGAAATTAATACCGGATCACAATAACCCAATCTAAACTTGATATTACATTATCAACAGATTAAATTAATTCACTCAATCTCTTAATAGATAAACTAAACATGTTGAAAACAATATTTTGTCTTTGATTAATATAAGTCATTTAAATCATATGGATTGTTCCANGGGACATGATTAATAAGAAATTAATACCGGATCACAATAACCCAATCTAAACTTGATATTACATTATCAACAGATTAACTAAACATGTTGAAAACAATATTTTGTCTTTGATTAATATAAGTCATTTAAATCATATGGATTGTTCCAGCAATTAAGCAAGATTGCATATATTATTAACGAGGAGGGAGAAAATCATAAGGGTAACCCAGTAGTATAGTGTGGGACATAAATAAACTATAAATTTGAACGTAAGGGGTTTAACTGATATATATATATATCTAAGTGTTGATATCAAAAATTACACACTGAGCTCTGAAGATGTGATTGATCAAAATTACACTTTGACTGCCCTAGGGAGAGTCTCTACAAGAGAAGTAGAGAACTGGAGGGGCATCGGTGGTCCATACTCTGATGGTAGCTCGCCGAGAGCTAAGGATCAAATCTCACCGAGTTAAAGGGCTTCTCTGCTGAGTCCGTGCTTAATTTACCATTCAAAAGTTTAAAGGGGAAAGGCGGTGAGGGGGGAGAGAAAGAGAAAAAAAATGGGGGAAAATGGGTTTTTCTGTCTTTGTGGGGTNAAATCTCACCGAGTTAAAGGGCTTCTCTGCTGAGTCCGTGCTTAATTTACCATTCAAAAGTTTAAAGGGGAAAGGCGGTGAGGGGGGAGAGAGAGAGAAAAAAAATGGGGGAAAATGGGTTTTTCTGTCTTTGTGGGGTGGAGATAGATAAGCAATTAAAAAGTGTAATTGGGACCTACTCGACCCATGCCATTGCCATGTGATTGATGTGCAATGGGCCAATGGGGAGAGGACAGACTGAGCTGACACACCATTTTTTGTCTTTGGGACACAACACCACAAATTGAAGTGTATAGCTAAAAAGAGAATGAANCTACTCGACCCATGCCATTGCCATGTGATTGATGTGCAATGGGCCAATGGGGAGAGGACAGACTGAGCTGACCCACCATTTTTTGTCTTTGGGACACAACACCACAAATTGAAGTGTATAGCTAAAAAGAGAATGAAATGGATTTGAATTGGGCACTGATGAAGAAGTCACAGTACCTATTAACAAATTTTGTGTTTACTTATAATTAAAAAGAATTCAAATTAATTTTAAAATATTAAAATCATTTTTTTTTTAAATTATAATTTTTTGGCATCATGTTTTAATATTAAGAGTTTAAAATTAAGATCGATCCTAAATTTCTAAAAAATATTCACAAAAAATGTACTAAAATTCTTAAAAAATTATGTATAATAATATAATAGTGATTACAACAAGCTCACGTAATAATGGTGTTCCTAAGGCAGTTGTTTCCTTTTTTCAAAAAAAGAAATTCAAAATCACTCCAATAATTTTTTCTACTCAAATTATTGGTTAAACTCAATATATTTACAATTACTCTTAAAATTGATATATTGACCAAACTTATTCGTTGCAATGGCTGGCTTAGAAAAAATATTAGGCTACGATACCGGATTGAAATTTTTCCTTAATTATTAATTAAAAAAGTGTAATATATTTAAAATAATAATAATATTACACATTTTAAATTTTATTTTTTGAAAAAAAGGTATGACATTAAAAAAAGTTATCGAATATTATAATTAAAAAGTTTAATTCTTACCTTATAAAAGCACAACAACACTTGAGATTAAATCAATTTTCATCTACTTTGATTCAATTGTACAAAATCTATCCCAAAATTTGTTTTCACGCTCAAAGCCACCATCTTTTCTGCACAGCTGTNAACACTTGAGATTAAATCAATTTTCATCTACTTTGATTCAATTGTACAAAATCTATTCCAAAATTTGTTTTCACGCCCAAAGCCACCATCTTTTCTGCACAGCTGTCAATGTTAGACAACTCAATTAATATACTATCTGATGTCAAATAACCTTGCGAACTCATATATATTAGAGTTGATAATCGAGTCGAACTTATTGAACTCATTTTTTTTAAAACGAACTTAAAAATTGTTCAAGTTCAGCTCATTTCAAAAATGAGTCGAGCCCTAGCCTAATCTAAAAATGAGCAAATCTTAAAACGAGTCAGACCCAAAACAAGTCAAACTTAAAATGGGCTAAACCCAAAACGAGTCGAATTTGAGTAGCTCGACTATGTGAGCTGAGTTTTACGAGCTCGAACCATGCCTTTTACTCTTGTTTTTTAAACAACTCTAAAAAATTGTTAAAGTTCAACTCGTTTAAAACATGAGTCAATCTTGAATTGAATCTTACCCGAGCCTAGCCTAGCCCGAGTAAATCGGCTCAATTATCACTCATAACCTCTATTTATCTTATTTTCTCTTCGTCTAGTTTAATTTTAAATTTAATAAAAAAATAAAAAAAATAAAAAAAAACTATAGAGATAAATATGAATTAATGCTCAATTTTTAATATTTTGGAGTATCTAATTACTAGCTCATTTTTTATAGCAAAAGTAGATAAAAAAAGAATTCAGTATCTCCAACACATGAAAAAGTTGTCACTGATAGTACTAGATCTTTGGCTGTGGTGTCCTACTTTTTCATCATGGCCACATTCCACTTGACATGTCCATTCTTTAGTTATTTGGATTTCTTTGAATAATTAATTCTCCTAACAGCGTATAACCTATTTGTCCCATGTGCATTGGGATATGATGTTAATAGGTTGGACCTCTAACTTTATACAATGGATTTATTACTAAATTTATCTGTACACGGTGATTTTTGCACAATAGATATCACTAAAGTTGACGATCCCGCAGTAAAGAAAGAACCAAGATGGCCAAAAGGGCTTAGAGAGTGTTGATGAATTACTTCAGGAGCTACTCAATCGATTCCGGCGGGTCAAGCGCGGATCATGGCACACAAAAAAGGGGTTAGAAGGGTGCCAGAGTGTTTTCGGCGTATCCCCTCCGACGGTTAAATCAGTTCTATTAGAGAGGGGAATAAGAAAGTATTGTTTTGTGTTCCTCAGGAGTAAATTTGGCGTACCTTGGCTTTACATTTTTGAGAATTATTTATACCCTAAAAGACTGATCATTACTGATGGTCTAAACAGTAGGTAGTGTCTAGACATGAGGCAGTGCGTCTCCTATTTTGCGTGGGGAAGACCCCGTTATTAATTGTTCGGGCTCCCGAGCCTTTAATGCTCTTTCTTCAATGTAGAGGTAATAAATGATTGGATACTGGAACATTTAATGCTCCTCCTCTCGGTCTTGAAAGCAATTGTGGGTATCCCATTAGCTAAGGATTCATTAAATATTTCCCTGATATTGTCGTATATCAGAAGGGGTATTTTTGTCTATTTACCCATTATTTTGTACCTTATGCCACGTGTCCAACTCCCCTTAGTTGAGTGTCTTGTTCATTCTGCCATTCTGAATTGATTGGGAGAGTAAACCAATGACCCCTAGTCTAGTTCTTGAAACTGACTAGTTATCAGTCAGTGACCTTTCTAGGAGCTGAAGACACGTGACGAGACCACAGTTCAGTAAGTGCCCTCGGGGCCAAGGGTACATGGCTTTATTAGAACAACAGAGGTACCCTCAGCACCGAGGACAGGTGCCAATATTAGAGTTTTGGAGGTACCCTCGACGCTGAGTACACGTGCCTATGTTGGAGCACGAGGATGTCTTTTGGTGCCGAGGACACGTGTCTTCATCAGAACAAAAGATGTGTCCTCGGTGCCGAGGACACGTGTCAGAAATCCAATCAATTCTCATAAATGTCCCATCAACTACCCCCAACCCTTTGATCTTTGCAGGGAAGGGAGATGTGTCGTCAGAAAATGGAAGGGCTCACCAACCTCATCATTGCCCAACCGAAATCCTGCCTTTTGGAGGTCGTGCATATTGAATGCACTTGTCCTTGTGTCTCGTGCACAATGATGGGGACATGCCCTATATAAGCAGAGCCTCGCCCCTCTTTCTTCACTTTTAGATCTTTTTGCCATATCATAGGCTCTCGCCGGAGAACTCACCAGATCCTTTGCTGCTTCCTCGAAGAATCTCACCGTCTTTTTCAGTCACTGTCGAAGGAGAAAAAGTCCCCAATCCTCTAGTGAATCCTTTCTATCCCTTCCCGGTGAATACTTGCTTCTTTTTTTTTCTATTTTCTCCCTTTCTTTCATTTTTTCGGCAACTGGTTACCTTCCAGGCCCCCATTGTCTTTCCCTATCGTTGTTCTATGTCGCGTAGTGTTCCTTAGGATTCCCATTTTCCTAAAGAATACCCTTTTGAACCGTTTCATTTCCTCTATAAGAGATGCTGAGGAGTTGTCACCCAGTCACCGAGGTCCAAGAGGCTAGGACCTCTAGGTCGAGGAAATACACCGTTAAGGGTGCCCAACAAATTATCAATTTCAGAGCCCTTTACGACATCCCTCGCAGCGTCGGCGTGGATGAGTTTGACCCAGAACGTCATCGTTCCAACATTGGCGCCGAGGACGCCATGTTTTTTTATACCAAGGCTATCATGGAAGGCGGGGTTAGATTCCCCCTTCCTCCATTGCTCCTCCAGTTCCTGTCCCGGTTTCATCTTTTTCTAGGGCAATGTTGTCTTAATGTTTTTAGAACAATAATGAGGGTGGTCGAGCTCAACAAACGCCTCGGGGTAAACCTCATCATTACCTAACCACAATCCCGCCTTTTTGAGGTTGTGCGCATTGAATGCGTCTGTCCTTGTGTCTCGTGTGTAATGATGGGGACATGCCCTATATAAGCAGAACCTTGCCTCCCTTTGTTTATTTTTGGATCTTTTTGTCATATCAGAGACTTTCACAAGAGAACTCACCGAATCCTTTTGCTGCTTCCTCAAAGAATCTTACTGTCTTTTCTAGTCATCGTCGAAGGAGAAAAAGCCCCCAAGCCTCCAGTGAATCCTTCCTGTCCCTTCCCGGTGAGTACTTGCTTTGTTTTTTCTATTTTCTCCCTTTCTTTTATTTTTTTGGCGACTGGTTACCTTCTAGGCTCCCATTGTCTTTCCCTATTGTCGTTTTGTGTCGCATAGTGTTCCTTAGGATTCCCATTTTCCTAGAGAACACCCTTTGAACCCTTTCCTTTCCTCTGTAAGAGGTGCCGAGGAGTCGTCACTGAGGTCCAAGAGGCTGAGACCTCTAGATCGAGAAAATACACCGTTAAGGGTACATAACAAATTACTAATTTCAGAGCCTTTAACCACATCCCTCGCAGCATCGGCGTGGATGAGTTTGATCCAAAACGTCATCATTCCAACGTCGGCGCTGAGGACGCCATGCCTTTTTATACCAAGGCTATCATGGAAGACGGGGTTAGATTCCCCCTTCCTCCACTGTCCCTCCAGTTCCTGTCACGGTTTTATCTTTTTCCGAGGTAGTGTTGCCTTAATATTTTTAAAATAATAATGGGGGTGGTCGAGCTCAACAAACGCCTCGGGATAAACCTCGGCGTTGAAGACATCCTCTTCTGTTACTCCTTCCTGAGGGTGATGCCCCAATAAAATTTATATCTCAAAGCCCAGGATACATCCATGTATCTTGTCACCTACCTTCCTGATTTTGACAAGATATACAAGGATGACTTGCTGGTCTTCAACGGCACCTGGGAGAGGGGGATCGGCCCTGAGTATGACAGCTTGAGTTACCCTAAGGAGTGGCGGACAACAAGTACATCGGCTTCTCCCTCTTTTCTTGGCTTCCTTAATTTTTTGAATAATGTGCAAGTCCTAACGCTCTTCCTCTTTTTGTGCAGACGTTTCCAATCGCAAAACTACTCATCCTCCTCGGTACTTAGTCAACTTCGACGACCTTGTTACTGTCTGGGGGTACGTCGACAACGAATTTGGCAGAGCAGCCCACGTCTTTCTAAACTACACTTCGGGGTACAAGAAGTTTTCTCAAACCCCTTAACCTTTTGATCCTTCGTGGTGGTCTGAGCTCTTTTAAGAGAAATTGGAAGAGGATCCCGATAGGGTCACTAAGGTCGAGCTAGAAGGGGTTGCCAAAGGGGGTGAAGAAGCGACAAAAGTTAGGGACCCCTCTACCACAGTCCATGCTAAGGCCAATACATTCTGGAGGGAGGCTTGGCCTGACTTTAATATTCTTCAGAACTTGGAGGAGGAGGACACACTTGAGGTGACANGTTTTCTCCCTTTCTTTCATTTTTTTGGCGACTGGTTACCTTCTAGGTTCCCATTGTCTTTCCCTATTGTCGTTTTGTGTCGCGTAGTGTTCCTTAGGATTCCCATTTTCCTAGAGAACACCCTTTTGAACCCTTTCCTTTCCTCTGTAAGAGGTGCCGAGGAGTCGTCACCGAGGTCCAAGAGGCTGAGACCTCTAGATCGAGAAAATACACCGTTAAGGGTACACAACAAATTACTAATTTTAGAGTCTTTAACCACATCCCTCGCAGCATCGGCGTGGATGAGTTTGACCCAAAACTTCATCATTCCAACGTCGGCGCTGAGGACGCCATGCCTTTTTATACCAAGGCTATCATGGAAGACGGGGTTAGATTCTCCCTTCCTCCACTGTCCCTCCAGTTCCTGTCACGGTTTTATCTTTTCCCGAGGTAGTGTTGCCTTAATATTTTTAAAATAATAATGGGGGTGGTCGAGCTCAACAAACGCCTCGGGATAAACCTCGGCGTTGAAGACATCCTCTTCTGTTACTCCTTCCTAAGGGTGATGCCCCAATAAAATTTATATCTCAAAGCCCAGGACACATCCATGTATCTTGTCACCTACCTTCCTGATTTTGACAAGATATACAAGGATGACTTGCTGGTCTTCAACGGCACTTGGGAGAGGGGGATCGGCCCCGAGTATGACGGCTTGAGTTACCCTAAGGAGTGGCGGACAACAAGTACATCGGCTTCTCCCTCTTTTCTTGGCTTCCTTAATTTTTTGAATAATGTGCAAGTCCTAACGCTCTTCCTCTTTTTGTGCAGACGTTTCCAATCGCAAAACTGCTCATCTTCCTCGGTACTTAGTCAACTTTGACGACCTTGTTACTGTCTGGGGGTACGTCGACAACGAATTTGGCAGAGCAGCCCACGTCTTTCTAGACTACACTTCGGGGTACAAGAAGTTTTCTCAAACCCCTTAACCTTTTGATCCTTCGTGGTGGTCTGAGCTCTTTTATGAGAAATTGGAAGAGGATCCCGATAGGGCCACTAAGGTCGAGCTAGAAGGGGTTGCCAAAAGGGGGTGAAGAAGCGACAAAAGTTAGGGACCCCTTCTACCACAGTCCATGCTAAGGCCAATACATTCTGGAGGGAGGCTTGGCCTGACTTTAATATTCTTCTGAACTTGGACGAGGAGGACACACTTGAGGTGATAATGTCTCGTCAACCTCGTATCGACCTCAACTTCTTGAATCAGAAGGAGGCTTTGGCTGCCGAGAGGGGTAAGGGAACTTCCAGTAATGCCCCTCCACCTCCTCTAAGAACCCACATCAACACTCCTCCCTCTCTTCCTGTGCCACCGAGAACTTCTGACGGGGATCAGGTCAGTGACAGAGATCCTCAACTCGAGGAGGAGATGAGAGTCAAACACAGACATGATGGATTAAGTTAATGCAGGGCCCCTCAACAACAACAACAAACTCCTCCTGCTCCTCTACTGGCACCAAAGTCTGTTGTCAAAGAATGAAGCCCTCGGGCCCAGGATCGGGAAAACAGGCCAATTCGAGTTAGTGACTCCATAATCCATTCTCCTCACGTAGCCTATGTCGTGAGTGAGATGCTCCAATTTGGAGCCAATATGAAGCAGCACCTTGGAGGCCAACCAATCAGCTCTTCCGCTCAATCATCCAGGACTACCTAGTGGTAAGTTTGTGTAACAACTCTCCTTGTTTTTCTATCTGCNGTCCATGCGAACTTCTTGGTGTCTACGTCCTTGATGTGAGTTAAAGTTTCCTTCTCGACCCACTTTGTGAAATTGTCGGTTCCTACAAATAGGAACCTCTTGTCTCTAGGAGCCCTTAGCAGGGGTAAGTCGAGTCCCCACTAAGCAAATGACCAAGGACTAGTTAGTAGATGCAAATCTCCGGCCAACTTTTCGGATGACTAGAGCGAATCTCTAACACTGATCACATTTTTGGACGTAAGCTTACACATCTCTTTGCATCTATGGCCATTAAATACCCTTGGGATATGATACAGTGAGTCATGGATCGTCCATCTGAGTGCCCCTCACATATGCCCTCATGTACCTTGTACAAGAGTGGTTTGACCTTATCCTCACAGACGCANCAAATTCCTCAACTAATCTCAATCATTGCAGAGCTCTACCACTCACAGAGGGAAAGACTTCAACAATTCGAGAGATTGAAGGCCGAGGCTGAGGGAGTTCTTGTCGCTGTGAAGAAGGACGTGGCTGCCAGGGACATTACACTATCCTTCGAGGTAGCCCAAATTGAACAGCTCTTGAAAGACGGCAAGGTTGCAAGGGTCAGCGCTAAAAAGCTACGTGCAGCCCTCGCAGACGCTGAGAGAAAGATAACGGAGGCGACGGAGAAGTTGTCTTCAGCAGAGGTGAAGGTTGAGGAGTCAAAGCAGACTTGCTCAACTTTCACCAAGGAGCTGGACAGGGTCAGGTCGAAGATGGAGGCTGATAAGAAAACAAAACAAGAGATCGTTGTTCGTTGCACTGATGACATCCTAGTCACTCTTGGAGACAACAAGAGGGAATTCTTCAAGAAAGGTTGGGATGAGGCGCTCAAGGCTATTGGCATTCCCGCTGATTCTCCCTTATTTCTAGAGCACGAGTATGTTCCCTCCGAGGAAATGATGCAAGCTTCGGCAGAGATCGCAGCTAAAGACGCTACTGTAAATGTCCAAATGTTGCCCTCTGATGTCGTAGTCCTGACCCTAGCTGCCATTGTTCTTGCCCAGGAACCTCCTCTAGCTTCAGTATCGATAGCAACCCCTACTCCAGCTCTCTAAATTGACGCCTCCAATGCTGACTCCTCTCCCAGCATCGAAAAACTATTCGGGGATACTGGAGACACTGGTGGCGACATGACCAACCATTCCCCAATGACCTAGGTTTAGGTTTTTTTTTCCTTGTAATACCTCATTTGTAGCTTGGGGGACGCAAAGCCCTCTCTTCTTTTGGAATGAAAAATGACTTTGTTGTACTCATGTGTGCTCTCTTGTTTTTGTTTTTTGCGTACTTGTAACTTCAAACTTGAAGTGTTGGACCTCAGGGCCAAAAGCTTTGGATTTCAGAACGCTACTGTACCTCAAAGTAAATTCTCGGGGTCCCTTGGTCCTGAGGACGTGTGATGAGTATCGTCAAACTTGATAAGCATTAGTGCCGAGAGCACATGTACCATTCTTGGAGGGCTCCGAAGGGGAGCTACGCCGAGGGTCAGTGATTCCAAGGCCCGTTGAAGCCGAGGTCCCTACCTACTATTCGACTCCATCTTTATCACAAAAATAGTAAATCAACGTACTTTTCACTCCGGTTAGCTTCACCTTCCTTGTCCGTTGGATCGAGGGGAGTGTTAATCCCTTGTTGCATCATTATCTTGTTTATACAACTTCATCCATGTACTTGTGCAAGCGGTCACCCATGTCAGGGTGCAAGGGATATTGCCCCTACACCGATCCACTGTTGTAGAATTCATTTTATCAAAATTGATCAATTTTGATGCTTGCGAGAATCTAGTTCTTGGTTCCATTTACTTAACCAGGCATGTATTTGAGAATTTTAGATAAGAACTTTCAACGATTTACATTTGCTTTGTAAAATACTGCATGATGAGATATCCCCATTCTAAACAATGTACCCGATGAGTGCCCTTTCTCAAGGTCATTTTCCATTTAGGAGGCAAGCTCCTGTTATTTAATTGGAGGCTAGAGTCCCTAAGATTCCATCCTTAGGGTCGTGCCCCTTCTAGGAGGCGAGCTCCTGATTTTTATTCGGACGTTAGAGTTTCTAAGACTCCATCTCCAGGACCATGCCCTTTTTAGGAGGTAAGCTCATGGATTTTATTCGAAGGCTGGAGTCCCTGAGACTCCACCTCTAGGGTTGTGCCCTTCCTAGGAGGAGGGCTCTTGACTTTTATTCAGAGACTGGAGTCCATGAGACTCTACCTTTAGGGCCATGCCCCTTCTAAGATGACAAACTTAGCACAAAGATGAGTTTTTCATTCATGAAAAATAGTAGTTCTTCAAATTCATTACATTCCAAGGTCATATTACAGCATTTCCTTCCATGTCTTCTAGTTTATATAACCCGGAGCCTTCCATTGACGTGACTTTGTATGTGCCTTTCCAGTTGGATTTTATCTTCCTATCTGTTGGATCTCGGGTGTTTGCTACCACCCTTCTGAGTACTAGATCGCCTATTGGAACTCTCAGGATTTGACCCTCTTGTTGTAGAGTCTGGATACCACCTCTTGATACTTAGTCAATTTTAAGGAGTCACTTCCCTTCTTTCCTCTGTGAGGTCCATATCTAGGCTGAGCTAGTGGTCATTATCCCCAGCGTCAAAGGCTTGTGTCCTATGGTAAGGAGGCCTAACTCCAATGGGATGACTGCCTCTACACCGTATGTGAGAGCGTAAGACATTTCTCCTGTTGAGGTTCGAGGAGTGGTCATGTACGCCCAGAGGATGTTCAGGAACTCATCCACCTATTTTTTCTTGGCCCTTTCCAACATTTTTTTATCCTATTGATGATAGTCTTGTTGGAGGACTCCACCTGCCCGTTGGCTTGTGGATATGTATGGGTAAAGTAGTAGTTCCAGATTCTAAGATGCTCACAGAAAGACTTGAAGGGCCCGCTGTTAAATTAGGTCCTGTTATCTGTCACGAGCGCACGAGGGATTTCGAATCTTGTTACTATGTTTCTCTATGCGAACTTCTTGGTGTCTACGTCCTTGATGTGAGTTAAAGGTTCCTTCTCGACCCACTTTGTGAAATTGTCGGTTCCTACAAATAGGAACCTCTTGTCTCTAGGAGCCCTTAGCAGGGGTAAGTCGAGTCCCCACTAAGCAAATGACCAAGGACTAATTAGTAGATGCAAATCTCTGGCCAACTTTTCGGATGACTAGAACAAATCTCTAACATTGATCACATTTTTGGACGTAAGCTTATGCATCTATGGCCATCAATACCCTTGGGATATGATACAGTGAGTCATGGATCGTCCATCTGAGTGCCCCTCACATATGCCCTTATGTACCTTGTACAAGAGTGGTTTGACCTTATCCTCACAGACGCAGAGTAGATATGGCCCAGAGAAAGACTTTCGGTATAGCTTCTGATCAGGGGAGGCCCAGAATCTTAGGGCCCTCAAGCTTATCTTCCTAGCTTCTTTGGGACACTTTGGGAGTTCTCCTGACATATGGAACTTGAGTAGCGGATCAATCCAACTGGGGGAATGTTCTCCTTCCTGGATAACTGTCATCTCAAGGACTTCGTCTATGCTGGAGTGGGGAAGGTATTCCACGGTGATACTTCGTGTCATAGTGGAATCCAATGCTGAGGCCAGACATGTTAGGGCGTCGACGTGAGTATTTTTATCTCGAGGAACTTGCTTGACTTCAACTTTCTCGAACTTGTAGAGTAAAGTTATTGCTTCATGGTGGTAAGCTTTCATCTTGGAGTCCTTGGTTTCGAACTCTCCATTGATTTGGTTGACTACTAACATGGAATCGCAGTGGACGATCAACATTTATGGCTTTGGCTGCATTGGCAAGCTTAAGCCCAGAAATAAGGGCTTCGTACTTTGCTTCATTGTTAGATACTTTGAAGCCCAGATAGACGGCTTGTTCTGCGATAACTCCCTCCGGGGATACCAGCAGTACCCCGATTTTGAAACCCTTATTGTTGGATGATCCGTCCACGTAGAGACTCCATGAGGGTCCCTGGACGACCGCGGAGAGATCATGGAGAGGTGGCTCTATTTCAGGGAGAAGCGGTTCTCCATCGGTAAACTCAACGATAAAGTCTGCCAATATCTGTCCCTTTATGGCGGTACGAGGCTGATATTGACAGGTCCGCCTTCCTTAGAATTACTTTCAAGGGTTGATCCATTAGAACGGTGATCGGTGCGCCTGGAAGTAATGTCTCTACATCCTTGCGGCTGTGATTAGTGCCAATGCTAACTTCTCCAGGGACAAATATCTTGTCTCCGTGTCCAACAGAGCCTTGCTCACGTAGTAGACTGGCTTCTGTTCATGTTCATGTGCATAGACAAGTACACCACTAATAGCGAACTCGGATACAGCTAAGTAGAGGAACAACATCTCCTCTTTATTTGTGACAGACAAGGTCGGGAGGATCCTAAGGTACTCCTTGATTCCTCCAAGTGCATCCTCGCATTCCTGATTCCACGTAACCTTTCCCGGACCTCTTGATATCCCCAAAGAAGGATCTGCACTTGTTCGAAGACTGGGAGATAAAATGATTCGGGGACTTCGCACATCCATGATGGATTTTATTTGCTTCGGACTGGCCTCAACACCACGTCGACTCGCTAGGTATCCCAAGAATTTTCTAGAACCAACTCCAAAGTTGAATTTTACCGCATTAGTTTTAATCCGTATTCCCGAAGGGTGGAGAAGGTATTTTTCAAGTCCGTGATGTGGTCGTCCTTACTCTTGCTNGAATGTTCTCCTTCCTGGATAACTGTCATCTCAAGGACTTCGTCTATGCTGGAGTGGGGAAGGTATTCCACGGTGATACTTCGTGTCATAGTGGAATCCAATGCTGAGGCCAGACATGTTAGGGCGTCGACGTGAGTATTTTTATCTCGAGGAACTTGCTTGACTTCAACTTTCTCGAACTTGTAGAGTAAAGTTATTGCTTCATGGTGGTAAGCTTTCATCTTGGAGTCCTTGGTTTCGAACTCTCCATTGATTTGGTTGACTACTAACATGGAATCGCAGTGGACGATCAACATTTATGGCTTTGGCTGCATTGGCAAGCTTAAGCCCAGAAATAAGGGCTTCGTACTTTGCTTCATTGTTAGATACTTTGAAGCCCAGATAGACGGCTTGTTCTGCGATAACTCCCTCCGGGGATACCAGCAGTACCCCGATTTTGAAACCCTTATTGTTGGATGATCCGTCCACGTAGAGACTCCATGAGGGTCCCTGGACGACCGCGGAGAGATCATGGAGAGGTGGCTCTATTTCAGGGAGAAGCGGTTCTCCATCGGTAAACTCAACGATAAAGTCTGCCAATATCTGTCCCTTTATGGCGGTACGAGGCTGATATTGACAGGTCCGCCTTCCTTAGAATTACTTTCAAGGGTTGATCCATTAGAACGGTGATCGGTGCGCCTGGAAGTAATGTCTCTACATCCTTGCGGCTGTGATTAGTGCCAATGCTAACTTCTCCAGGGACAAATATCTTGTCTCCGTGTCCAACAGAGCCTTGCTCACGTAGTAGACTGGCTTCTGTTCATGTTCATGTGCATAGACAAGTACACCACTAATAGCGAACTCGGATACAGCTAAGTAGAGGAACAACATCTCCTCTTTATTTGTGACAGACAAGGTCGGGAGGATCCTAAGGTACTCCTTGATTCCTCCAAGTGCATCCTCGCATTCCTGATTCCACGTAACCTTTCCCGGACCTCTTGATATCCCCAAAGAAGGATCTGCACTTGTTCGAAGACTGGGAGATAAAATGATTCGGGGACTTCGCACATCCATGATGGATTTTATTTGCTTCGGACTGGCCTCAACACCACGTCGACTCGCTAGGTATCCCAAGAATTTTCTAGAACCAACTCCAAAGTTGAATTTTACCGCATTAGTTTTAATCCGTATTCCCGAAGGGTGGAGAAGGTATTTTTCAAGTCCGTGATGTGGTCGTCCTTACTCTTGCTTTTGACCAACATGTCATCGATATACACTTTCATGGTGTCCCTTATCTACCGCTTGAATATCCGGTTCATGAGTCTTTGGTACGTAACTCTTACGTTCTTTAGACCAAAAAGCATGACCGTATAATAGTAAACCCCTCTCAGAGTGATAAAGGCAGTCTTCTCTTGATCTGAAAGATGAAGGGGGATCTAATGGTAACTAGCCCTGGCGTCCAAGAAGGCCATGTGCTGGTGTCCTGACATGGGGTCCACTAGCTGGTCCACCTTTGGGAGAGGGAAGTCATCTTTAGGATAAGTCTTGTTCAAGTCAGTGAAGTCCACGCAAACGTGTCATTTCCTATCCTTTTTTTGTGCAAACTAAATTTGACAGCTATTCTGGGAACTGCACCTCTCGGATTGTATTGGCCTCCAAGAGCCTCTCCACTTCTTCATTTACTGCCTGGGTGTGATACGGCGACATGCGCCGAGATTTTTGCTTCACCGGCTTGTGAGTGGAATTGATATGAAGCTTATGAGTTGTAACATCGGGGCTTATTCCCTTCATTTCTGTGGCATCCCATGCGAACACATCTATATTCCTCTTTTAAAAATTAACCATCTCTTCCTGCTCGACCGGGGGCATGGTGGATCCGACCAGGAATTACCTTTCTTCATCTCCTTTTATTAGAAACATTTTCAAGAGATCCTCCATTGAGCGATCCGCAGCTCATCGACCTCCGAGCCGCCCAGTTTATAATTGCTATTTGGTTCAAGATCTCCTTTAAGGCTCGCTCCTTTTCCTAAGAGGCGACCCCTGCCCTTATTGCTGAATAGAAACAATTTTTGGCTGACACTTGGTCCCCGCGGATCTCCTTCACTCCCTCAAGGGTGGAAACCTTCAGTTTCTGATGATAGGTGGAATGCACTGCCCCCAGTGTATGCAACCAAGCCCTCCCCATGATAATACTGTAAGGTGAATCAGAATTGATCACCACAAACTCCATGTTGGTTATAATGGGTCCGGTGGTAATCGGCAACGTGATCTTGCTCAAGGGTAAGTATACGAGCCGTTAAATCCAACAAGGGCGTACTAACTTTGGTAAGATCCTGATAACCAAGTCTCATGCGTTTCAAGACTTTGAAGTACATTTCCTAGGAAAAACTCCCGGAATCCACCAAGACCCTTTTGACATCAAAGATGCCGATCTTCAGGGTCGGGATCTAGACATCTTTGTAGGGGAAGACCACGCTTACCAGGTCAGCATTGGAAAAAGTAATGTCGTCCCCTCTAGTCCGGGGCCTATTAGCTGGCCGGTCCCTATGTCTNTCAACGGAGGTTATTCTAAGCCAATGGCCTAGCCTTCTTATCTAGAACCTCTAGGAGTTGCCCGTTAGCCCTCGGGCGCTTTAGAGCCTTGGAACTTCCTGTTCTACTACTCAGGCGATTTCTCAGGTCCCACCTCCCTGAGGGAAGGTTCCCGAGACTACAGTAAGTCTCGAAATCGTCCGCCGGAGGATGCAAATTCATCAAGCCGATTTAGGACGTTCACGTTGTCATCACGCCAGTTAGTTGATGGGCTAATGGGGTTGATTTCCTAGACCTGATACCCATACTAGTTTGGCAGGTTTGCTCCCTAGAGTGAACGAAAAGTTTCTGGTTGACACTTCCAATGTGGTCCCTCGTTCTTGAATTGGAGCGAGCTGGTAAATCGATATTCCTTTGTTGAGGACACTGTCCCTTTTGATGAGTATTCACCGCGATCACTGTTGTTTAGAAATTTTAGACGTTTCCCACAGACGGCGCCAGATTGTGCGCGGTGATTTTCGCATAATAAATGAAAAAGATAGATCTCTCTTGTGGTGAACTCGTGTTTACCTCAAAAGTTGACGATCCCGCGACAAATGAAGAACCAATATGGTCAAAAGGGTCTAAGGAGTGGTGATGAATTGCTTCAGGGGCTACCCGATCGATTCCAGCGGGTCAAGGGTGGATCTTGGCACACAAAAAAATGGGTTAGAAGGGTGCCGAAATATTTTCAGCGTATCCCCTCCGATGATCAAGTCAGTTCTTTGAGAGAAGGGAATAAGAAAGCATTGTTTTGTGTTTGTTAGGAGTAAATTTGGCATACCTTTGCTTTATTTTTTTGGAAACAATTTATACCCCCAAAGACTCATCATTACTGATGGTCTGGACAGTAGGTAGTGTCCAGACATGGGACTGTGCGCCTCCTATTTTGCATGGGGAAGACCCGTTATTAATTACTCGATCTCCCAAGCCTTTAATGTTCTTTCTTCAATGTAAAGGTATTAAATGCTCGAATACTGGGGCATTTAATGCTCCTCCTCTCATCCTTGAAAGCAATTGTGGGTGTCCCATCAAGTGAGGATTCATTAAATATTTGTCTGACACTGTCATATGTCAGAAGGGGTATTTTTGTCCATTTACCCCTTATCCTGTACCTTATGCCATGTGTCCAACACCCTTTGGTTGAGTATCTTGTTCATTCTTTCATTTTGACTTCATTGGGAGAGTAACCCAATGACCCCTAGTCTAATTTTTAAAACTGACTAGCTGTCAGTCAGTGACCTCTCTAGGAGCTGAAGACACGTGGCGATACCACAGCTCAATAAGTGCCCTTGGTGCCGAGGGGATGTAGTTTCATCAGAGCAATGAAGGTACTCTCAGCACCGAGGACAAGTGTCGATATTAGAGTTCTTGAGGTACCCTCGACGTCGAGGACACGTGCCTATGTTGGAGCACGAGGATGCCTTTTGGTGCCGAGGACACGTGTCTTTATCAGAACAAAAGATGTGTCATCGATATTGAGGACGCATGTCAGAGATCCAATCAATTTTCAAAAGTGTCCCATCATTATCTATTCATAGGAGTTTATTACAATTATCTAGTTCATATTCTTTTTTATTTTCTCGTTGAGCAATGCTCAAAGACGAAAGATTCTCACTTTTTTTTTCTTTTACCGTGGAGAGAGCGGTGAGGTTCAAATCTACGACTTAACGATTTAACGAGGAGTTACGATGGTCGTTTAGCTAACCGTTGATCCTCAATCGAAGATTCTCACTAAGGGGACTTCAAGTTCCTATTTTCAAGTGAAAATTGAAACTTTTTTTTCCATAATTTGTAACAACTTGTCTGGGTTATCCTAAGAGAAAAAATGAGACGAGAGTCATTAAGAGATATATAGAGATCGAACCACATGCAATCTTCATCTTCAACATAGTAAAAATTGAGCTTCAAAAGTCTAATTAATCGGTTGACTAGGGCTTACGTATCACATCATAAAGTCCAAAAACTTACAAGTTTACTTATTTGCCCATGCCTCTCCAAAGGTTGAAGGAGGGATTCACATTTTTTGCTTCGATAATTCTTTTGCTTTCTTAGAGATAACGGTGGCTATGATAAAATTTGTTTTCTTCAACTAAGTCCTTGATTCGAAGTGCCCACTCTCAAAATGATGCGAAGAAAGTCCGTCATAGTGGCAATGGTCGAAAATATTTTCCAAACTTGATCGGAATATTACACATTTCATTTTGTTTATAAGTCAAAATCAATTTCATACAATAGGTTTGTGAGATTAGGTGAAAATTTTATTATCACACACATTACGCATGATCCACGCTTTTCTCATAAGCCATGTGTATGCATGTATATAGACATGTTTGATTTTTCAAGCTTTTTTCAAAAGTCATATGTGTGCATGTATATGGACATGTTTGATTAGGGATGTCAGTGGACAGAAGCGGGGGCGGGAGTGTAGTTTTCATTCCCGTACCCGCTTAAAAAAACTTCATCCATTCCCGGTCCACTCCCGTTAACGGGTATAGTTTTTATTTTCATCTCCGTCCACGGGTAAATTTCTAATCCCTGCCCCCGTCTCCGTCTCCGCTTTCCCTGTACCCGCCCAAGCCCAAGTTCAAGCTCAAACCATCATAATCCAAAATTCTAAACAAATATAACATTTTAAATAATCCAACAACATTCTAGATAATCTAGCATAATCTAACACAATATAATGTAGCATAACATATTCTAACATAACATAAACAATAAATGTCCAAAATATTACTTGAATATTTGTAATGAAAAAACATTTCTACCATTAGCTTCACACTTGTAATTTAATAAAGAAAATAAAACAAAAAAAACTATAATAATTGTATAAAAAATATTTTGTTTACTAATAAAATTGATTGGTTAAAATTGAAAAATTACCAATTCAATCATCTCTTAAAGATAAGTCCATATATATTTAACGGGTATAGCAGGAGCGGGACGGGGTGGGGTGGGGGTAAAGGTAAGTTCATTCCCACCTTCATTCCCACACGAGTTTATACGGATATTTTTGTATATGTCCATCGTCTAATACGTATGATATATTTCTAATCCAAACAAAATAAATTTAAATAAATACTTATTTTTTTACGGTCCACTGTCATCCTTGTGTTTGATGTTTCTTGCTTTTCTCATAAGCCATGTGTGTGCATGTGTATGGGCATGTTTGATGTTTCATGCATGGTGTTCAGTCCATACATTTTTGGAGCTCACGTGGCTAATCAACACTCCACAGATAATGCCAACTGTTCTATCTGTCTAGCCAATTTTTGTGATGTAAGCAATGAGGAGGTTTATTACGTCACCACATATATTAAGAATTTGATGTGCTATTTAACCAAAAATTAATAAATAATTACAATTTAACCCACATTTAATTACAATCGAAATTATGTCGGATCGTTTCATTCCAAATTCGCGTCCGGTACTTAGTCAAGGAAAATATTAGGTATCAAAAAAAAAAAAATTTAATATTTCATTGCTATTATAATTTTTGTGCTTTTTCTTTATAATTTTTGTGATAATTTTATAAATAAATAAACAAATTTTTTTAACTCAATTTATAAAAGTTGTAACATGATTCAAAAAGTTACAATTTTTCTTATTGTAAACAAATCCTAAGTTTTGCATCAAAATCCAAAAAATTACAAAATTTGGAGGTACGGTAGTAATTTTTTGTTGTTTTAGTACCTTAGTCTTCTCTCTTATTCAATAATTAGCAATAACCTGTACTTAATTACTTAAAGGCACTTGATAATATAAATAAATAAAACATCATCTGTATAATATAAATATAAATATAATATATGAAATGACAATTAATTTTTTCTTCCTTTTCTATAATTACACAATTTAAAATCTATATTTTTCCATCATTTAAAAATAATTGAAAGAAAGAAGAAACGGATAGGAGAAATAAGACTTTCTTTGGCCTCGGTTAGCATGAAAAGGTACGGGATAGGTTAAATTTTTAATTATTGGAGTAATTTGGTCTTAATTAGAGTGAGAAAGTATGAACTGATTTGGAAATAAAAAATTGGTAATAATGTTGAGCCATTGGATTGAGGGAATCTAAGTCACTCTTGTACTTAGGTAAATTAAAGAATTGAAAATGTGTCTTGTTTTATTGTATGGATAAACACAAATTGGGCCAATTATGTGACAAATGGACTCCGGGCCATATTGCTTTACCTAAAAAGGCCAGCCCATAATATTATTTAAAAAACATTTCCACAGCACCATACAGCATATTAAAGGTGGTCCATCTAGGTTGGGCCCGCTTGCCAAGTACAAATTTTTTGGGTTTATTTTTAGTTGGAATCTCACTTTGGACGTTAAAAGATTTAATTTTTTAATTTTTAGTCTTAAAGATTAAATTTTTTACATTAATGATTATACTATCAATGTATTAAAAATATTACATTATTGGCTCTCTCATTACGTTACGTTGTTTATTTTGTTAAAACTCGCCCATTGATGAAATGAATAATAAAAATTGAAAGGGAAGACATTGTAACATTTTTAATATAAAAATTTAATTTTTAAAATATAAAGTAATTTTTTTTAAGTCTTTTAGACTACAAAATGAAACTTAACCTTATCTATAATAGAATTAATCTTTTTTGGGGATTTTACGCATGATTAAATTATAAAATTTGTGGTCTATGGTAAATGACTCCAAACTTTGTAAATTAATTTTGAAAAACTGTAAATGACTTTAAAATTTTATAAAAATTATAAATAACCTTTGAAATTAATTATAAAATTTATAAAATGGCGATACAATAGGAATTTTAAAAACTATAAATAACTTCAAAATTTTATAAGATTCTATTGACGGAATCCACTAGGTTGATTTGATTGCTTATTAATTTCCTTCTCTCACAAGTTCTTGAGTTCTTTGTTTTTTTCTTTTTTCTCTTTCTTCAGCGGATTGTTAGCCTTTTCCTCTTCTGCAGCAAGACTCTCTTATTTTAATTTAATTTTCAGCTAGTGGGTATCTTTCTCTCTCTGAAATGCTTCATGGGTCTTCTTCTTATCTTAATGTGATTCCTCCTTTGTTTTCTTTTATAAAATTTCCATTTCTGGTGAAGCATAATGAAATTTGTTTCCTTCGTTTGAATTGAGTTGGGTTTATCTGATTGAATACTTTTCTTTAGTCAAATTCTTTGATGGTTTCGAATTCCTTTAGCTTGGGTTTCCATGGATTTTGCAGATGAGCTTCTGCTCTACGAAAATTATTTGATTAGTATATAATTGTTTTCAAGAGGGAGGGTTATGGATTCAGAAGCTGTTAAGCTGTTGATTGATTGTTGACGGGCCTCAGTCTCAGTTTAATCAGGTACGTTTCTTATTCCCTAGTTTGTGATGATTCATTGATGTGAGCTTTGCATGTTTGCTTTTCAGTATTTTTGGATGCAAAAATGTTCTTGGAATGTGAATTTTTCACTGCTCGCATGCTCTAGGTGACTAATTGAAGATGCTTGTGTTTCAGTTCAGCAGCAAATTTATGCTGTTAAGAATTCATGTATTTTTTATAATTATGATAAAAATATTGAGGAAATTAAGTTTCTGTTTTTTTTTTTTTGCAAAGGAAATTAATCTCCATTTCTATCTCCGGGACAAGAGAGAGGATCAGGTCTGAAGTTTTATGACGGTAGGTTGGGTGCTTGGCCTTCATTGCTTGCTTTTAATGTTTGTAAGACTTTAGTTTGTGGGGTTGATCCAATTAAAGCAACTCGTTGAAATCTGTTTAGATTTCTCATTGTTGATGCAAAATGTCTGGCTAGCCTAACCATGGTGGTGGCCTATCTAGTTACCTATTACGCGTAGGGAATAAGTTTGTTGTCTATGAAGCACAGATACTTTGATTATGTCAGATACTTGCGGATACGTATTAGATACTTTCTACATATATTGAATAATTAATAAAATATTTATCATTGCTGATACTTGTCAGATACGTGTATCTCCAATTATTTAAATATTTATCATTGCTTATACTTGTTAGATACGTGTATCTCCACGGTTAATAAATTCACCTTATACTTAGTGAGGTGGATTGTTTAGAAATCATGAATTATAAAAATGAGAAATTTTCATTCCAAGATGTTCATTTAGATGTGCATCACATATATCACAAGATTTGTCAATTCTTTATAATCTAGTTAGCTTGAATAGTGAATTTTTAACTTTTATGACTTATGTTAAAAGTTTAAACCAATGAAATCTATTGCAATTAAATGCAAAGTAGAACTTTAGGACTCTCGAAAGGTGACACGTCTTCAGCTTTAAAATTACATAAAATCTTGAATTCTAAATGCTATTAAGCAGTCCTATGTCAGTAGCATAAATTATTTTAATTTGAATGTTCTTTTATTTTGTAATCCCTAGTATTGTAAAGTATGCATACATATCAATGTGTTATATATATATATATATGTATTAGTCGTATCCTATTTTTTGAGATTTTGTCATATCGCCGTATCCGTATTTCCTACATTGAAGCACTTGTCAACTATCAAGACACATGTCTGATGGTTTATGGGCATAGATACAACTGTTGTGAAGCGTTATGGACACTTGTTGGGGTGCGTTGAGATATATGTAATATCATTTTTTCCTAATCACATAAAACATATATAATTGCATTTTTGTTTATGGGATTATGGGCTTCCACATGTAGGCAATGCCTTGAAGCACCTGTCAACATTGATAAAATTGTTGGGCCAAGAAACAATTTTTGTATCATATCAAGGACACTTGTAACTGTGCATGGAAGATGAGTTACAAAACACTAATTACGAGAATGTGATAGCATTGAATCCACATTTTATGAGGGTAAGCGTTGCTTCATCATTATATTCCAAGGCTGGCAATGGTATTTTTGGAAGTAGTTTCCTAGTGTCCATTGATATTGTCTGGGTCTCTTGTCGTTCGTTAGATCTCATGTCCTTCATCAGTGCCCGATTGACAGAAAACTAATAGTCACACTTGCAAATTCTTAGAAAGGAAATTCTATTGCTAATAGTCAATTATTGGACAGGAAATCATGTGGTGTTTAAATTCTCATGTGGGCAAGGTAAGAATCACGTCTTGAAACAATGCCATTCTCATTTTCGGCTTACTGTAGTTTAGAGATAAACTCAAACTAAGTTAATTGTTCAATTTGTCTTTGTATAAAAATGATTGTGGTGGATTGTCTAATTGCTTTACTGTTGGGTTCTTTAATTTGAGATAGTGGATGACCACATTTATGGAATTTATACACCCCCCCCCAACCAAAAAAAAAAAACCCAAAACTAAGACCTCAATCTCGCATTGTCCCCCATGCTAGAGATTTTCTCGCATCATACCCTAGACTATTTGAATATCTCATATTACCTCTAAGCTAAATAGTCACCATATTTTGGATGAAAAATGCCCACATTTTGTTAGTTTTTGGGAGGCCATATGTGGCCTGTATATTTTGTCATTTTTTGTTCAAAACCTTAATGGCATTGGGTTTTTGGGCAATGGAAAGTAAATAATATAGTTGAGGAGGCAATGTGAGAAAGTTGATAGTAGAATGGATAAAGGGAGATAGGTATTGTCGTTTAGGGATGCTATGTGTAATTTTTCATTATGCTGTGGTAATTGTAAACAAGTGACATGAATTATAAATAGCATCTATTTTTATTGTATTTTTAGTTATTTAATTGAACGGTTTCATCTATGGTGTGAATATAGAAGTTTGAAGGAAATTTGTATTTTTATTGCTAAATAAATCAGGTTTTTCTCTCGTAAACTTTGCAATTAGCAGTTTTATCAATATGTGTGCGACCATGCAAATGTATGCAGTATCTATATCAAAATAGTTTGTTTTGGAAAATTATAATGCATAACTATATCTACATGTGTATGTATATTTACTTGGCATAGGCTTCAAACTTGGTAGGTTGATGATCAATTAATTGATCCTCTTGGTGTTAGAAGAGATAAATTGAAATGCCTTCTGAAACAATTTATTGATTTATCATTAAATGGTTCAAAGTGTAATTTTAATGACACGCATAAAAAATGTCTAAATCCAAAAACACTTTACTCAATAGTTTACCTCAGACTTGGTAAGTCTGACTTTTACTCTCGCCTGATGCTTCAACTAATTTTTTAGAATTGGCGTTGCTTTCTGAAAAATACATTCCTAAATGGTGGGCTTAGGTGATTTCAGGCTTGTGGGCCTCAATGGTTCTAGTGGTGATGGTGGGAGGTTAGAGAGAGCGGGAGAGGAAGAGAGTAGGTCAATGAGAGTGCCATGGAAATGGTGGCATTCACCAATAGAATGAGTACCAGCTGTTTGGTGCCATTTTAAGCAAACCATATAACGTGTGCTTACCATAGGAAATGCAAGAAATTTTTTTTTTCTTGCTTATGTGTGTCAGTCCCTTGATTTATTGATTTTCAAGAGCCTTGATGCTTTTCTTATGTGGGTGAACTAGGCTGCAGAGATTCTTTTGTTATCATTGTTTTGAACATGTTCCTGATGCCACCTATAGTTTGTCTTTGCCCTGTTTACAATAGAGTTTTTTTTTTTTTTTTTCTAAATCAACGTGGATCATCTTATCCTGGAATTGCCTCTGAGCTGGCTCATGTCATTATGTACTTAACTTCCGAGGTTGCCTGTAAGTAGCAAATGGAAGAGAGGATAGATGGTTCTTATGAATAACTGTTTCAACTGTGATCTCTGTCTTGCTGCTGTTGTCATATTTAACTGTTGCAATTACATATGCACGACATAAACCTGTTTAGGCTTGCTGTTATAACTTTTAAGAATGCATGCTTGTAATTCCACCTGGGTCATGTATAGAGCCAATCCTACTGTCAAAGTGGAATCTTTTAAAGACACAGATCATGAAGTAGAATGTGAATGGAAATGTGGATGACTAATCCTGAATGTTTTGGAGAGGTGCATATGAGTTTTTATTGGTCCAGTTGAACATTATGTATATGTTATATATTTCTTGTCATATACGTAAATCCTAGAATTGTCTTTTTCACATGCTGGCAGTAGCAAGTAGCAAAACCATCTGTTTTTTTGGGTTCATTGGTGCAAGAAACTTCTTCTGTTGATGATTTGGTATTGTTGGAAAGTTGGGTCACTTTTTCGCGATGAACAACCCAAACAATGTAGATCAAGTAAGTCGCAAACCTTGGAGATATTTTGTATTACTATGTTGAAGTAGTGCTCTATGCATGAATTATAATCACAATGCAGGGTGAGTCAACTGTAGCAGGATTCGAAGTTCCCACATCACCCGATTCAAGTTACAACAATGCCTATCCTAGTAATGAAGAGGAAGGGCGAGAACCACCTATCCTCCCCCCACACCTGCAACACTCCCTGCTGAATTACCCAACAAACCGAGACCCTTCTGAGTCCCTACCATCGCCACAGAATGTGATTCTAAACCATCTTTACATCGAGAACAGAGAAACCCCGCGAACAATGGTGGCACTTGGGGTCACACATCGCTTTCGATCGAAATTTGTCACCGTTGTGCTTTATAAACCCGTTCAAAGAAGGGGAAGTAGCAGCACTTGATGTTGTCTATGCTAAAACCTGCTTGTGGGCTTTCTTTATCTCTGTCATGATGGGAGCAGCTGCAATATATAGCTCCATTGGGAATTAGCAGCGAGTATATTTTCTTCCATAGAGCTGCTGGTGATCGTGAGTACAAGTATATACTCTTCCTTCAAACTTTAATGAACTTGGCTTATCAAAAATTTGCACGTCTTATAAATTGTGGAAGTCAACTATATTAATGTCGTACCCATTTATCGCAAGTGATATTGTAAATAGGAACCCAAAGCCTACTACTGGTTCAACTTCCAGAGAAGAAAATTGACCTTTTGAATTGAATATTGTTATGGTCTATATGATGTGTTTATAAGGGAAGACTATAGTGTACCCAAATGTTGTTTTTTACCGAAATTTACTACTTTTTTGAGTAAGTTATACTTTTTTTTTGGGGCCAAGTTATAATATAATGAGGTTGTTGAGATCGGTCACGGCATTTTAGGATATTAGGAAGAAAAAAAACTCACGAAAGATTGGGAAGAAGGCATATTAATTGAAAATTTATACCTAACGAAAGCAAGATACTTAATATTTAACGAAGAAGATCCTACCTATAAAAATTCTTTTTTTCTTAAAAAATAAAAACTTAATTAAAATTAAGTATTTATAATGTTGCTGTAGAATAAACCAAATAAAGTTCAAGAAAACAAAAAGGAGCAATACTTGGCCCCCTTAATAGAAACAAGGGGAAATTTATTGCTTCTTTTTTTATTTGAAGAACTCGTTTACACTAAGACTTAGGTCTTATCCATTTGTAGATGGAGCTTCAATAGCAGTTAGATCTAGAATCCATTTGTACATGGAGTTTCAATAGCAGTTAGATCTATTGGGAATTTTTTTTTGGCTAATTGAAATTGAGTGTAAGGTAAGGGGTACAATAAGAAATAAATAACATAAGTAAAGGAGCTAGACTAGAGGGAAGTTATGAGCATTGTGTTCATGCATAACTTCCGTATCAAGGTTAGTGCAATTAACAATATCAACCCAAGTATTTATTACACAGCCTTGACTTTCAACTCTAGATTGGTTTAAATTGAAACCATTTATACTGAAAACTATAGTGTTGATACCTAAAACAGTGAACCAGATACCTATTATCGGTTAAGCATCTAGGAACTTGGAACTTGGAAATATATGTTATTGCTATGCAAATTATTGTGTCCATGATCCTAGGGCTCTTTTAGGATAAAGACAGCTTCATTCTATGTGAGTTTTTTGTGGAAGTAAAATCTTGTATAAACATTTTTCACATACTGATTAGGGTGGGTATTAATTAAGTCGTATTATGTCATGTTTTGGTTATATTATTTCGGGAAGTGTGATATTCGATTTGTGTTATTTGAGGCTCACGTTATTTCACATAAATCGTAAACCAAAAATTGCACGAGGAAATGGAATCGTCGCATGTAAGTTTTCTCATGAATCAAGTAGTAATTATTTAATTCTATCACAATTCTTATAATACTAAATCAATCAATGGGCATTTGGTGCAATGATATTTCTTATCTTGTAAAGATTTTATCTTATTGAGGTTAAGTGTTCAAGTTTGCTCCATCCTCTCTCTCTCCTCCAAAAAAATTAAAAAATATATATAATACTAAATCTGCATCAGTAGATGTCTATTCTATATTAATGTCGTACCTATTTTATAGAAGGTGACTCCGGTACTAAAATGTTATTTTGCATCGAAATTTATCTATGTTATTGAGTAAGTAATTTTATTTTTTTTTGGAGACAAGTAAAAATATAATGAGTTTATTGAGGTCGATCACAATAATTTTAGGATTGATTTTTACCGATTTTATTGTAACTCTAACCATAAAAAATTATATTTTGAACAAAAAAGAAAGTGATAACTTGGGTATGGTTTGAGTACCGAAGTCGTACGCGTGTTTATGGGATAATAGATAAATAGTTGTCTGAAAGGTGCTTCTGCTTCCCTATCTGAAAAGGAGAAAAAAAGAACGAGAGCTAAGTGTACGGTGTAGATTCTGTAGAATGATTAGTCAATGCACTGCTAATTATTTTGGAAACTTTTACCGGTTGTTGATATGGGTACTGAAAATTATAATTTTTTAAGATAAAATTATTATTATTTTCAGGTATAAATTATAACTTTAAAAAATATGTTCGATCATAAAATATTGGGATCGGTACCAGGTCTATAACTTCTCTTTTCAAAATGATAATTTTATTATATAAAATAGTAATTGATTGTACCGATACCGATTTTTTTTTTTTTTAGTATATAAAGATGAGCTTCGTGTGGAAATAAAATTTGGTTTAAACATTGTTAACATTTGGATTACAGATAGGGGTGCTAATCAAGTCGTGGGATGTTATTTTTTCGGTTGTATTATATTTTGATACGATCATGTTCGAAGTGTGTTATTTGAGACTTGCTTCATTTTCACATAAGTCGTAAACTAAAAATTGCATGAGAAAACGAAATCGGTCACATATAAGTTCTCTCATGAATTAAAAATTTACTTGATCCACTTTTTCAAAAAAATAAGAGTGATTTTTAAATTCTGACATTTGTGTCAATTAAATTTTTGAACTAATTTTCATGTTAATTAGGGGTATTTTAAATTATTCATTCGAAACTTATTAGACGAAGAATCCATTTCTTATACTCATCAACCGAAACTATAATTCTAAATCTCTTTCATACCCATCAAACAAAGTAGATTAACAAGTTCTTCAATCTAGTGTAGAAAACAAATTACATAAATGTAAGTTCTTCGAGGAGTTTGATTGACACGAAAATTATTTTAGTGGGTTAATTGCTATTGAGTTTAGGGACTCAATTAACATGAAACTTAGTTCAAGGATTTAATTGACATAAAGATTATAGTTTAAAGATCATTTATGTAGTTTACTCAAAAAATAAAAGAAGAAAATTATTTAATTCTATAATACTTCTTATAATAATAGATTTGAAAATGAACGGAAAAATAAAAATTTGGTATTTTATTCATGCAATATCAGTTATATTTGTATTAATTAATCATCTTATTATTGAATTTATATATGTTGATGTATTGTGTTGAAAATTGAGACCTTTATAATTCTTAAATTCGAATGTTGACAATCTATTTAAGTCAGACCACCAAAAATTTATCTCTTATGAATATTCTAGTTCCGACGTAGAGGATTTATCTTTGACTAGATCAGTTGATGTGCACATAAGCTAATTAAAATACTCCTGATCGTTAAACAAAAAAAAAATGAAGGAAAAAAAAAAAAAAAGCACAGTGCCTGCCTCTTCAATTCCACCCGATCCCAACCATAAACCAAGTTGTTTGTTCGAACACATACACTTGACAATAATTCACCCCAAAGTCCCTCCGATATTGTGAAAGGTTAAGGTGGATCATATGATATTATTTGGGTCCCCATCAACCCTACAAGCAAAGAGTAGCAAACCACATAACTTGAAAACACCTGTCATTATTTGACCCCTAATAGTAGAAGATTGACTATGGGAGGCGGGCGATATTCTGATCTAATTTATTGATATAATTCAGTGATAATGGACTTGATTACTTCCATATTGGAGAGAGTATAGCTGAGCTTCAATACTCCTTGCAACTTCACTGCCCTGCAAGTTTTCAGACACCGAATTTGCCTCTTATTTACCAATTTTATTACTTTATTCATATAGATCGCGTTGATACACTCAAAATCAGTTGAGAATGAGTCAAAAAGCTAACAAACACTCTTACTAGAATGGAGTGTGTTAATGTGACTTGTTTTTTATGTACCTTCGACCTCCACTCGCACGTACCTAAGGGCCAGAAAAGCATCTAAACATGTTAAACATCAATTCCAAATCAATTGGTTAATGAGTAGTGAAATCGATAAAGCTTTACCCTGGTTAAAAAAATTTCAATCAATATGTAACAATTTCTAATTATACCATGGTAAAATGGGGAAAAAAAATTTGAAAGATCTCACTAACACATGAACACATAATGAAAAAGAAAAAGAAACCCAGACTGCGCTTCATTGGGGAAAATATGGTGTAGAAGACCTTTAAATCCTAACCTGAATTTTTCTAAAGTCTTCTATATTTGGGTTGCAGATAACCAGGAGCGGAGCCAAAAATTTGTTGTAGTGGGGACAAATTTAAGTAATAAAATTACTACATTTACTTAATTCAAAGATCTAATTTGGAGATTTAATGCATTGTTACCATTCAATTAATAAAGAGACTCACTCGGAATANTATTTAATTCTATCACAATTCTTATAATACTAAATCAATCAATGGGCATTTGGTGAAATGATATTTCTTATCTTGTAAAGATTTTATCTTCTTGAGGTTAAGTGTTCAAGTTTGCTCCCTNTCAATCAATGGGCATTTGGTGCAATGATATTTCTTATCTTGTAAAGATTTTATCTTCTTGAGGTTAAGTGTTCAAGTTTGCTCCATCCTCTCTCTCTCCTCCAAAAAAATTAAAAAATATATATAATACTAAATCTGCATCAGTAGATGTCTATTCTATATTAATGTCGTACCTATTTTATAGAAGGTGACTCCGGTACCAAAATGTTATTTTGCATCGAAATTTATCTATGTTATTGAGTAAGTAATTTTATTTTTTTTTGGAGACAAGTAACAATATAATGAGTTTATTGAGGTCGATCACAATAATTTTAGAATTGATTTTTACCGATTTTATTGTAACTCTAACCATAAAAAATTATATTTTGAACAAAAAAGAAAGTGATAACTTGGGTATGGTTTGAGTACCGAAGTCTTACGCGTGTTTATGGGATAATAGATAAATAGTTGTCTGAAAGGTGCTTCTGCTTCCCTATCTGAAAAGGAGAAAAAACAGAACGAGAGCTAAGTGTACGGTGTAGATTCTGTAGAATGATTAGTCAATGCACAGCTAATTATTTTGGAAACTTTTACCGGTTGTTGATATGGGTACCGAAAATTATAATTTTTTAAGATAAAATTATTATTATTTTCAGGTATAAATTATAATTTTAAAAAATATGTTCGATCATAAAATATTGGAATCGGTACCTATGTCTATAACTTCTCTTTTCAAAATGATAATTTTATTATATAAAATAGTAATTGATTGTACCGATACCGATTTTTTTTTTTTTACTATATAAAGATGAGCTTCGTGTGGAAATAAAATTTGGTTTAAACATTGTTAACATTTGGATTACAGATAGGGGTGCTAATCAAGTCGTGGGATGTTATTTTTTCGGTTGTATTATATTTTGATACGATCATGTTCGAATTGTGTTATTTGAGACTTGCTTCATTTTCACATAAGTCGTAAACTAAAAATTGCATGAGAAAACGAAATCGGTCACATATAAGTTCTCTCATGAATTAAAAATTTACTTGATCCACTTTTTCAAAAAAATAAGAGTGATTTTTAAATTCTGACATTTGTGTCAATTAAATTCTTGAACTAATTTTCATGTTAATTAGGGGTATTTTAAATTATTCATTCGAAACTTATTAGACGAAGAATCCATTTCTTATACTCATCAACCAAAACTATAATTCTAAATCTCTTTCATACCCATCAAACAAAGTAGATTAACAAGTTCTTCGATCTAGTGTAGAAAACAGATTACATAAATGTAAGTTCTTCGAGGAGTTTGATTGACACGAAAATTATTTTAGTGGGTTAATTGCTATTGAGTTTAGGGACTCAATTAACATGAAACTTAGTTCAAGGATTTTATTGACATAAAGGTTATAGTTTAAAGATCATTTATGTAGTTTACTCAAAAAATAAAAGAAGAAAATTATTTAATTCTATAATACTTCTTATAATAATAGATTTGAAAATGAACGGAAAAATAAAAAATTTGGTATTTTATTCATGCAATATCAGTTATATTTGTATTAATTAATCATCTTATTATTGAATTTATATATGTTGATGAATTGTGTTGAAAATTGAGACTTTTATAATTCTTAAATTCGAACGTTGACAATCTATTTAAGTCAGACCACCAAAAATTTATCTCTTATGAATATTCTAGTTCCGACGTAGAGGATTTATCTTTGATTAGATCAGTTGATGTGCACATAAGCTAATTAAAATACTCCTGATCGTTAAACAACAAAAAATGAAGGAAAAAAAAAAAAGCACAGTGCCTGCCTCTTCAATTCCACCCGATCCCAACCATAAACCAAGTTGTTTGTTCGAACACATACACTTGACAATAATTCACCCCAAAGTCCCTCCGATATTGTGAAAGGTTAAGGTGGATCATATGATATTATTTGGGTCCCCATCAACCCTACAAGCAAAGAGTAGCAAACCACATAACTTGAAAACACCTGTCATTATTTGACCCCAAATAGTAGAAGATTGACTATGGGAGGCGGGCGATATTCTGATCTAATTTATTGATATAATTCAGGACTTGATTACTTCCATATTGGAGAGAGTATAGCTGAGCTTCAATACTCCTTGCAACTTCACTGCCCTGCAAGTTTTCAGACACCGAATTTGCCTCTTATTTACCAATTTTATTACTTTATTCATATAGATCGCGTTGATACACTCAAAATCAGTTGAGAATGAGTCAAAGCTAACAAGCACTCTTACTAGAATGGAGTGTGTTAATGTGACTTGTTTTTTATGTACCTTCGACCTCCACTCGCACGTACCTAAGGGCCAGAAAAGCATCTAAACATGTTAAACATCAATTCCAAATCAATTGGTTAATGAGTAGTGAAATCGATAAAGCTTTACCCTGGTTAAAAAAAATTCAATCAATATGTAACAATTTCTAATTATACCATGGTAAAATGGGGAAAAAATTTTTGAAAGATCTCACTAACACATGAACACATAATGAAAAAGAAAAAGAAACCCAGACTGTGCTTCATTGGGTAAAATATGGTGTAGAAGACCTTTAAATCCTAACCTGAATTTTTCTAAAGTCTTCTATATTTGGGTTGTAGATAACCAGGAGGAGCGGAGCCAAAAATTTGTTGTAGTGGGGACAAATTTAAGTAATAAAATTACTACATTTACTTAATTCAAAGATCTAGTTTGGAGATTTAATGCATTGTTACCATTCAATTAATAAAGAGACTCACTCGGAATAATTTCTTAAATTCATGTTGAGGAGTTGAAATAACTAAACATTATTTAAGTTTACTTGCTAGAGAGTAAAGAAATCTATTCTAAATGTGAGAAATTATGAAATAAATTTAAATGAATGAGTTTTTTTTTTTTTTTTGTATTATACAAAAATCTATATAAAAATCTTTATTCCAAAATGAAATTGAGTGGGGCCAATTGTCCCTCCGCCCCTGCAGATAACAATGGCACAACTATGTAGCAAGACAGGTTATTTCTGGTAACTTAAAGTCCTCCCTTATGCATAGCAAGTGACCTTTATACCATAACCAAGGAGCAAAATATCACTTTAAAATGACTAAAACGTTGCTATTTTCAAACAGACAGAAATAAGGCAGTTATTGAATCAAAATTTCATTACTGCGAAATATTTTAAAATGTTTCAGCATGTTTTATATTTTATATATATAAAAAAAAACATAATTAGGGGCAAGTCACCTCAATCAGCTTACACACAACTCGACTAATCTTCGTCCCGGTCTAAACAAAAACAAGTCATCTACGTTGAGATTAAGGTATTCATGAAAAATAAATTCATCATAGTCTAATCTCAAGGGATTGTCAAAATTTGAATTTAAGATGTCTGAGTTTACAATTCATATCTACGTTGTTTTTAGGATATTTTTATCAATATTTTAAAATGTTTCGAGATATTTCAAGATGTTTAGATATATTTAAACCAAAGGAAATGTTTTGTAGACCTTATTTAAGGATCAAATGATGTACAATCATTTGATTAGTAGTGAGTTTCATCTAACATTAGAACTCACAACTAATCCAATAGTTATATTGAAATTACATTATTAAGTTTCAAATAAAGTCTCTATAGTATTGCTCTTAAACCAATCCTTTAAAACGTTTTCGAAGACCAGAATAATGAATCGAAACGATATTCTAACCTTTGATTAATTATCGATTTTTAGATTCCAATAATATTGTAAAAGATCATATGACCCCTTTACATAGGAAGTGATCTTTTGAGATATATGATGAGCCTAAAGCTTCCTTCTTCACAATCATATGCGGCGAAATGGATTCCTCTTCATTATTTAAATTCCCAGAAGATAGGCAGATTCATAACGCAACCGTTGGGAATCTCCATGGGCCTCTTTCAATGTCAACGCTTGAACCCTATATAGATCCTTAACTTAGCTCCTCATCCTCACCACACTTTGCAGCTAGACACTTCTAGAGAGAGAGAGAGAGATAGACAGATGGGTGATATTGAAGGCTCCCCAGGAAGCTCCATGCATGGAGTTACAGGCAGAGAGCCAGTTCTTGCCTTCTCCGTTGCATCACCGGTGGTACCAACAGATACCACGGCGAAGTTCGCATTGCCGGTGGATTCGGAACATAAGGCTAAAGTGTTCAAGATCTTGTCCTTTGCCAATCCTCACATGAGGACCTTCCACCTCTCCTGGATCTCCTTTGCCACCTGTTTCGTCTCCACTTTCGCTGCTGCTCCACTTGTTCCGATCATTCGGGACAATCTCAACCTAACAAAAGTGGACATCGGAAACGCCGGAGTTGCGTCTGTCTCCGGCAGCATCTTCTCCAGGCTTGTAATGGGTGCAGTTTGTGACCTTCTTGGGCCGCGATACGGGTGCGCCTTTCTCATCATGTTAATGGCTCCTACTGTCTTCTGCATGTCGTTCGTGTCGTCGGCAGCTGGATATATCACCGTCCGGTTCATGATCGGGTTCTCTCTGGCGACATTTGTCTCATGCCAGTACTGGATGAGTACGATGTTTAATAGTAAGATCATTGGACTTGTCAATGGAACAGCTGCTGGATGGGGTAACATGGGTGGAGGAGCTACTCAGCTTCTGATGCCATTGTTATATGATATAATCCGGCGAGCCGGTTCAACTCCGTTCACCGCCTGGAGGATCGCTTTCTTCATCCCTGGTTGGCTTCATGTCATCATGGGGATTTTGGTTTTGACTCTTGGCCAAGACTTGCCAGATGGAAACCTTAGTACGCTGCAGAAGAAGGGTGATGTAACCAAAGATAAATTCTCCAAGGTCAACTTCATCTCTCTCTCTCCCCCCCCC
>CAUOFW020005725.1:347442-349942 GCA_963454935.2 Ilex paraguariensis
CCAAGTCGCGTGTCAGCAACGGCATGCGGTTTCTCTGTCTTCGATGTGATATCATACGCCACGCGTCCATCCCCCATTGGCTGTGGCCCCTGCATTCCAGTACGTTCTGACACTAATTGTGTAAGACGAGGTCATGATGAATAGCCTAGACTAGCCTAGGCTAATGACCTGTACGTCAATAGCTTATCCTGGAGTAGAGGAAGCGTCCAGGACGGGGTACCTCTCGGCACCGAGAAAGGCCATCTCGGAACCGAGGGAGGGATACCGACCGAGGTACCATATCAGACCGAGGCTACGTGTTGGTTGTAACTCATACTGAATGCCATGATCCTATATGACGAGTACCTCGGGGGCGAGGACCTTTGTGCGCCGATGGTGCTTGATCTTAGCAACAGTGTTTTGGTAAATACCGAAGACACGTGTCTTCATCATAGAGTATTTCAGAAAAGTTCCATCACTAACTACCGGTAAGACACGTGTTGCACGTGTAGAAAAAGATAAAAGAGTATAAGGGTTGATGCTCCCTGAACAAGAAATATTGAGTTAGATCATGGCTGTTGGAGCTGATTATGTTATGGACATGACACGTACAGAGCTAAGGGGGCTGTACATGATTTTAACTCTTCGCAATTACTTGACTTGGTCATTTAGAGGAAAATCAGCATATCACATCCTAAGAACCCAATATGAAAGTTTATTTCGCACTGAACTAATCCAATCATCCCCTAATGTGTCTTATCTTTTTGAGATGCCTATGATCATGTGTCTTCCTTATCCATATTCAATATAAATTTAACAGCCTCAATTTCAAACCACCCCCAAGCAGAGTGGTGTTCGGTTATTACTCACTTTGAATATATCTTAGAATAAGCAACCTCAATTTCTGACCACCCTAAAAGTCAAGTGTTGCTTGTTTATGTTTAAGTGCCTCAATCAACTTGAAGCTTGAAAAAGTCATATAGATCAAGAGATAAAAAATATAAATCTCCATACAGAAATATTGCAAAATTGAAATGAACAGGACCATGAAATTGAGGGCCATGTATGAGCAGATGCACATCTATACATAAATTGTCAGTACAAATGTATGAAATAAACTCACTCGTTGGGATCTTCTTCACTGCAATCACATAGGATATTGCACTAATGTAATTGGACAAAACTGATAATAGTACTTTCAGATCAGAATTACGGAAATAAAAGACCAAAGCTAGTAGCCTAGCTTCCCACTGCCGCCACATGAACTACAAGACCGTGCAGAAGAGCATTTTCCACAGTAGCTCCATTTTTTAGGTAGCCTGTTAAAATCCAGTAGGTAAGTTTATATAATAATGAGAACAGTGAAAGAAAGAGATGTGTCAAATTATACCCTGCAGTGTATCTAGTGGCCATGTTCTTTGCAGTCAATCTTGCTTTCTCCGCACTTGCATCTGAGAGTTTCTTAAGCACAAAACCTTCACCTTTGCATTCAGGACAAATACCTGAACCGCCACAATCTTCACAAACTTTTGAGGGGGCCTGTGTTTGAAGAAGATGCATGACAAAGACGGCTGAGGAGCAAAATGCCAAAGGACTTTTTTTTTTCCTGTGTTTCTTAGAACATGATGTAATATATGACTTACTAATAATAGACTCTAAACATACATTCAATTCTCAGAAAAACTCAACAAGTTTAATTCAATTATTAACACACCAGGAAACATGGGTCTCTTTTTGCGGAAAAAGCCAGGCTTACAACAATGTCTAGAACATAATAATTTTTTCCATCATCAGCTGAAAAAACATGTGAGAAGAAAACAGGCACTTTAACTATTTCTCACTGGGCAAGCATATTTGATCGTAGTCAAGTTCTCACATTGTTGGCATAGTGCCAAAGGCTTTCTCATGGATTCTTATTCCAGTGCGGCTGTAGTTAACGTCTCCCATCTTGAATATACTAATGCAAGAACATTATGTTCTTCTCCTCACTCTCAACAAATACAAGAGGCATTCATATGGGAATAGTGATATTTGATTGGTATATGATTAATTGCACCTGGTAACACTAACTATTAGGGATAGTCTTGAAGGTAATGACAACAATAAATTGAAAAGAAGAAAGCCGATTAACTCAGAAGAGAAGAGAACTACTTTTTGTCTTCTAGAAGCAAGGATCAAATGTCTGTCAGCTAATGCTTTGGTAGCATTTTAATTTCACATCAAAATGCAAATGAATAGCCACAAAACCTTTATACTCTTTTATGGCCATACTATTGTTGGAATGAAACAAAATCTTGTATTTTTATATATCTAAGATTATTACAGGATCCGTGTATATATAGGCAGAGTTGGGCAATACAGGGACTACAAATATTGAGGCTACAATTGAGGATCTGATGTTGACCNGCTCTATGTACTCTTTCAAATATCCGTCTCGGACCAATCTTTCCAAGAACGATTTGAACACCCTGCTGCTTTCGGTGCGATGCCCAAAAATCCTGNTTGACCTTATAATTGAGGG
>CAUOFW020005725.1:359942-363694 GCA_963454935.2 Ilex paraguariensis
TAGGTAGCGGGCTTTTGCGAGCCAACTCCCACCCGTGAACAGCCCTACAAATAACCAATTTGCATATTTCATTCCACCACTTAACCCAACTGCCTGTGAATAAGACACACTAGCAAATATGTGGGAAATAAGTAATGATGTTCTTTCTAGGAGAAAGAGGTAGAATTTAGAGCAATAACAAGTATTAATTTATCTAAAGATATTTTGGAGGTTTCAGTCTGATAATCCATATCTCTAAAATAAGGGTAAAGCTAATATTATTAATATATCGGTTCTTTCCGACCCTATATTGTCTAGTTAACGTTTTTTTAAAGATCTCCTTAGTGTGAACAAAGATGACGAGACCACTTTTGTAGTTCTTTTTTTTAGAGAAAGTGGAACGTTGTCGCCCGCGGTGACTTGGGGGGAGACTAAAAGAAATTTTCAAGCGCTTAGCTCTTTCTTTTTTCGTATTTTGTAATCAAGCAAGACATTTGCTTATCTATGGTGAACTATAAGTTTCTTTCTTTAACAACTGAGCTATGTCAACTGGATTCTCTATTTTCTGAGTACTAGGCTTGTTTTTTTTTCCTTGTATGTGGGTGGAAGTTGTGTGTTTGTTGTCCTATCTAGTCTAGTGCAATCAATAACTAAAAAAATCTTTAGATTAACTAATAGTGAAAGAAGGAAACGATTGATTATTTGTAATACTATTAATTAGCCCTTTATAATACTATCTTTGTTTCTATAATAGATTCCCCTAATGCTAGATTGATAATATGAATTCCTCTATCAGTCGCATAAGGGCTCCTAACGCTCCCTTCCTCTTGTTAGGATCGATTGTTTGGTTCAAATTGGCCAGTAAAGAAGAGTCTCAAATTGGACGGTCGAACAATGAATAATCATTTTTGTCTTCCCCTTCTTCCTCATATAATTACAAAACCTTCTTGTCCAAACCATTTGTCTGTTATCCCCAAATCCCCACTCACACAGAGAAACAAAAATAAGAAAAAAGATGAGTATTCTACAAACAAAAAAAAGAAAGTTGACTTAAAGCCTTTCACTACACTTCTCGGAAAAACAACCTTCAAAACATCTTATGTTTCAGTATGTGTCATGCCATGTATTCTCTCTCTATCGCCTCCATCCCACGTTTCTACCTCGAGGTATAGAAGCATTCTTTTCTGATTTAACACCTTTCTAATAATTAATAGAGATTAAAGAGGATATAGATGTCCGAAAAATCATTTGTATCAGTAAAGATAAAGAAAAAAATGTCTTTCTTAATTCTCTTTTACAACATATGAGGGAGGGAGTTGAAAACATTCTGAAAAATCTAGTTGGATCGAATAAAACTTCAATCCTTAAATACTCTTTATGCAGTGGAAGAGGGACAAGATGCCCCATCCGAGAAAAGAGAGGGGAGATCCCAATCCCACTATAAACGATGTCTTGTGCACAGACCAACATACCTATATTGTTTCATGTAGTAATCATTCTCCAGTAGTCCATTCAAATCAAGTAAGTATACAAATAAAATTGTTTGAAACTATAATTCTGAACTCAATGGTCATATATATGGCGCTAATGAGTAACATGTTCCAGATTTCGAGCCCTAATGTCACTAAAAAAACTCATAAAAATTTATTAAAAAAAAAAAAAAAGAAAGGGCCAAACTTCTCCACTTACCCTATGCATTTACTTTTTTTGGAAGATGACTACCACGTGGACCTCCTTAGAACCTGTTACCACAGTCTCTTACAGGATTGCTGGGAGCGTGTCACATGGCATAAGAAAATTAAGGTTGGTGGTTGGTCGGTTGTGTAGTAAAAGGAAACACATGGCTACAGAGGAAAATGTAGTGAACTAGAGTGAAACGTGGCCCAATCAAGCTCTTCCAGCTGGTATTAAAAAAAAAAGAGACAGAGAATAGGTGGTTAAGGTTGACTTTGAAAGTTCTATTCAACAAAAGTATGTCAAAGTCATATTGATGTGTTTCCCTTCGCTATGACATAAAATTGGCGAGTAATTTTGAAACGATTATTGCTATTGAAGTTTAAAAAATTAATTTAATTTATTGATACGGTAATGTGTGAAGTGATAAAATAATGATAAAGAAGTTCAACCATTAGAATCACAAAAATACTATGGAACTATGTCACTAACATATTTTTAGGTCTCAATGGTGATTACTCTTTTGGGATCGGGTTAGGGTGAGGGAGTGGTTGGTTTTTTTCAACGTATAAGGACTTGACGACGGTATCGAAGAAAAAAATTTGGTACCGTATCTTTAAATTTTATTATTTTAATGGGTATTTTTATAACTTTTATAGATCATTTTACAACTAAAAAATTTATTATTTTTGTGGATAATTTATCACATTTGTGAGTATTTTATCATTATTGTAGTAATTACTTTTATTACTTTTGTGAATAATTTATCATTATTGTGAGTATTTTTATCACTATTGTAATGACTATTTTTACCATTTTTTTTAGTACTCAACAATAATAAAAATATTCATAAATATGATAAAAATTAATACGAGACCTTTTTTTTTTGTGGGTGGTGGGGGGGGGGTGTTCACCCTGGACAACTCTAAGGTAGAATGGTGAAGTTGTCTGCCTATTTCTACCATTTGTTATTCAGTAGTGTGATTTAATTTACCTGATAAATGAAGCCAAAAATTTGTTGTAAGGGCCCACCTTACTTCAATAGCGATTTAATGATTGAGGATTGGATTCAATTCTGTTATATAAGCAACTTAGGATTGAACATACATTAGAACATGGAGTTTTAGCAACATTATAATTATCAAAACATTTTTTTTATTTTCTTTCCAGTAAATCCGGTTGGGTCATTGCAAGTATTTCACTTGATTCACAAGTTATCCAACATAAATCTCACTAATCATGCATAGAAGTTGGTGAATTGGCCCTACCCACCAAACATCTTTGTTTGATATACCCTTGTACTTTGAGTTAGGGACACAATGGAAAGGAAGAGGCTCTGACTGTTAATTGCAATGGCAGAAACTCACGGGCATCCTCATCTCCCTCACAGGCTACTGTCAAAAAAGACCACCCAGCTCACCAACTCTCTCTCTCTCTCTCTCCTCTCCTTACTAGCATTGAGCTGTATCTCTTCATATACTCACGAGTCTATTTAAGTTCACCTTCACCTCTTCTTTCTCACAGCCAGAAAATTAAATTTGTTACAAAAATCTCTGATACCCCATAGCTTTTTCTGTGAAGAAAAACAACCCAAAAAACTTCAATGTCTACTACTACTACTCATGGCTACATTGCATTATACATTTATCTTCTCCTACTGTTGTCTCCTCTGGATGAAGCAATGGCCGGACGCTTTCTCCCATCTAGTGTTTTGGTCAGCAGGACCGAGCAATCGGAATCTGGAGGTCGAACTTATGTGACAATGAAGCCTGAATTGAATCACAAAAGACAGGTTTTTCACCAGAGAGAAGTAAAAACTTGCATGCCAAAGGGGTTCAGGCATTCATCAGCACCCAGCCGATATCACACTCTTGGTTCATTGAGGTGCACTCCTGGAGAGCAATCTAAGAAACCTTAACTATATTATATGTACTGTTGGGAACAAGGATTGATCAGGTGACAATTGTACATTGGTTGCTTTGTCATGCCCGTTACTGCACTGCATGTACCAATGTATAAGTTTATTACTATTTTTGAGAGGAGCATATATAGAAACAGTGGTTAGTGTACTTTTCGAATCATTTTTTTTTTTTTTTGGG
>CAUOFW020005725.1:370980-383571 GCA_963454935.2 Ilex paraguariensis
AAACTCAGCCCCCATATAATTTGGAAACATAAAAAATTAAGAAAATAATGAAGATAATATTGTGAATTTTTCGGCAGCTCATGATGTCAAATTATGTATCATCATCTCTAAAAAATGTGGTCTTCTAACATAAAAGCACCAAAATCACCAACAACAACCAACCTAAGCAATAATATACTGCATCTCAAGGGAATTGGACTTGAGAATAGTAACACCCCAAGCCCCACCTAAGAGTTGCCTGCTTCCATTTCAACCAAATCATCATTGTCATGTACTAAAAGCAACAAGATGCTTTAGAGGATTAGATAAAATTCTGAGGACACCAAAAACTAGTAACAGCTTCTGCATAAATACGTTCAAATTCTAAAGCATGTATTCCGACAATTTGATTTGTAAATCCCATAACATGTGGTATGTAATTCAGCTCCTCTCAAGTACAACACCAATACAAAATTCCATTCTTGCCTCATTTAAAGTTCAAATTTGATTAGAAAAATTATGCCATATCAATCAACACAGCTTGATCACAACCACCCATCCTTATTGCAAGACACAACTTGATCACAACCACCCACCCTCTACTTGGAGCGCAATTAAACCTATAGATAGAAGGTGTCACTGGGTGTGCAGTTCAGCTCAATGTTCACTTATTTTGAAATCAAACTCTATTTTTTCCCACTGCTAAGTTGAAGATACGATTTAATGCACATGAAAACGGATGTCAGCCCACAGAGCACAATCCTCCTTGACCTTTTGAGCAAAGATCTTCTAATCTATTATTTTTCCTTACCCTATTTTCACCTCGTTACCTTTTTTTTTTCCCTCCATACCCATTGCCATAGTCTGCCTATAATCTATCTACATGTTAACTTGATGCAAGAGTCATTGTATTTTGAACAATGCTAAGTTCGACTTCAATGCTAGAATCCCCTTCAATAGAAGTGAAACACAAGTGTACGCATAAGACACGCACTGGAGGTTACACATGTATATAACTAACAAAGAATTACTGGACAACCTTGCAGTTATAGAGCATCTCCAATCCTTCCCTTTTTTTAAATCCAAAATGAAATTTGGGTAAAAATCCTTAAAAATCTCTCCAATGCTATACCCAAACCCATACCAAGTCAAAGGAGACTCAAATTTTTACCCAAATCAAAAGAGACTCAAACCTTTCCTCAAATTACCAATGGTTAGATTTCATTCTCCTTTCAAATCTAATAGCCATATTCTATCCTCCTTTAAATTTGAGTTTGTCCACATTTAATGTTGGGTTTGTCAACCATTAAATTTGAGTTTCTCCGGTAGAGAGTTCTATACCAAATCAAGTTTTTTACCCATTTTTGTAATCAAATTTGGATAAGAGTTTGGGTTACCATTGGAAATGGTCGAACAAATTTCTCTAACACTCTAAAAAAACCCAATTCACAAAATCCAAGAATAATATAATATACAGAGAACAAAACAAACAAGAAAGCAAATAATAGATCTATAAACAAAATACCTTGATTAGAATTGTGTCACCACGAAAAAGCTGCAGCTTTTCCATGGTAGCGGGGTGCATAGCCACGACAGAGTTGTCGTCATTGACGGCCTCGTCAACGACGAGGCGATTGGGGGATTTCTTGCGCTCCAGTATTGCCGTCGAGAAGTCCTTCTTCCCTCCTTTCCTGAAAAACAAAAACAAAATCCCTCACTGTCAGCCATTCCAAATCCTCAAATTCGACATCGAATTTCATAATCGAACCGTGGATTTATCTCCGATTGATGAAATTACAGTGAATAAACCGAGTCAACGATGAGAAAGACTTACGAGTCAGAGGATTCGGCTGGGTGACTCATCTTCTTCGACTGTGAGATACGATAATTGATTTGAGAAATCAGAGATTGGTAAAGAAATTTGGGCAAAGGATTGAGAGAGGCGACATTTAAAGCGAGACTTCTTGGAGTAATCTAACCTAGCAGCTAGTGGTCACCTACCTACGACCGTCTAATAAAATTCCTTCGCTTGTCTAGCGAGAAGACTAGGGTAACAAAAATATTATTATTATTTTTTTTTGTAATTTTATTTACAAGTTTTGTAAAAAAATTTTAATAATTTTTTAGAGTTTATTTATAACNAAGGGTAACAAAAATATTATTATTATTTTTTTTTGTAATTTTATTTACAAGTTTTGTAAAAAAATTTTAATAATTTTTTAGAGTTTATTTATAACTTTTGGGGTTTTAGTTGGATTCGAAAGATTGAAATTTTCTTAAATATATTTTATTTTTAATTTTTTTCTCAGCAGATCATCTACATTAATGAGTGTAAAATTTATTTATATATATATAATGGGTCTCACTTGAATTAAAAAAAATTTTAAAAAAAAACATATTAGGTTAATCAACCTAAATTCAATATGAACAATTTAGTTGCTCAAATATTTTCAATACTTGAATTGAGTNACTTTTGGGGTTTTAGTTGGATTCGAAAGATTGAAATTTTCTTAAATATATTTTATCTTTAATTTTTTTTCTCAGCAGATCATCTACATTAATGAGTGTAAAATTTATTTATATATATATAATGGGTCTCGCTTGAATTAAAAAAAAATTTAAAAAAAAACATATTAGGTTAATCAACCTAAATTCAATATGAACAATTTAGTTGCTCAAATATTTTCAATACTTGAATTGAGTTAGGATTAATTACTAGAGTACTCTTGAGTGTATCACATTGCTTTCATTTTTTAAAAATCTTTTTATCCCTTTTACCCCCACTATTTCTTTCTCTTTTTTTCTCTCACCTCTTCTCTCTCCCACTTTTTCTCTCCTTTTTCTCATTCTTGCTTCCATTTTTTTTAAAAATTCTCCCTTTCTTCTCCCCCACATTTTCTCTCTTTCTTCTCTCCCACGTTTTCTCTCTTTCCTCCTCAACTCTTNCTTCTCTCTCCCACTTTTTCTCTCCTTTTTCTCATTCTTGCTTCCATTTTTTTTAATAATTCTCCCTTTCTTCTCCCCCACATTTTCTCTCTTTCTTTCTTCTCTCCCACGTTTTCTCTCTTTCCTCCTCAACTCCTTCTCTTCTCCATTTTTTTAGAAATCTTCTCTCTCTTCTTGTCCACTCTTTCTCTCTCTTATCCTTTTCCTCTCTTTCCCACTATTTTCTCTCTCTTCTCATTTATATAGAAACTATGAATTATTTGTATAATTAAATTAAATAATGAATTAGATGCTAAGTAATTCATTTTTATTTTAATTATTGATTTATTCTATAAGTTTTTGAGTACATAATCTATCGTTTATTTATATATTCACATTAAAATACTTCAAAAGATTTACATTAAAATACTTTTAATACGTTAAAAGTGTAATGTAAAAAATCTAATCTTTAAGAATATAAAGTAAAAATTTATAAATCTTTTATAGTGTAAAATATAATTCTCTCAAAACAATGTAGCAAAAATTGCATGTTGAATATATGTTTGTGTGTTCTCAATTAAATGCAATTGAGAACCAAAAAAAAATGCAATTGGTTGTGTTTAGAGCAGTGTTATCAGAAATCGGACCGAATCGGGTGATTAGACCAGCCAAACCTTGAATCGGGCTTTACACCGGTCCGGTTTGCTTAATAGATTGCTTGAACATTTGAACCGTTAAAAGACTGTAAAATCAGTGAACCGTGCGATTCATATAATCTGGACAGNGTCCGGTTTGCTTAATAGATTGCTTGAACATTTGAACCGTTAAAAGACTGTAAAACTAGTGAACCGTGCGATTCATATAATCTGGGCAGTTCATGTAACTCCTCATATATAATAATAATAATAAAAAATGGGGCAAAGTTGGCCCTAGGCAACTTCGTCTTCTCTTCTTCTCCAGTGTGGATGACGCATAAGCTCAAGCATAGACCAGTAACTCAGCTCGAACTCTCCTTTCTCTGGAACTCGAGTCTCAAACTCTCCCTTCTCTAGAGCTCAACTTCGTATTCTCTTCATCGTTGCTTTTATTTCAATCTTTCTATGTCTCATTCACATACACACACAGAGCATATACTCGATGGAAGACACAAAAGAGAGGAGATTGTAACTTATACGGAAGATAAAAGATAAGTCTTATCTTGTGAGTGGTAGTGGGTAATGGTCCTATTGGAGGCCGTGGGTATTGGTCCTATTGGATGTTGTGATTGTGCTTGTTGGGAGGCATGAAATGAAATTCTCAAGTTAATTAGGAATTTTAATTCTCATGTGATTGTGATTTTTATTCTAATGTACGGGTTTTATGCTTTGTCAATTTTTTTTGTTCTAGAAAAATATATTCTTCATATTTTTTTAATTAAATTATTATGTTTTTAAATTTTAAAATTGTTATTATACGATCAGTATGACCAATTAATTTTCTGGTTGAACCACTGAATCATTAACTCACCCTCTTTACCGGTTCGATGATCAATCCAATTCTAATAACTATGATTTAGAGTGAAAATATACAAAATGAGTACAATTGGAAACAATTGAATCGATGCTAAGTTTTTATAGGTGTTTCGCATTCTTATCCGATTTTTGTGAAATAACAAAAAGGGTGGAGCTATTTCCACCCTACAAATCTCTATTCTCACCCTCATTTAATTTTTCATTATCAAACTACTAAACCTACTCCTTCTATACCCACTCATTAGTAACTAAGTTCACCCCATACTATATACATTTCTTTTAATAAGTAAACTCATTTTATATTTTGTCATAATTAAGGTTTAATTCTCTATCTCATCTCATACACCCACAAAAACACTTTTTCAATATAAATTTTTTCAATAAAATATAGGTTTAGTATCAGTTCTCAATTTAATTATACGTTTGATTTCATATTTGTTATATGAATTTTCATTATTTTTAGTATGTTTTGACATTTCTGTCAAGTTTAATAATTTTTTATTTAGAATTTATATATGTGTATATATATGTATATTTTTCATATTGTTTTCAAATTGTTGATTCTTTTTTATCTTATTAAAGTTTTGCGTCTATGTTTGTTATATTTTTTTTCTTGTGTTGATTTTGTGTCTATGTTTGATTTTTTTTTTTTATATATTTGGTTTTGCGTCTTATAGTTTTGTTTGTTGCTTTAATCTTTTCTTGATTTTTTTTCCTTCTTGTACGGTTTGCTTATTTTTTTCTGTTTTTTTCTTGTTTTGGTATGTTTTTTTTTCTTGTTTCTTTATTTTCTTTTTTTTTTGTTTCAACATATTTTTTTTTTACTTGTTTAATTTTTGGTTTTTTTTTTCTAGTTTCAATTTTGTTTGGTTTTTTTTTTCCTATTTCGCAAATATATTTATGCATTCAAACTAATTGTTTTATTCATTATATTTTTTCTTACGATGACATTTTTTTATTAAAGAATTTTACATAAAATGNCTATTTCGCAAATATATTTATGCATTCAAACTAATTGTTTTATTCATTATATTTTTTCTTACGATGACATTTTTTTATTAAAGAATTTTACATAAAATGAGTGAACTTAGCTATTAATTGGATATATGTAGCATGTAATAGGCTTAGTTACTAATGAGGTAGGTATAGAAGGGGTAGATTTATTAATTTAATAATAAAAAATTAAATTAGGTGAAAATAGAGATTTGTGACCGTCCTACCAAAGAAATTTTCGTTGACCTATCTATTTTTTTGTGGTAACCAATCAATAAGGTCAAATAGAATCGAAATATACGGGTAATCAAAAATTTAAACACCCCTATTTATTTGTATTGATCTAATTTCAAAATCAATGAAAAATTAAAAAAGTGAATATAAAGAGGCACAATCCTAATTTTGGACTCCACGGTTAAGCACATAGGATGAGCAATGCTATTGAGACCAAAAAATTTGACATAATTTATTAATATAATAATATAACTTCATTAGAGCTATTAAATTAACACCAAATTTTAATATTTAACGAAACTCCCAATTATTTCATAAGTCAAATAAATTAAATCTAACAAATTAGGTTCAATTGCATTACTCATTCCCAGAAGAACAGTCCTATTAGGAGCCTAATGACCGTTAAACTCGTAACCCCCAAACAGGCAAAATATGCCCTGCGCAAAACCTCCTGCGCGCCAAACACTATCTCTGTCATCATCAGCATCCTCGTCGTCGTCGTCTTCATCTTCTCTGCAAGTTTTATCCCGAGTTAACTCGATTTTCGATTGAATTTGAATTCTTCTGTGTATACATTTGCCAAAACATAAATGAAATTGGCGGCCATGGCTTCATCGCTGGCGAACGGCGAGACAGCCGTGGTTGTTTTCTTCATATCTCAAATTATTTTTTCTGCTCCATTCTCTCTCCTCCATGAAGCTCTCTCTCTTTCTATTCTCTCTTTCTTCGCCCTATCCGTCGAGATCTCCGCCGAATTCTCCTCCGAATCCCTCGCACAATTCAAGTCCAGGTACTACTATCTCCTCCGCCTATTCAAACCTTCACAGTTCCATCAAAATGTTGTTTGTTAGGCTTTTTTCACCTTGTGATTTATTAAGATCAAATAAAGGTCAATTAGGGTTTATGTAAATGATTATATTGAGCTGAATTATGTGTGATTATGTATCAATCTTTGAGGTTTTTGGCGAAATTGGTTGTATTCAGGGCAGGTGCTTCGTCGGGGATTCTTCTGGGGGCGGTTACGCTGCCCGGTCTTATGTTCTCAAGGTTGATACAGCTATTGAGAGTTGTGTCATTACACGAAATAGACTCTGAAGGTAGCGTGATACTTTTTCTCTGCATCTTAAAGACTAGCCATCTTAATCTTCTAAGCTGTCAAGCAGCTTCTAGGGGCTTCAGCCTTAAAGTTGGACCAATTTTTACTTCTCTTCAAACGTTACACAGTTTTTCCATGATATGACAATGCTTATGAACTGATCAGATTTCTAGATACTATAGTCTGAGATGGTCAATGCAGAAATCCCTTAAATTTGTTATATTGAGTTGGTAAGGCTCGGTTGATTGTTTTTAATAGGTAAGGCTGGGTGATTCATCAAAATTTATATTGTTCTCCTTCTTGTTCTTTTTCTGACTGTTGTAGTCACTTATATGACCAAATCAATATTTTTCTTTTTCTGACTGTTGTACTCACAATGGTGCTATCGTAAGATCTCAACCTGTGCTTGTCTTTGCCCACCACCATAATGCCTTAGCGCTAAATTTTCTTTTTATCTGATATCAAACCGTCATTAACTTTAGCCTACATCTATGTCACCAACATTTCCATGATAATCGCATAATTCTCACTATTTTTGATGTAACTCTGAGACCATAAGAAGTTCTGGATCATAGCCTGTCGTTACTGGAAGGAAAAGAAAAAAGACAGCCTAGCCTTATTAAAATTGTTGTCAACTTGTTGAGCATCAAAAGTTTGAAGGTAATATCTTTGGTCTCAAAATTAGGAAAAAACTGGAATCTTTAATCTAGTAGTATATTAAACAGGATATGGACTTAAAGAGAGTTAATTTCTAAGCAAGCTGCCTCTATAACCACTGTGATTGTGTTTTCCAAGCTATTTCTTTTTTATAAAAATTTAACGGGAAATTTTTGTTCTTTTTATATTTTTTATGCAGTTTTTTAATTTTCCCTTCCACAGAGCTTGAATATCTGCGGTTGCAATATTGGGCCACGTCTGCCTGCTGCTTCGGGGTGCTTTTCTTCTTCTACTTCATCGTTCCCCACCTTCCCAATGATAATCATTCCATATCTTTCCATAGCGACTGGAGCACCAAATTTAGCTTAAGCTTCATAGCCCTGTATGCAGCTGTGTTCTGTGTATCTTTCGCTACGAAATTTCATTGTGGTAAGTTTATGCAAATGCATCTACGAGCAATTTTTTGGTGTGCTTCGGTTGAGACATGAAGAGTGAGGATCTATGAAGCATGGATACTTCAAAAAGGTCAAAGTATCGGTATCGGATACTTCCCGAATACGGATATGTGTCCGATATGACCGGATACGTATCTCATACGGCGGGGAAGTATCCTAGAATTAAAAAAAATAAATTTAAATTTTGGATACTTCAGGATATGTTGGGATACGCGGGAATACGAAGGGGCATTACTTGAGTTTTTTAAAAAGAATAAGGGCACCAGAACCAATATGTGTTGGTCCCTTATTTGCCCAAAAAAAAAAAAAATTATGAATGTATGAGTTCTCAATAATAGAATGATTAGTTATTATTATATATCTTTGATAGATGTGTGATTCACTTTATAAATCATAATTATTACATTAAATATAATAATAAAATTTTAAAAAAAAATATTTCATGGACGTATCCTAGCCGTACCCATATCTTTTTTTTAAGGTTTTACTGTATCGCCGTATCCATATCTGTGCTTCATAGCGGAGGATGTAGGCAAAATTTATTTAATTCTCATGGTTTGTGCATCCCAACGGATATATCTCTCTGATATTTTCAGTTGTGGGGTCAAGTCTCCAATTATTGATGACTCATAGTGTGATTCAATCCTTTTGCAGGCGGGTACACTGCAGTAATGTTATTGTGGGTACTCTGTCATGGATTGGCAGCAGTAAAATTAATTCAGCACGTGCTTCATACTTTTCCAGCATGTGCGTCTATTGGTACGTGTTGCTACTATTGTAACTCCATTTGCTCACTGAGTGCAGTTACTTTGTTGAGAAAAATAGCCTATAAGTGGAAACTTAACATCTTTGAATGAACCTGAATGCTTCATGATGCACTTGTTCTTATGTAGACTGGATAAAATTTTTACTGCCCATGGAAAATCAAGAAAATTTTTGTAGTGTTGGCAATTTATTAACTCTGCCTCTACCAATTTGATACATAATCACATATGGATCCCTTTTGGCTTTGTTAGAAACAGACCTTAAGAGAAGCAAACACACACCGGCCTTTGTTATGAAAAGGTGCAAATATCTTAGTTTGTTAATAGCCCAAATTGTGTCTTATCCTGGTTCAGACTTCAATATTTACTGGCGAACTATTTATGTCTGTAGTCTATTTATATGTTCATATGATCAATTATGCATGTCAACAGGAATCCAAACAAATTGATCACTCTGTCATGTGTCGATTTGANACTTCAATATTTACTGGCGAACTATTTATGTCTGTAGTCTATTTATATGTTCATATGATCAATTATGCATGTCAACAGGAATCCAAACAAATTGATCACTCTGTCATGTGTCGATTTGATTTGTGTTGATGCAGTTTCATAAACTTTGTGATAACCAATTCCTCTCTCTGTCTGTCTCTCTCTCTCTCTCTATCTCTATCTATCTGTCTCATGTTTGTGTATTTGCTTAGTTTTGAACTACTTAGTCTGTGAATTTTGTTGGAACTACCTTTGTTCACTAAAGTAATCCAAGCAGATCTGATCGACTTATTTAATACATTGCAATGGATCCAAAATAGCATTGCCAACTTTGAAGTGTGTNCTATCTGTCTCATGTTTGTGTATTTGCTTAGTTTTGAACTACTTAGTCTGTGAATTTTGTTGGAACTACCTTTGTTCACTAAAGTAATCCAAGCAGATCTGATCGACTTATTTAATACATTGCAATGGATCCAAAATAGCATCGCCAACTTTGACGTGTCTTAAGTGCTTCCAGTGTTTTCTTTTCATTAGTTCAGCCTTAACTGTCATTGTTTGCACAAATTGTATCTTTCTTTCTCTCAGTTGTNTTAAGTGCTTCCAGTGTTTTCTTTTCATTAGTTCAGCCTTAACTGTCATTGTTTGCACAAATTGTATCTTTCTTTCTCTCAGTTGTTTTTTGCTTTGATATTGTAGTCCTTGGATTTGTTTGTTTAATGTCTAATGCTTATTACCTCAACTAGTTATTTTTACATTACACACTATCTTTCTAGGGGAAGCGCTTTTGGTGACCACTGGTCTTGTTATCTATTTTGGAGATATGCTTGCATGTACGGTTGTAAAGGTTAGTTCTTTCTAGTGCCCAATAAAATATCCTTTCTTCATACTAGACAGTAATATAAACTATTGTTTAAGATCAACAATCATTGTCTGAATAGATTAATGGATACTTGGCATCCTCAGAAATAGTTTTTGTGCAATATGTAATCAGAAAAAGTGAGATAAGCACCATTATTCAGGTATGATTGCTTGTGTCATAGAATTGATCCTTATATTAACATCCCCCACCCACTTAAAAGGGGAAACATTTAGAGATGGTTTTGAGCTGGATGATGAAGTTTTTTCCTTTTTCTTTCGTGCAGGGCATGCTGCTTGGTCTGCTTCTTTTTCCAATGTTCCTTAAATTTTCTCTCCAGGTCTGGGAATGTTGTACAAGTTCAGCTCATGTTGAACATAGAGCATACCATGAGATTGGAAGAACTGTTATATTTTGTGCATTGCTGGCATTTATCTTTATTTTGATCATTCCATCATGGATGCAGTTTGTTCAAGATTTTCCTGTCCATCCTTGGTTATGGTACATACCTTCATACATTATCCTCATTGTGCCACCATTTGGTTTAGTCATGTTATCTAACCTGGAGATAAAAGGTTTTGGATTCGGCAAAAAATTGTTACTGAATTTACCTAAAAAAATGTGATTGAGAGTCAAGTCCTCTACTATACCCATCTATGTCCATCCTTGGTAAAATGTGAAAAAAATTTGATTCACTGGAATGACTAAAACATGCAGAATTGTAATCTTCAAAATGTATGACCGATTAGATCCAACACATTGTTGCCTGCCCTTGGACTGTTTTTTATTCACATATGCAGTGTCTATGGGAACTATCAAACCTAATAGATTTGGTTGATAATTCAAGTTTGTTTTGGTACTCTGGATATTCATTTTGCGATATTTGGTCAGAATAACATACTAGTCTTGCATCTTATTTTTCTTTGCCAGGATTGTTAATTTTGTTTTCTCAGAACCACTCAAGAGGCTCTCATTGTGCATCTACTGGGTGGTTGTTATATACGTATCCGTGCTACGGTTTTATAACATTTCAAAAAATAGTAAGATCGAGAGAATTCTTCTTCGAAAATATTACCATCTGATGGCTGTTTCAATGTTTTTGCCTGCTCTTATCTTCCAGGTGATATGGGATTCTTTTCTTTAAGGGTCTTTTTGAAATTTTGGTAAATCGTTTTGTTGTGAGTTAAATATTGATTAGCAGTTTTTGCTTGCCTAAGCTGATTCGTCCTCTATTCTCTGAACTTCTATTTGGTTGCAGTCGGCATTTCTTGAACTGGCATTTGGTGCAGCTTTGGCAATTTTCTTAACGTTGGAAATTATTCGTGTAAGTTCTGTCTTCGAAAAGCCCATGGTATTTTTCTATAATTGTTGCATGTTAGATATAAGAAATAATGGCATAGGTGGAAGTCATGTGCGTCCGACATGTGCCGCTGATCTAATGGCTGAGTTTGTAAGAGTCAATGCTGGAGAATATATTGAACACGTAAATGTTATGTCAAGCAGCTCGCCCCTCTTGGGAGAAAGGCATAGAAGAAAGGAAGAGTTGGGAATTTTTTTGAAAGTTTTAAACTAATCAGTGGAATGTTGGAAGTAGTGCATTAATGCCAATTTATTTGAAATTGGAAAATAAAATTGCATCACAATTTCTGACGATAATATCTATTGGCCCTGCTTGTAAACAACAGAGGAAGACATCATTAAGTGCAAAATCTGGAGTTTTAAGCTATTAGGGTCCAGTTTTCAAGGATCAAGGAATATAGCCAGCAAGAACTTGTTCGTGGCATTCAGACTATGAAGAAAAAAGCAGTAAATGAGCACATGAAGCCTCAGGTGGCTCATAATCATTATCTGTATCCTGACCAAATTGATGATACTGGAACTGCTTTTTCCTTTTTTTGCTATCTAGTGCAAAGCATTTAGGTATTAGTCTTACTAATGAAAGATGACATTGAAGCTCATGGAACAACCTGAATCAAGGTTTCTAATATGATAAACAAGAGTTTTTACCAAGAAGATGGTTTGGTCATCTTTCTGATTTTCTGATCAATGACATAGCTAGCTGCCATGGTTATTGTAGTGTTGGGAATTCAGAGTGCGATGCATAAAACATAATTCATAGACTTCTCCTTATCGTATATGAAAGTGGCATAAAGTTTTGTATGAAGGAAATTAAGACCAAGTGTAGCTGATATTTCTTATGTTACAGAAACAATGTATGTAAGAAGGCACATCTTACAAGGCAATTTGTGTGATTACTTAATCTTGAAGTCTACTGAAAATGATTATTGTAAGATAGCTCGAATGTTCTTCAAGATTCAAGTAAAGCAGTTCAAAGCTGGTCGTGGGGGGTGTAGAGGTTTTAATGGTGGGGAATCAATTGTTTACATCACTTAAGATTTGGTACTTGTTTAGTTTATACACATAACAGGTGCCTTGGTTTGGCGATAAAGTTAAGACTATAAAGTAGTTGGCGCCAGGGTTTAAATTCCATCTGCCACTTGAACACTAAAAGGAGTAACTTTCACTTAACACATTTGTAGATGTCATACCATAAAATCATTCTTGAAAGCTCCAGTGAATAATGAAGCAATTGATTTAGCAATAACTATGGTCCACACCCCCCCCCCCC
>CAUOFW020005725.1:383667-393793 GCA_963454935.2 Ilex paraguariensis
CCCCCCCCCCCCAAAAAAAAAAAAAAAAAAGAAAAAAAAGTGCAATATTAATTATAATGTAATAAAATGTTGATTGTTAGAGGGTCAGTGTCAATCTGCATAAGACCACATCATACTTGTTGAAATAATAGAGATAATTGGAGTTTTTCATTACCAACATTTTACACTATCCACTCTACAGCATGCCTTTGGGCACCCCTCACTCTATCCGCGTGTGTGTACGCTCTTTCATAACCATATTTTTGTAAGCAGGTATGGAGAATTTGGCCTTTGGGACACCTTGTGCATCAATTTATGAATGCTTTTACTGATCATCGTGACTCTGATCTTCTTATTGTCAGGTCTGACATTTTTTCTCATAAAATCTGTGAGTAGCATTTATTTCTTGTAAACAAGATGCAATTCCTTTCCTTTGGACTTATTTTTCTCTGTGTAGCCATTTTTCACTCTTATTGGGATTTGCGCTTCCTATCTGGTTTTCTTCTGGTTTCGATGACCGCCCACTAGCCCCTTTTGCTGGGATTTTGAGCCTTGGAATTGGAGATACGATGGTGAGGGTTCTGGTTGTGATGTCCTGTCATTTTAAAATTCTGGCTGTTTAGTTTTCTTATTTGAGTAATTTCACAATAAAACACCTTTCATAGTTATCTAAACCCGCAGGTGGCTAAGGTGTTTGATAGATTATCTACTTTTTTGTATCTTTGATTGGGAGCCAAGGTATATTAGTCAAGTACTGAATGAATCAGGTTGATAAACCACTTTATTTTTCAAAAAGCCGAATCTAGCATAGTAACATAGAGTTGCCTGAATAAAACTCTTCCTTATGCTTCTTCAAACAGTGGAAAGAAAGTAAACTGCATNTGCCTGAATAAAACTCTTCCTTATGCTTCTTCAAACAGTGGAAAGAAAGTAAACTGCATCTTATTTCTGTTTTCTCGAATTGAGATAAATTGTGTTATTTTGCTCTATGCAATGCACCATAATGACATGGANAAACTGCATCTTATTTCTGTTTTCTCGAATTGAGATAAATTGTGTTATTTTGCTCTATGCAATGCACCATAATGACATGGATATTTTTGACACTTACTATGAAATGGAGATATCCTATTTTTGAAGCCCCTAAATAATGTAAGATGGTGGATGTTAAGTTAAGAGAATTAACACAATATTAGAGAAAGACAGAGAGTGGTTAAAACCTAACCTACCTCTCACAAACTAGTTGTATTTATAGTTAACTTGTAATCATATAAAAGACGTATATACCCTCTAGTGGTATACTTATTATAACTAACTAGTATTTACTTAATACTCTTAACACTCCCCCTCAAGTTGGACTATATACATATCATATAATCCAAATTTGGAACAAATGGTTGTAAGACGTGTATAACTCAATGTTTTGGTAAACATATTCGCAAGTTGAACCTCAAATCTCACAAATAAAGTCGTAATATCTCTAGCTATTATTTTGTCTCAATGACAATCAATCTCAATATATGTGGTTCTTTCGTAAAATACTGGATTAGTAGCGATATGAATAGTTATTTGATTATCACAGAACAACTGTAAAAGAGGTTGAACTAAAAAGTCAGTTTCTTAGAGAAAGTGTAGTAGTCACGTAAACTCACTCGTTGTATGTGTCATTGCTCTATACTCAGCCTCAGCACTAGATCTTGCTACAATAGTTTGTTTCTTACTCTTACATGAGACAACGTTACCTCCTAAAAAAAATACAAGAATTAGTGGTTAATCTCCTATCAAAAGGGGAGCCGACTCAATCAGCATTTGAAATACCTTTCACTCTAGGATGTCTATTAGCTCGATATAACAGCGCAAGACTAGGAGCATGTTTGTAATATCGCAAAATACGAATAACTGCCTCCCAATGTGGTACTCTGGGGCACACATAAACTGACTTTTTATATTAACTAAATAAGAAATATTCGGTCGGATAATTGTGAGATAATTAAGCTTCCTAACCAACTTGCGATACCGACCCGAATTTTCAAAAAAATGCACCATTATTCCTCAACAAATTTTAATTTGAATCCATAGGAACATCAATTGATCTGCCACCCAACAAACTTGCTTCCTCTAGTATGCCAAGTGCATATTTTTTCTGAAATACAAATACCCTATTTAGATCTAGCAACCTCAATACCTAAGAAATTTCTGAGTTTTCCTAAGTCCTTAGTATGAAATTGGTCTTGCATGAAGGTTTTTCACTTGGAAATCCCATCAGAATTATTTCTAGTAATCACAATATCATCTACATAAACTACTAATAGAACACATCCGACATTCGTTTGTCTATGAATCACAGGGTAGTCTGTTTTACATCAAAGAAAATCAAACTCTAAAACTGCATTTGCAAACTTTCCAAACTATGCCTTCGATGACTTTTTAAATTATATAGAGATTTTTTTAACCGATACACATGCTTACGGTACTCCCCCTGAATAGTAAATTCAGGTGGCTGCTCCATGTTAGAGATGTCAGTGGACCGAAGCGGGGTCGGGGGGTGTGGTCTCCATTCCCGTAACCTACTTAAAAAAATTTCATCCATTCATGATCCACCCTCGTTAGCGGGTATAGTTTTCATCCCCATTCCTGTTCGCAGGTAAATTTCTAATCCCCGCCTCCCTATACCCGCCCAAGCCCAATCTCAAGCCTAAGCCCAAACCTAAACCCAAGCCTAAGCCTAAGCACATAATTTCACTGAAAAAAATTATTTTGGTATACTGTTAAAAGAAATTTGAATGACTTTATGCAATATAACATGAAATTGGTAATTCTCTATCTTATTCTCTCTCTTTTTGAGCAGTTATTTTGGCAGATTCAATAGACTCTTGTATTCATTGCCACGTTACAATCTACATGTCAACTTAATAAGATGATTTTCACACTCTTCACAATTAGATCTAAACCAAGGTTTGGAAGAAGGATTGTTCATAAGTCATAACTGTTTTATCTTTACCCATTTAGTGCATGAACATTGTTGTTACAGTTTTGTTTAGTAGAGAAACTCACAATTATGAAATAACATTGGTTTCATGAATACAATCAGACTACCGAATACAGGCTCTTTTCATTCACCAAACACCAGATTGGTAGAGCAAATACCTTCTAATAATTGAAACCCCACAAAGCCATTTACAAAAACCCACACTAGTATATATAGATCTTGCATATGATAAAGAGTATATATATATAACGGGTAACGGGGACGGGGTAGGGAGGGGCGGGGGCGAGGGCGGGGCAGGGATAAGGTAAGTCCATCCCCGCACAAGTTTATACGGGNAGGTAAGTTCATCCCCGCACAAGTTTATACGGGTATTCCCGTATACGTCTACCGTTCAATACGTATAGTTCATTCCCGGTCTAAACGGGACGGATTTGGACGAATACCCGTTTTCTCTGGGTCCACTGCCATCCCTACTCCATGTAGACCTCTTCAACCAAGTTATTATGTAAGAAGACATTCTTGACATCTAATTGAAACAAGGGTCAATCAAGATTAGCGGCTAAATGAATCAATATACGAACANTGTAGACCTCTTCAACCAAGTTATTATGTAAGAAGACATTCTTGACATCTAATTGAAACAAGGGTCAATCAAGATTAGCGGCTAAATGAATCAATATACGAACAACATAAGGGATTTTGGCAACGGGAGAGAAAGTCTCCTTATAATCAACACTATAGGTTTGAGTAACGACCTTAGCAACAAGACAGACTTTGAGACGCTCCACAGAACCATTCGGATTAAATTTAACAATATACACACAATGACAACTAATAGTTTGTTTGTCAAGAGGTAAAGGAACAAGATCTCAAGTCCCATTATGATGTAATATATCTATCTCCTCTTCTATAGTTTTCCTCCAATCCGGATCAGACAACGCATCCTATAAATGCTTATGCTTAGAAAAAAGGTAGTAGACAGTTCAGATGTAAAACAAGAGAAGACAAGAGACAATGCATCATATGAAACAAAATGAGCAATGAGATGGTTAATAACACACTAGCCAGTATCTTTTCGAAAAGTAATAGGTAAAGAATCAAAATTACCGATGGACCAAGATTAAGAAACGACAAGGAAGACGGTACGACACCTCAGTTGATGGTCAAGGACGACGAGAGTATACATGAAGTAGAGAAGTAGCTGGTAGTATAGTAGGTAGCGAAATCTCTAAAGTAATGGAAGAGGTGGTGGTATAAGGGATGACCCAAAATCCAAATCTAAAGACTGAGTAGGTGCCAAAAAATATGGAACATATTCATCAAAAGTGACATCAACACTAGTGGAGTACAGACGAAAGAAAGGACTATAGCAACGATACCCCTTCTGTGTGCGGGAGTATTCAAAAAAGACACATTTGGTAGTACGAGGGTCAAGTTTATCAAACTTAGGGCTCAAGTTGTGAACATAACAGACACACTCAAAAACCTTAGGGGCCAAGGAAAATAAGAGTTTACTAGGAAAAATGACAGAATATGGACTTTGCCTATTTAACATAGAAGATGTCATACGATTAATAAGATGACAAGCAGTGAGAATAACATCACTCTAAAAACAACGGAAAACATTCACGTGGAATAATAGTGCACGGATGACTTCCAACAGATGATTTTTGCACTCAGTGACACCGTTCTGCTGAGACATATAAGCATATGAAATTTGATAAATAATGTCAATTTTATTAAAATAAGCTACAAAAAGGATCAAATTCATATTCTCGAGCATTATCAGAACGTAAAATACGAATACGACAACTATAATGCATTTTTATTTCTTTACGAAATGTTTCAAATATAGAGAATAATTTAGAATGAGCTTTCATAATAAGAAACAACTAGGCCACACGAGAATAATTATCCACAAATGAAATAAAATAAGGATATTTATTAGATGAAATATTCTTTATTAGACCCCGTACATTAGAATGTACTAACTCAAATGGACTAGACATATGATTATTGACTCTAGACTGAAAGGACACAAAGTTATGCTTACTAAGTTGATAAGCTTCACAAGACCCAGACGACACATGATTAATACTTAGAACTTGACGCTTCAGATTCTAGAGAGAGGAATGACCAAAACGAAAATGCTATTGAAAAGGAAATGACGAGGTCTATAGAGTCCGAGTAGGTGAATCAAAGTCAAAGCCATAGAGACCACCGACTTCATGTCCCGTTCCAATCTTTCTCGTCGTCTTGAGATCTTGAAACACACAATAAGAGGGATAAAAGGTTGCAGAACAATTAAGGGAATGAGTAATTTTTCTAATGGAAAGTAAACTAAAAGAAAACTGAGGAACAAATAACACGAAGGATAGGAACATATCAGGACTTAATTGAGTAGTTCCTAAATTTGAAACTTTAGAAGAAGTACCAGTAGCAAGAGTAACATTGTGTGTGAAAGTAGTAGACTGATAGTAGAAAAGACACTAGATGCACCAGTCATGTGGTCAGAAGCGTGCAAGTGGAGGACAATACACAAGTAAGAGCGGTATCTGACTGGGTAAAAATAGTAGTGGAGGAAGATGAAACACCTTATTGCTAAGACAGGAACTGAGCATACTCCTCTCTTGTAAAAGTAACTAACCTAGAGTCAGGTGGAGCTGACCGAGGTATAAAAGTAACAACTGAGATGTCATCATGATAGGAAACCTGATTAGCAACACTAGATGGTTTGCCATGTAAATTCTAACTGAAATCAGCGGTAGTGAATATAGAAATGAGATCTAGTATGGCCTCCACGATTGTTAGTATGACCTCTACGACCACCGCGATTATCATGTTCACCCCGATGGCCATCATTGTAGCCAGTAGGAACAATAGGAGCTGAACGGTCAGTGGAAACACCATGAACAATGCCTGCAGAGCCAGTAGACAAGGTAACACACTGTAAATGAGAGAAAACCTCAAGTAGAGAGGGAAGATGGGAGCCACCCAAAATTTGAGAGCGAATAGACTCATATTTATGTTTCAAACTTATCAGAAATCGAATAACATTCAAATCTCCATCAAGGATCAAAGTATCGTTTCGAAACGGTCGAAACATCCGAAATGTTTCCGTTTTCAAGGAGACCAAAACAAATCAGTGATAGAATCAAAATTCTAATATTTCGAGGTGTTCCATTATGTTTTGAAATATTTTGTTATATTTCAATGTATTTGAACAATTATTTTAAAATATTTTAAGGTATTTTCAAGATTTTTTGATATATTTCGAATAATGTTTTGAAAAAATAATTCTTAAATTTTTATTATTTTTCATTCTGTTTTCGAAACTGGTTGAAACGTTTCCGAAACATGTTGAAACATTTCCGAAACATGTCGAAACGTTTCCATTTTCTAGGTGTCCGAAACAATGCACCGAAACGAAATTTTGATCCTTGATCTCCATGTTATTTTTGTCAAACTGTTGTATCAGTAGTGAACGGATGGTAGAGCTTCAATTTCTCACAAACTGTTTGAACGTGAGAGTAATAATCCTTAAGACTCAGAGTATACTGCTCTAGGAGGAAATACTTTAGGGTAGAGCTAATATTGAGCTCAATGCTATTCAATATTAGAGAGTCTGATCATCCTCTTATTCCCATTGATCATACCCAAAAGTATCTTTCTTGATTTTAGGAGTCACCAAATATTTTTTAAAACCTTTGCCTTTAAAAAAATACTTGAACTAATCATGAACATAAAATATAATTGGTCTCATTGAGCTTAACGAAAGTAATGGGACTAGTAAGGAGAACCACGGGAGAAGAGGTCGGTGGCAACGATGGGTTAAGAGAGGAAGAGATAGTGTCTTGCTTGGATTCTATAATAGTATAACAATAGTAAAGGTGAGAAGGAACTTTAATAAAAGCTGAACATAGGAAGAAGAGTTGGCTGGACTGCTGAACCGGACAAGAGAAGTTTATTGAATTGCTGAACTGAGCAAGAAAAGTTTGCTAGATGACTGAACCGGGCAAGAAAGGATTGATGGACCATTGAACCTGTGCAACACTGACAAAATTAGGCCTGAACTAGCCTAGACATGATGGAACCAGGCTTGAACCAGCCTAGACTTGACGGAATCGGGCTTGAACCAACCTAGAATTGACGGAACGGTTTGAACTGGCCTAGAATTGACAGAACCGAGCTTGAACCGACTTAGAATGGATTGAACTAGGCTTGAGATGACCTTGAAGTGACGGAACTGGGCCTGAACCGACTTGGACCAGCAGGGGAACAGTTGTTTAGGCTTGGACCAGTAAGACCTTTTTTTATTTGGGCTTTAGCAGAGCAGGGCTGGGTTGTAGGTTGTGTACCTGATTAGGCTTTGGGAATTATTTGAGCCCGTCGACTTGGATCAGCTACCCAAACTTGTAACCAACCCGACGTGGAGTCGTCTTCTCCACTGAGTAGGGTTTCAACCAAACCCTAACACCACCAATACCAACTGCGCCTCACACCCAACACAAGCCGCACCACCACAACGACACGGACGACGTGGAGTAGTTTTCTCCACTGAGTAGGGTTTCAACTAAACTCTAACACCACTAATACCAACTACGCTTCACACCTAACACAAGCCGCACCACCACCACGACACCAACGATGTGGAGTCGTCTTCTCCACTGAGCAAGTTTCGACGATGTGACACCACCACCACGCAGCGACTCCAACAGCAACACCACGACGACAACGTGACACCACCATCACACAGAGACTCCGACAGCAATACCACAATCACGATTGAGATCTGCACCAACTGGTTCAGCGAGGAAGACTGATCGTGTTTACTGATTGGGTTTATTTTTATGTTTAGGATCTTAATGTTCTGATACTATGTTAAGTTGAGAGAATTAACACAATATTAGAGAAAGATAAAGAGTGGTCAAAATTTAACCTATCTCTCACAAACCACTTGTATTTATCGTTAACTTGTAATCATACAAAAGATGTATATACCCTCTAGTGGAATACATATTACAACTAACTAGTATTTACATAATACTCTAATACTCTTAATAGTGGGAAATCTTCATCAAAGGTCACAGTCAAAAGGATTTGCGATATTGTGTTTGTGTACAGTCCATAGTATTATATCTAAACTGTTGGCACAAAATTATCTTGTTAGGGGACTTTATGGTTGTCATTAAAGCTGAATATGGATTTGCAGAGGTGATTTACCCTTTAACTGAATATGAGAACCACTAATATGAAAGCACATCCTTCATTCATCTTAGATAATTGACACAAATATTTAATGTGAAAGCTATTGTATGGAACACTTTTGCACTCGGCCATCTAATGCAATTTGAAGCAAGTTCAAATATACTTGAGATCTTCAAGTCCTTATGGAACTAGACAGTTAGCTCATCATTGACCTCTGCGTGCCTGCCAATTGAATTAGTATTTTGTTTTCATATTGTGGTGAAAAACTTGTTGCCATTGTAGCTCACATATGTATGTCATCCTTTTAGTTGCAAAGTGAACAAAGGCGAAATGTACTTGTGAGGAACTTATATCTGTCATAAATTCTGTGGATGAAAAGGAATTGAGTGAAATTTGCAGATGACTCAATATATAAAATCCTCTCAGTGGTTGTGAACATATAAACATTTTGTGCTTGGAAATTCTTATTTTTGAATTTAAGTCGATGGTTTGGCCTTTGTGTTTAGGCATCAATGGTTGGGCACAAATATGGAGTTCTTCGGTGGAGCAAAACAGGCAGTAAGCAAAATTTCTTCTGCTGGTAGGTTTTTAGCTTAACACTTTAACAGGTATATTTTTTCCTACTTGCTAGAGAAAACTGTTGAAGGAACTGCAGCTGGTATAACTTCTGTCTTGGCAGCTTGCTCTGTTCTTCTTCCACTTGTAGCAACAACTGGACATATACTTACTCGGGTCTCTCTCTCTCTCAGAATCCCCCATCCCCTAACCCCCCAACGTACTTCTGACCTCGCAAAGCACTTGTCTACGCGCCTGTGCACAAAGACATTTAAATGATTCTGATCTGCTACTGTCAATTTGGGATATTATTGTTTTAGTTAGCATGTGGCCACCTATCAAGGTGTATACGAATTATAAGCTTTACTGTCGACTTTGGATAGTATTATTTTAGTGCTGGCTTTAGTGCTATGTTCTTCTTTGAAAACTCCAGAGCATTATAGGCATGATTAGCCACTTGCTCTGGACTCAATATTGGGTAATTTCTTTCCTCGTGACCCACATTAGCTCATGCTTCTGTCTGCAGCGGTGAGGCTTATGCATTGGTTCATTCTTCCGTTGGTTATCTCTGACCCATATTAAGTCATTGGATCATATTTCAGTCATGATTTTTCCCATAATATAAATGCCCATAGTTGGAGAAACCTACCTATGGAAACTTGGTTTCTCCTTTGTAATTGATACCCTTGTTGACGGCTGTGATGTCGATTTGTGCAGCACTGGTTCTCTCTTCTCCTCGCTGTGACCCTGAGCGGCTTGTTGGAGGCCTACACCACACAGCTTGATAATGCCGTCATACCCCTGGTTTTCTACAGCCTTCTCTGCCTCTAAATGCGAGCTCCGCTCCTCACACAGGAATACGCATACTCAAACACCCTTTTTGTATATACGACTAACAAGCACGCACCCGGCATGTATGATACAGGTCCACATGGAGATAATGCGTTACTGTTGTATGTTTTTTTATTAATTAGTTGATTTTGGAATAGGCACAGCTTCACCAATCTTGACATTAGAATAGAAATATATTTTTCAGTAGACGAAATGGAACAATCCCCTGTATGTGTCTGTGGAGGATTAGACTGTCTCATTTTGGAGACATGTAGCCAGGGAATTTCTTAAGATTTAGATATATATATTGTGATATCCAATGAGTGATCTTTTTACCCATCTTCCTTTTTTTCCCCCTGGACTTGCCAGTGTTACTGTGATTGAAATGTTTTAACTTTTTTATTTGTATGTTATTCTTTTTAGTACAGGAGCATAATTCTTTCTTCGGTATCGGATGATAGTTCAGCTAATGGGTTTTATTGCATTCATCAAGGCGACAAAGGTAATGCGAAGAAATTTTATTTTATTTTCTAATTTATTGACGTGGTACCTGATTTGAACATA
>CAUOFW020005725.1:394558-469546 GCA_963454935.2 Ilex paraguariensis
TCTCTCTCTCTCTCTCTCTCTCTCTCTCTCTCTCGTGCGCGCTCTATGTCAACCGTCCACTTTTTATCTGTCAACCCTCTTACCGTGTCTTACACTATATAAGCTTGCCAATATATGTGGGAGTACGAGGCAATGTGAGTTGATCAAAAGAAAAAAAAAACAATGGCTAATCTCAGATCCAGCCGTAAGAAAAAGAATGGCCTTTTCAAGCTTAAGATAGTGGCAGAGAAGCTGCAAAGAAGTTTTCTCTTTGGAACGAAATCTTCTGGTGATACCGATGAGTTTGAAGAAATCAGCGACTCAAACAACGTGCCAGACGACGTCAAGGAAGGGCACTTCGCTGTGATTGCAGTGGACGACGATGAACTCAAGAGATTCATCGTTCCATTGAGTTATCTTACACACCCATTGTTCTTAAGACTCTTGGAGCAAGCAGCAGAAGAGTATGGTTTCGATCATGAGGGTGCACTAACGATCCCCTGTCGGCCGAGCGAGCTCGAGAGGATGTTGTCTGAGCAATAGGTGGAGCAGAGAGACTGCAATGGTGGCGTAAACTGGGGTTCCTGTAAAACTGTGGTGAAGAGCTGTTGAATACAACGTGTGAATTACTGATGTTTTTGTGGACTCTACCTTGAAATCTCCATTAATGTGTTTGTTTTCTCTATTTCTTTCTTTCGAGATTTTGTATGATATCATTAGAATCCCCCTTTAGTTGCATGTATTGACCCATAAGACACCAAAAATGGGATCAAATTAAGACACTAATGTTTTGTTTGGTACGACGAAAAATAGAAGCATGAAAAGTTGGAGAAAAATTTAAAACATCAATTTTTGGTAAGGATGAAAAAGTGAATGGATTAGTTTTTTTTTTAACTCACCAAAATTAATCCCTCTAAAATTTAGAGAAAAAGTAGATGAAAAATTAATTATTTGTATTAAAATGTATGCTATTTACCTATATATCTTTTAATATATGCATATANTCACCAAAATTAATCCCTCTAAAATTTAGAGAAAAAGTAGATGAAAAATTAATTATTTGTATTAAAATGTATGCTATTTACCTATATATCTTTTAATATATGCATATATTATAGTGTATATATATAAAGTATGTATCTATACTTTTTCCATCATTCCATTTTTTTATCCTATCAAACAAAAAAAAAATTAAAAAATTCTACTTTCCATATTTCCTACCAAATACAAAGGAGGGAAAAAAATAATTTTGCTTTTAAAGGATAGAAAATGTATTACTTTTACTTTTCATTTTTTCATTCACTCAACTAAACATACCATAAACGTTGTCGTGATAGTTAGGAGTGCAACTTGGGCGGGCCAACCCGAAAAATAGGATTTGGGTTAGATTTTTTAATACTTGGGTTGGGCCTGAGCAAAAAAACTTTAACCTGAATTAAATTTGGGCAAATCTCGGGTTGTTGGGTTGAACCCGAATATACATAAATATATAAATATATTTAACTAGGGTTAGTATTTATCTTCCTTCTTTAAAATTCAGATTTTCATTTCACTTCAAGTCTTTACCCTTACATCTCCATCACTCTTTGATCCCTCTCTCACTCATTACTCCTTCCTCTCGCAGCCTCTCTCTCTCAATCGTCACTCTTTTGAATAGTCTCAGACTCTTAGCCTTATTCTCTCATTCGTCACTCCTCCTCTCACTTTCTTTCTTTTCATTTGCGTCTTATTCCTCATCTCAGATCACTTAAAAAAATCATATTTACATTTGAAAAAANCTCTCACTTTCTTTCTTTTCATCTGCGTCTTATTCCTCATCTCAGATCACTTAAAAAAATCATATTTACATTTGAAAAAATTAAATATACACTTAAAAAAATCAATTCGAATTAAGTAACTCAAGCGCAACCCGATTTTTAACCCGAAATTAGCCCGAATTCAACCTAAGCCCGCTTGAATTAAACTTTGGCAATACTCGGGTTAAGATACGATTAGAATTAGAGTTGAAAATTATATACTTAAGGTTCGATTAGGATTTACCTCTCAACCCACCCAAGTTGCATCCCTAGTGCTAGTGTAGTTTTGTTGAATAAGCAATGTTTTGATTTGGTAGAATCAAANTTCAACCTAAGCCCGCTTGAATTAAACTTTGGCAATACTCGGGTTAAGATACGATTACAGTTAGAGTTGAAAATTATATACTTAAGGTTCGATTAGGGTTTACCTCTCAACCCACCCAAGTTGCACCCCTAGTGCTAGTGTAGTTTTGTTGAATAAGCAATGTTTTGATTTGGTAGAATCAAAATTTTGAAACTCTTTTTAAATTCAAACATTACATGTAAATGCTTGTCTTAGACTCTAATTTGTCGCTTGTTTTAAATTTAAAATTTTACGTAGTCTATTTTGACCTCATTATTCCATCCCATAATTTAATTTTTTATTTTGTTAGTCAAACATTACTCCAGCCTAGAATATTCAACATTAATAAATTCTTTAGTACAATATGTTGGTGTATTAAAGAATTCGTGTTAACAAGTGTGTAGAAGAGTCGAGCATGCACTAATGTTGTAATCTATACAAAAATAATTATTTAATTTGAAGACTAAATCTTAAAAAATAGTGATTCTTGACATAAATGTGGGTACAAAAAAGATCAAAGGAAAAAAGGTAGTTCAAATAGGGAAATACTAAAACTTAGAGACAGTGAGTCATTTTGGGGAGAGGGGAGAGAGGAGAGAGGCCCAAGAGCCAGTTTATGTTACGTTTCCCAGTGACTTCGGCCTAAAAGATAAAAGCACTGAGAAGTGGTAGCAATACGTACTGGCAATATGTTTAGGAAGAACCACAGCGTTGCTTACATTTACCTTCATAAATGTAAACAACCATAGGATATGTCTATGGTTCTGATAATTTATCATAAAAAAATGATGTCGTAGATTTTTCTGAGTTATTTACAGTCATTGATCAAAAAAATAATAATATAAAATAAATTAGTAAAATAATATAACTTTATGTGTGTCACTTTTTTTGTGACTTTTAGATTGACCAAAAAAAAAAAAAATGCTGTTAAAAAAAAAAATGGTATCATAATCTCATCAATTGTTTTGCATGGTTTTAGAATGGAGGGTTGGATTACTTTTAGCACCTTTGCAAACCCAAAACCCCCCTTTTGTACACAAGTTTCATACATAAATCCTCTCCAATCTTTTGTTTGATAAGTAGCATAAACATACTTTTGTTTGATAAGTAGCATAAACATATGTGGGACTCACGAATTAATTACAATTATAACTAAATATTTATCATGTAATTGGCTAAATTATCCTATTCAATCCTTTGTAATTGGGTAAATTAGAGATAGAAAAATCTTTTTACCATTATATTCTAGGTTGGTTGATTTCAAATCCAGCCCCATGGGTTTGTTGAAACCATATTCATGGATTTAATTTTAAGTGGTTTATCGGTGTATTTTATTTAAACCCACCTTTTCAAACCCGCCGAAACCCATCAAACAAACATCCCAATCTACACAGTACCTTCGATTTGATAATCAGGCAGCATCCGGATGGCAGTGCACATACCAGAAGAAACCTTTGTTGAATAATGTGTGGGAGANCCCATCAAACAAACATCCCAATCTACACAGTACCTTCGATTTGATAATCAGGCAGCATCCGGATGGCAGTGCACATACCAGAAGAAACCTTTGTTGAATAATGTGTGGGAGAAACTTCCAAACCAGACACCTTTGGACATGTTTGTTTTGTGGGTTTTGGGGAAATTTGACAAAAATATTTAAACGGAATTTTAAATATTGTTTGGTTGGAGATGTTAGGCTTGGAATTTTGAGGCGCTCTCATCCAAGATATGCTACACCTGATAAAATATATGTAGGCTTCAGCAAACAAAAGGAGAAAGAAATGAAAGCTGAGTAGCTGGATAAGGAAGTAAAGAGACATTAATACCCCCAACATGGAAATGGATTGTATTAAACAATGGACAATTTTGTCAACTTTTTCTTTTTGACAAGTAAAGGACTTACCCAAAAAAAATATCCGAAAAAAATATCAATCTGTGGGTCCCACATAAAAAAAGACCATGTGAATCCTATGACCACACTCAATCGGGTGGAATTTGAAAGGCCAGAAATAAAACTCAATCCTCCCCTTGCCACCATCCAAACATGACCTCATAATAGTAGAAAGTTCTGAAAATCTGAGGTGGTGTTTGGTTTGTATTTTAAAAATAGTTTTTGTTCTTAAAACACAATTTTTTGAGATGTTGTTTGGACAATAATTTTCAAAAATAATTTTTCAAAAAAAGTGAAAATTGAGAACAACAATTAGAGAACATTATTTAGATGTTTTCTGAGTTTTCAAGCTAAAAATAGAAAATAAGGGAAATAATCTCACTCTTTAATGAGATTTTTCTTTCGAATCCCCTTAGCAGCAAAATTAGCCATAAAATATAGGTTACTTTTTTTTTTTTTGTTTTCCTCTCTCCCTGACTTTCTCTCTCTCCACTCAGCGAAACTAGGCGTCTTCTACTTCACTCCGACGACTACTACTTCACTCCGACGACTATATGTTCAAATCTGTATATGTATATTTATATGCGTGTGTATTGTGCAATGTATGTGTGTGTGTATGTTTGTGCTATGTGAGAAGACAACGGAGAGAGAGATGTTGTGAGAAGATAATGGAGAAAGGAGAGAGAGAACTGCTGTGAGAAGATAAGTTAAAAATTAGTTTTGTGAATTACTGCTATAACATGTGTTATTATTTTCTGTATTTTAAAATTATTTTTAAAATCATATAATCAAACAAATTTTGTAATACAAAAATATCAAAAAACACTGTTTTTAGAGATGCAAACCAAACAGACANAAAGTTATTTTTAAAATCATATAATCAACCAAATTTTGTAATACAAAAATATCAAAAAGCACTGTTTTTAGAGATGCAAGACCCTGATTTTCTCAAAGCACCAATAGTAAATTGATCCTCTACCCAAGTATCGAGGGCATTTGTTAAACCAATCGAATAGGGAGTATCTTTTTTTTTTTGATAAAAAAATAGGGAGTTCAGTTATCAGAAGTTACTAAATATTGCTTTATTTATGCAGGACCAAGGACCTGATCCTTCATAAAGGAGTCATGCTAGAAAGACGGGCAATAATATGTATTACAAGCAAACAATATTCACATACTCCACCAACTTTCAAACCGCATTCACATAATCCACAAAAAGGATCTAGCAAATAGTATGCAAATGATTTCTAAAAAACAGAAGATAAAGTTGATTTGATCATACTAATTAAGAACATCCATGTCGGTTTTAAGCTCACACGTCCATGTCTAGGTTATGGTATGGTTGTAGTCCTTTAGAGTACAGACATTAAAGTCAAATAATAGATTGTGAACATAGAGAGTATATCTCACAGGCACCACTTCCTCTGGGAGTAGGGTAATGTAATCTTGGTCAATAACGAAGGATAATAATTGGAGAAATTGTATTATGGTGAAAAAAGATAAATAACCTGAAATAATAAACGAACAGAGAAGGAACAAGAACCAAGCCAGCCATGATCACACCTCCTCTGCTCCCCTGGCTTTCGTCATAATCCAATCAATCAATCAATCGCAGAAAGCATTGGAAGACAGCTAGTACAGGAATAATAGTAATGACATATAAAAACTGGTGTATATCATCATCCAAATTTCTGCTTCTTCAATCCGATAGGCCAGCCTTGCCCCTCAAGTGCATCTTAAAGTCCATAATATCACCCTCCCACCGGGTCACAGCTTGATTTTCACACACCCATATCTCATGGGCCACTTGGTTTATAAGCCTAAAATCATGGCTAACAAGAACTAGGCCGCCATCCCACTCATTCAATGCCTCAGCCAGCGAGTCAATAGTCTCAATATCCAGATGGTTAGTCGGCTCATCCAACAGCAACATGTGGGGCTGCTTCCATGCTAACCACGCAAAAATCACCCGGCTCTTTTGCCCATCAGACAGGTTCTTCATAGGCATCACTTGAGCTTTGCCAGAAAGCCCAAATTTCCCTATTGCTGCCCTCATCTTCTCTTCCTCATTTCCAGGGTACTCTTTCATCATGAACTGGAGGGCAGGCATATCCAAATCAAGTTTCTCAGCCAAGTGCTGATGGAACTGTGCAATCTTCAGGTGGTTGTGCCGCCGCACCATGCCATCAAGGGGAAACACATCCCCTGTCATCAGCTTCAGCAGCGTACTCTTTCCTGCTCCATTGGGTCCCACAAGTGCTACTCTGGAGTCACAGTCAACCCCAAAGTCAAGGTTCTTGTAGATGAGATTGTCAGGTGTATAGCCGAATGACACTTCCACAAACTGTAACACAGGTGGGGGAAGCTTCCCAACATCAGTGAAACGGAAAACTAAAATCTTATCCCTCGCCACCTTCTCTGTAAGTCCACCACGCTCCATTTTTGCAAGAGTTTTCTCTTTGCTCTGCGCCTGACGAGCTAGTTTGGCTGATCCATGTCCAAATCGGGCAATATATTCCTTCATTGAAGCAATCTGCTCCTGCTCCCATTTGTACTGCTTCATCTGATTCTCTTCAAGTTCAGTACGGGTTTGAACATATTGGTCATAATTACCAGTGTAAATCTTCAACAACCGATTTTGCATGTGGATGATGTTAGTGCATACGCCATTCAGGAAGTCCTGAGAGTGTGAAACCACCACAAGGATACGATCAAATTTCTTCAATGTTTCCTCCAGCCAGACACAAGCTTCTAAATCTGTAGTCCACAAATTTGTGATCATCAACACCAATACAGAGAAAGTGAAACATTTGTAGTTTGACTATCAATTGGTTGAAATGTCTCAGACTGATAGTGCAAATCTTTCCTCAATCATATTGTTTTGAAAGCAAAAGGCCACTGACAAAGCTGTAATTATCTTTAATCATTTATATCACATTTCTTAATGACATCGCATCGTATTTCGACACTTAATAGTTGTTTCCAAAGACGGGGCATAATTGCATAACTCAAAAATAATCACCAACACGCAAACTTCAAAATATCAAAACCAGCAAAATATAGAAAGCTAAAAGCAGAAGTATACTCTGTCATAATATGAGCAAATGTTTTGCCAACAAACTTACCAAGATGATTTGTGGGTTCATCAAGTAACAGGATGGTTGGGTTCATGAACAGAGCCCGTGCTAAAGCAATTCTCATCCTCCAGCCACCGGAGAAATCCCGTGTCTTCTTTTCTTGCATCTTCTTGTTAAAACCAAGACCATATAAGATCTCAGCAGCACGCTTTTCTGCAGTTGCTACATCTAAGGATTCCAAACGCTCGTAAATGCGTTCTAGAGTTTCTCCACCACCATCATCCTAAAGGAAAAGCAAATATGAAACTTTAACCTCATATTCCTGATCATACCATGCTCTAAGACATCAATAATACTCTAGTCATGGAGACACACCTGTGAGGCCAAGGCTTCAGCTTCTTTCTCCAATTTTAACCTCTCCTCATCACAGTTTATGACAGCCTCAAGTGAAGACATGTCAGAAGCTTCAATCTCCCTGCTTAGGTGATAGATATCCATGTGATCTGGAATGGGAAGCTCTCGAGCCCCTATTGCAGCAAGAAGAGTAGATTTCCCACAGCCATTCAATCCAAGCAAACCATAACGTCTGAAAGGATGCAGTAAAATGAATGGAATATAAATGAATAAACAGCAACATACAAGAATGAATCAAGAAGAAACCACGAACCTGCCAAAGTTAAGTTCCAGTTCAGAGTCAACAATAAGATCATGTCCATGGAAAGTAAGTGACAGAGACTCTATCTGCAACCAAAATGCATAGATCAATTTTTCTTCAATGTCGCCATACTGGAAGCTAGCAGGTGTTAAAACAAAACCATGACAATAGGATGGAAGAAAGCAGAATTATTTACAACTAGAAATCAAGGCAAACACGAAGCATGTGCACAACATATTCCTGAATGAAAATAAGCAGACAGGTCTTAGATGAACAAAAAACCATCTGATCCCCTAAACACCATCTTCATCACGAGAAAGGGTTTTAATAACAAACGATCAGAATTTTACATTGTATCCCCCTTTCAGAGATGAAGCTAGGTAGATCAGTCAATTAACAAATAATTAATCTACATTTGAAAGGGTTTAACAAATAAACAACATTGAAGTCTAAAACAAATCTGAGGAATTCTTCATAGTAGTTCCTAGGATTTTAACATATTTGTTCCTTCAAAAGGGTTCCATCAAGGAAGAAAAATAAGGAAAGTATAGCTTGTGTCCGTGCACACATTAAAGGCTATGCAGCACCAAGCTGAGCAATACATCCTACAATTAACATGAAACATCTAAAGATCTAATTTCTATACTCGTATTGAACAAGTAAATATCTGGACCAGCGGACCTAAGTTAGCAAATGACTGGAGATGAGAATCAGTATCATTTTAAGATCAACTAACCCCGGCCATCAAATGAGGCAACAATTCCATATTAAAATAGGTGATACCATTTTTACAAAAGATACCAATTGGAAGAATCGTTTAACAGGTAAAAGAAAACTAATCAGCTGCTAAATAAGAAAAATAGGTGGTCAAAAAGCGAATATTTACCCATGTAGAAGTTAGAAAGCAAGTAGTTGCTACAAATCTTAGAGTGTGACAAAGCCAAAGGAAAACATTGTTTCATAATTAGTTGTGCAGTCAAGTACATGAAATTTTCTTGCCATTGGATTAAACTTTACAAGCAAAGATTGTTCAAAGTATGCAATCTACATCAAAAGGTGCATAGACAAGTATGCCCAGTACTCTTGAAATCTTATAATCATAAATTACCTGAAAATTCAGGCAAGCATAGTGTATATCAACAATAAGGTGCAGTCAAAACACTTATCACATAATAAGGTCACAAAAAAAGACACGAAGTAACGCAGTAATCATAACAGCAACATCATAATTTTTCTTCCAGTGAGCCAGGTGAAAAAACTTCACCATAAGTGATCATCGCTTGTCAATCAATTTGTTTACTTGGCATATCCTTCAGAAGGAACTACAACAAGGTATTTTGGGATTCTATCGGGAAATGTTACATGTTATTCTGGGACAATTACACTAAAAACATGGGTTCAGTCCACATTGTCATGGGAAACTTATGTAAATAAAACTCAAGACTTAGCAAACTTCAACTTTGCTTTTATAGAAGAGAAAAAGATCTAGATGAAAAAGTGAGGAATTAAAATAAACGGAAGACTCACCACTGATTATCATACCTACACCAAAAATAAGGTCTAAGTCGAGCTCATGTGCCCCACACATTATCTTGTCAAAAATCAACTTGTACATCCCAATTTTACAAGATCATCACTATAAAAACCCTTTAAAAAAGGCCCATAATACTTCATTCCAAACCAGAAACCCACCTTGACCAATTATTATTAATACAATATACATATTTCTATATTTGAAAAATTCTCGAGCATCCATGAATGCAAAGAAAAAGAAAGGCATTCGTATTCAACTCCATAAATTGGTTCGAGTCTATCGCCAAAATAAAGAAGACACTTTGAAGAGTAACACCAGTCTCATCGGAGTTTATTTGTATGCATAAACTTCACACACTATCTATTGACAAAAAAAAAAAATCAGAACATAAATCCAATTCTCGCTAATAATGAATAGCCAAAAACTCCGCAAAGAATCCGTGCATCTTCAACTAGTTCTCTAAACGCCTAGCAGTTATTCCAGCAAAAACAACTCCTGCCAAGAATCACTTTTATTCATCTCAAGGAAAATTATACAATTAAACAAACAGATCCTAAAAACCCCAAGTCCTACAAATTAACATCGCATACAAAACATTAAAATTTAATTAAAACAAACTAAAAAAATAATAAAATACAGCGGAGAATTCATTTACAACTCAATCACATTGTCACGAAATTACTCACCCGAATGTCCCGAGAGAGAGGATGTGAACACAATACACCGGTACAAGTCCGATCGGATAGCAAAAGAGACTCCACTCCGTTCGCCAAATTATCAACGCTGCCGTTTTGCGCATTAGCGGACGTCGCCGCCTTCGATGACGTCGCAGCCGCCGCGGCCTTCCCTCCTCTTTTCACGGCAGCTGCCGCCTTCTTCTGTGCCGCCTTCTTCTTGCTCGCGTCGGACACCATCTATTTAACAACAAAAAAAAATAATAAATCAGCAATCAAAATCCAAAAACCTATAAAAATATAGAGGAATAAAAGGAAGATCTAACTTACCTTGAGATCAGAGATTGTTTAGAAACAAAAACAAGAAGATTGAACGGAAGAGTTGGGAGACCGGAATAGGTAGATCTAGGGTTAGAAGCTGTGTACTTTTCTCCTCTCTTCTTGGACAGATTTGTAGAGAGAGAGACGAGGCGATGTTGGCGTCAGAGAACGAGGGTTAGAGAATTTGGTAAGTGAGGGGGCGGGTTCGCGATATTTATATAGGGTGTGTGGGAAAGAGATGTACACGTGTCAAAATTGTATGGAGTGTAGAATATTTGAACGGTGATTTCCGCCACCAGAGCAGCGGTGCAGTTGCGTGCCAGACTTGACCCTCATTATTCCTGAATCCCAAATTCACAAGGTCCGAAAATTGATTTTCTGATATTTTATTTTTTATTTTTAATAATGCATTTAGAAATCATTATACATCTATGCAAAATTAATGATTATGATTTATTTTTTAATATGTTATTGAAAAATAATGATTTCAGTATTATAATCATACGGCTCATTTGATAAATAAATTATGAGTGGATTAAATATTGAATTGTATTATTATTTATTTAATTAGGTCTAATATTTTGTTTGATTGATAAATTTAATTTTGTATTAATTTTAAAAATGTATATTAATTATATATTTATTATATTTTTTTTGTATCTATTGTAGAGGTATTTTAATATTATCAAGGTTGGTGAAATTATAATCCAATTTAACGTAACAAACACTTCGACGATAATATCATTTAGAGGTGGTAAATGGGTGGGTTGAATTGGTTATGAGTAGGGTTAAATTGAATTGGATTAACATAAATCAAATCCATTTTTCACTCACGTAGTAAATGGTTATAATGGATTGAGTTTATAACAAGTTGGATTAAACCGATTAACTCATAAAATAANATGGTGAAATTATAATCCAATTTAACGTAACAAACACTTCGACGATGATATCATTTAGAGGTGGTAAATGGGTGGGTTGAATTGGTTATGAGTAGGGTTAAATTGAATTGGATTAAAATAAATCAAATCCATTTTTCACTCACGTAGTAAATGAGTTATAATGGATTGAGTTTATAACAAGTTGGATTAAACCGATTAACTCATAAAATAATTAAAATTTTTAATAGACACATTAATATACCAAAATATACACACACATTAGTTGTAAACCAAAATACAAACATACACACACTAATGTACTAAAATACACATAAACTAATCTATCTATACTACTAATAAAAGTATACTATTAAGAAAAATTTTTGATTAACTACTTTAACCCTAAAACAACATATAAAAATAATACTAACCTTATTTAATTTAAAANCACACACACATTAGTTGTAAACCAAAATACAAACATACACACACTAATGTACTAAAATACACATAAACTAATCGATCTATACTACTAATAAAAGTATACTATTAAGAAAATTTTTTGATTAACTACTTTAACCCTAAAACAACATATAAAAATAATACTAACCTTATTTAATTTAAAACTCATATTAATAAGATTAGATTGATGTTAAACTTTTAATTGGACAACTTGACTCTCACAATATTGACATTATTAATATGTAATTTATATTAATAAAACTTCATTAATATTTCAAGCCTTTCATATTCTTTCTTTTAAAATATAAAAATGAATTATTAAAATAATTAAATTTACTATTATTTATTTCTATCTATTTTCATTAATTGATGACAAGTTTTTGAATTTTCAAATGAAATTACATAAATGCACTAGAGTCTTATTTAATATAAAATTTATTTCAATATAATTTGGATAATATTATCAAACCCTTACTTTTCATTTTCTTCTCTTTTATATTTTAGTTTTAATAAATCTTCTTTAGTTATGTTCATTGGTAATACTATAAAGCCATTTTATTTGTATAGATTAACAATGCTACGAATATGTTCAATATTACATTAAATTACTTATCACAACTTAACTTTTTAAATTTGTTCAACTATTTGTTTTTAATTAAATGACCACCATAACATAAAATAGATTACTTCCATATTTTTCATAATTTAATAAGTGTCTGTGATATTTTTTAGTTATATATGCCCACATACTATAAATTATATTTATACCATTACTATGGTGTTACAAATAAAATTTATCTAAATAATTAACTTCATGTAAAAAGCTATAAACTTTAAGGGTAGAAATTTACAAGAAGATAATTCATTAAACTTAAGAGCAAATAAAATAATAAAAACTAATATTCATTCGTTTTGTAAATATGTAGTGTTATGTACATAACAAATTACACAAATTATATAATAGAAATATTCAAAATGTTAGATTTATAAGTAGGTATTTTCTATTATACTTATTTAATTATTTCAAAAATAAAATCATAACTTAAAAAGTTCACATGCAAAGCACGTGTGCACGATCTAGTACACTAAAAATATACACACTATTACACTAAAATACACATTAATACCCCCCAAAATAAACACACATATACTAAAAAAAAATTAAAACACATTTAATAAAAAAAAAATACACACATAATGGGTCGGGCGTCAATTGTGTGTTATGGATTGATCCTTGGGTCGTGAATCTTGGGTCGATCCATGGGTTATGGGTCAACCCATGGATCTTGGGTCATGGGGTAGTTTATTGGTGTGTGTGATTTTTGTGTACTAGTATGTGTATGTTTTTGTGTATTAATTTATGTGTGTATTTTTTGGTATAATAGTGTGTTTGTTTTTTTTGGGATGAGCAATGCTATTAGAACCTAAAGATCTAACATAATTTGCTGACCTAATTTATTGTGACTTTTGAATTGACTGTAGGTCCCTTCAAACATTGAAATTTGTTATTGATCTAATGATTCCTATTAAACCACATCATTATGTCAGCAAATTAGATAAAATTTTTAGGTACAAATAACATTACTCTTTTGGTATATTAGTATATTTATTTAATTTTATTACTTGTGTTATTTANCTTTTGAATTGACTGTAGGTCCCTTCAAACATTGTAATTTGTTATTGATCTAATGATTCCTATTAAACCACATCATTATGTCAGCAAATTAGATAAAATTTGTAGGTACAAATGACATTACTCTTTTGGTATATTAGTATATTTATTTAATTTTATTACTTGTGTTATTTAATAAAAAAAATAAATACTAAACCCAATAGATACTCATTTATAATCCATATTAACCTGCTTAATTAAAATGAATTATATTACCCAACTCATTTAGAACTCATATTAATTAATATAGGTACACAATCTATTTATTTATGGCGTGGGTTAGCAGATTAATGAGTAATGAGTTAAAATTGTCACTTCTAGTATTATTCATATTGTTGGTATTGTCCAATGCTAGAATTGATTGAAAGTATTTTTGTTAATTTAATATTAATACGATAAATGACTATCCAACGTTTATATTGTGTATTATCAATCAATTATAAATTATGTATTGTTATAATATCCCATTTAATATTGNTTCTAGTATTATTCATATTGTTGGTATTGTCCAATGCTAGAATTGATTGAAAGTATTTTTGTTAATTTAATATTAATACGACGAATGACTATCCAACGTTTATATTGTGTATTATCAATCAATTATAAATTATGTATTGTTATAATATCCCATTTAATATTGTATTTTATACATCTGTTTTATATTAGAATAAATTATTTTTATCTAATTTATTTATTTCTAGTATGATAATCAAACGTGTTCATATCTTTTTCCACATCGAAGGATATGTTAATTCATATGGTAAAAGAGTGTATTTAATTAAGAGTGATCACTTGGACTTATAAATAATACGATGTTAGATTAGTGTTAAAAGTAACTTAATATTAACACGTTAAAACTCGTTTAAGTAGTATTATTAAGAGAAAAATATCTCCTTTTTATTTATTTATGGACAAGTACAAATATAAATATATATATAGATGTGGAATTAGAATAGTTTTTAACTTGATTTGCCACCATGAAAGATCAAGTATATGTTTAACTTAGATTGTAAGTATAGTTGAGAGAAAAAAATATTTCTATTCTTGAATATTATTGAGTTCACGTGATATACATATCAATGTGAATACGATATGATTAATTAAATAAACTAAGTTAAAATTAACTATTATTCGTTATAAATTTAAAATAATATGATGCAATATAACATTAACACGACAAAGACTTGATTAGGAAAGAAGTAAGAGAAGACTCTCATTTGTAAGAATGGGAATATTCAACAGCCAAGTTGTCACTTGGAATTAGCATGACCCAGGAAAAAGAAATCACTAGGAATTAGGGATTGGGCCAGGCGGCCTAGCTAGCTTACACATAAAAGGTAATTGATTTGGGCCAAAATATAGTGTTCTGTTATTCTGGACCAAGCTTGGGCCAAGTGTCCTACCTGTAAGCCAGCCCCACCCAACCCAAATGGTAATGGTTATGTGCAATAGACCAAAGGGTGGGGAATGGGCAGAAGAATTGCCCAAGGACTAGGCCTGGCCCATATGACTTGGCCCAAGAGTTGTCTAGCCGGACTCAGATCGCCCCACTTAGCTCATGCCCATCCCTACTTGGGTATAAAAAGAGAATAACAAGAGGTTGTCCAAGATTTCCCATTGCTGTCCCCAATGGGATGTGAGCCGTGTAGTGTCTGTGTCAGTGTGGAGGATTTGCAATCGTAATTAAGTTAGCAACAAGATTGATTTTCTTAAGACACTCCAGTTGAAAGTGTTTTCACTTTAGTTAGCTCTATAGATTGTTTCATCTACTCCCTATGTTCTACAATACGAAAGACGGAATAAATAATTCTCTTTAAAGCTTAAGACTATCTATAATTTACGTAATTTCGATAGCCAAAATTAAAAAAAAGGATACTTGAGTATCGACACCCAAATTATTTGCTCAAGTTGAACAGAGCTGCCTGACTCAAAATGAAGGAAAATATTTTTTTGATTATCAAGTTGAAAAATTATTTGAAGCTCTTAATTTTGATTGGGTTTATATGTGACCATTGATTGTAAAAATAATAATACAATTCAATAAAATAATTTTACAATTTATATGTTGGTGTGAAAAAAAAAAATACCATATCAAAAATATTTAATGTAACACTGCAAGGTTAGATGTGTTGGTTGCTGTCATGGCTTATCAATCCCGCCGCGGTCTATTATTCGGTTCGATTAGATCCACCCTTTTAAGCTTTAGAAATTGTTTAAAATTGAGATGTCCTGAATTTTAATACTGACAGTTTTTAAGGTGAGATTACGAAGAATTTATTTTTTATAAATATTCTAATTCTAACGTAAATGACATATTTTTTACTAGACCTAGGATCAAGGGCAGAGGGGCTAGGGCCAGGGCGGGCACGTACCCCCCTCAAATTTTTTTTTTATTAGTTAAATATATATATTATTTATTTGTTATTTGTGCCCACTCAAAATCTAAAATAAAAATATATAATTTTTTTTTGGGGAAAGGGGAAGAGAGACTTGAACTCTTGACCTCAACAAGACAAAACGTTTATAAGACAAGGAGTACCATTAGACCAAAGACCCATCGGTACTCAAAAGAATTAAAAAATTAAGCCAATTAAAAATAAAAAAATTTGAGCCCACCACTATCTACCAAAACTTATTAAAAAATTAAATCTTTGACCTATCACAATCTAACCAAACTTATTAAAAAATAAAGGATAAATAACATAAATGCCCCTCGAACTTTAGTGTCAATTTTAAATTGGCCCCTGAACATTCAATTGTACCAATTTAACCCTTATACTTTTACATATGTATCAATCAACTCAGTCCATCTATTTCAGACGTTAAAACTAATGGGAATAGGGAAAGTTGCAGGTACTAAGGGCATAATGGAATTTATACTCAATGGATTTGGGTATTGGCGCTAAACTTCTTCCCCTTTCCCTCTTCCTGTTACTCTGTTCGCCAAACGTCTTCCCCCAAGTTCGATTTGTATCCATTGCCACAAATTCGTTGTGGATCATGTGGAGAAATTCATTCTAAGGACGATTGAGAAGAACTAGTTACAGTTTGTAGAAAAGGGCTTGTGATCATCAAGCAGACATGCCTTGGGAAATCCGACCAGTGGATGTTGCTTTTAATCCAGATCAAATGTATGGTAAGTGTGAAATTTTTAATTCATTTGTACGTGTGAAAGTGGTAAAATTAGTTTTTTATACAGTTATTGGATTTGAAAAGTTTAGAAGATGTTGGGTTTTGTTTTAAAATGGTTTAATATTCTACAAGCTCTTGTTTCAAATGGGTTTTGTTGTTTTTTTACCATATTCCTTAATCTGAGTGGGAGACAAAGCATTGTCTTGTGTGTTTTTTTTTTTTTATGGTATAGGATATACTGGGTATGATTGAAGATGTTTTCTAAATTTTTGCACAAGTGTGAACTTAAAGTTATTCACCATAGAGTTGCATTATGGTGGAAAATTTGAGTGCATGCCTCAGATGGTATATAAGGGTGGGTATATTAGGCATGTTGATTGGTGTGATCCTGACCTAATGTCCATCCCTGAGATAAGTGACATGGCAAAGGAACTAGGTTGTACAGGGGTTATTGGTTATCAGTATAAAGTTCCATATATGGATCTCACAAAAGGGTTGAGGGTATTAAAGTGTGATTATAATATATCAACAATGTTGGAGTGGGTTCCAAATATCAGGGTAATTGAAATATACCTAGAACACGACACACCAAATGAATATGAGTATATCCCCAATACAGAATATGACATTGCAAATGATGGCAAGGATTCAGAAAATGAGGAAAATTCTGATGTATGTGACTCAGATACATCAAATAATGAGGATTTCTCTAACAGTGATGGACAAACTGATGACTAGTTTGATACTTATATGGATAATGAAGCTGAATAGAGTGGATTGAGGGATAAAGGTGTAGGGCAGAGCAATATGAATACTGAGATTAATGCCAATGAGAATGATGTTATATCTAACAATGCTACATCAAATGAACTTTAGTGTTTGCATAGTTCATTTGATGATTATGATGAGTTGGATATTGTGAAGAGGAGATATCCAGATTTTAGGCCATTATCAGACATGAGGAAACTTGAATTCAAGCTGAGAATGGTATTTGCCTCGACCAAACAATTCAAGGAAGCTATTAAGAATTATGCTATTTAGAAGGGGAAAGACATAAGGTTTATTAGGAATGAAAAACATAGGGTGAGGGCCAAATGCAAGCCACCATGCGAATGGATGATTTTTGCCTCAAAGATGCAAGGTAGCAATACAATACAAATCAAGACTTTTAATGATGTGCACCAGAACCGCAATTGAGCCTTGCGTAATAGACATGTAACAACAAATTGGTTATCTGAAACATACAGGAATAAACTTAGATCTAATTCTGGTTGGCCATTACAATCCTTTAGGAAAACTGTGGAAGAAGATTATAGTGTGGGTGTTTCAAAAAATGTGATTTTCAAAGCCAAAAAAACTACTAAAGATGTACTTGAAGGTGGTGAGAAGACACAATACAATAAGTTATGGGATTATTGTGAAGAGATCAAAAGAACACACCCAGGGTCAACATTAGTAATTGATCATGAAGAAAACAATCTTGGGAGTGAAAATAAAAGGTTTAAGAGGATTTACTGTTGCCTGGGACCATTGAAAGAGGGTTTTTTGCTAGGATGCAAACCTTTCATTTGCATAGATGGCTGTTTCCTAATGGGTACATACCCTGGTCAACTACTAACAATAGTTGGGATAGATGCAAACAATAAATTTTGGCCTATATCATATGCAGTCATGGAGAATGAGTGTACTGACACATGTAAATTGTTTACGGAGTTGCTATGTGATGATCTGAATATGATTAATCAATTTCATTGGACATTTGTGTTTGACCAACAGAAGGTATGATATTTACTGAATTTTATTGGATATCTAATTTTTTTTTTCCAATTTCATTTACTGAATATATATATGTTTGTCTATTTTAGGGACTTGGCAATGTTATGGCCACATTGTTACCAAATTGTGAGCATAGATTTTTTCTAAAACATATGCACAACAATTTCAAAAAACAACATAAAGGAAAGTTGCTTAGAGATATGATGTGGAATTGTGCTAGTGCCACCACAGTGGAGTATTTTAGGAAAGCAATGGATGTCCTAAAAAATGAGAGTGTTACTGCTTTTGATTGGCTAACCACATTTGTACACCCATAGCACTGGGCTAGATTACATTTCTCTACTGTTTCTAAGTGTGATCACTTACTGAATAACCATGTTGAATCATTTAATGCATTCATTCTAGAAGCAAGAGATAAGCCTATCATTACCATGTTAGAAACTATTAGGAACCTCTTGATGGATAGGATAGTGAGGAGGAGAGATATTATGCTTAGGTTGCCTGAACCTAATTGCCCTGCTGTTAGAAAAAGGTTAGAGAAAGTGATTGCAGAGTCTATGACATGTAGACCCAGGTTCAATGGTGTGTCAAGTTTCCAAGTGTCATGTTCTGATGGGTCAAAATTTACAGTGAATGTGAGGGATAGAAGTTGCACTTGCAGGAAATGGGATTTAACTGGGATTCCATGTGCTCATGGTGTGTCTGCCATTCACTACAATAGTGCCGACCCACACATGTATGTGCATGATTATTTCAAGAGAGACAAATATTTGGAAACCTACAGTCATGTGTTGCAGCCCATTAATGGCCCTGATATGTGGCCTCAGACAGGGAAAATTCCATTAGACTCGCCAATTATCCATGTGCAACTAGGTAGACCAAAAAAGGCAAGAAAAATGGATCAACATGAGCCTCCCAAAGTTAGAAAATTGGGTAACAAAAGAAGTTGTAAAAGGAAAACTCAACAGACTCAACAAGCTACACATATGGATCAGCAAGCTAAACAAAATCAGCAAGCACATTGGAATGAAGAGAATCAACAAGGACAGTAGAATGAACATCATCAGCAGAATCAACAGACATCAGCTGGTCATAGAAAGAATAAATTGCCAGTGAGTTTTTTGTATTACATAGTTATGGTATTAAGCATATGGTAAAAAAAATTGTTTTAATACAAGTTATTTTAATGCACTTCAGGTAAGAAGGTTCAAAGGAAGTGAAAAATAATTCAATTCCCCAAGACCAGCCTCAGTCTCAGCCACTGTCACAGCTCAATCACAACCACCAAGGCCAACAACTAGGAGCTCAGTCTCAGTCACTGCCACATCTCAACCACAACCATCAAGGCCAACAACTAGGAGCTCAGCCCCAGCCACAGTCACATCAAATTCACAACCAGCAAGTTCTACTTTTTCCTGGTCACACTTTGCAGCTCATGGTCATTTTGTTTTAAAACTAGGAAAGTCAAAGTCAGTATCATTAGTGCAACAACAAGTTGAGGCAATGAGAAACAAGAAAACTTAGTTTCATAGGGGTAGCATTTGGAGGTCTTTTGTATAGGATTATGCTAGTGTGTTTTGTCATCACAGTGATGTTTTGTATAGGATTACACCAGGGCATGTTGTCATCACAGTGATGTTTTGTATAAGATTATATCAAGACATGTCGTCATCACAGTGATGTTTTGTATAGGATTATACCAGGGCATTTTGTCATCACAGTGATGTTTTGTATATAAGATTATAACATGACATTTTGTCATCACAGTGGTGTTTGGTATATGATTATTTTTTATTTTATTTAAGAAAGAGAGAAATTTTATTCATGAAATCCAAAAATTACAAGCAAAACTGGAACTGTTCAAAAAAACAGTCACAGTTAATCAACAAAAACATAAAACTGTACAAAATATTGAAAATTCTGTTTATCCACAACTGTACAACAACTGTCTTTTCATCTCCTTCTCTGTGCAGCACCATACTAGCTCAGCTCCAGCAGACCAGCTTAATCTTCCAGCATCAGACAACAACAATCAACAAAACACAGCTCCCAGCTTCACGTACAGCTCCTGTCTTTCCAACTTCAAGCTTCTCCAATGCAGACAGCATCAGTAGAGAGCAAACCTGGATAAAGTTCTCGGTGCAGATCATTCTGCTTAGGGAGACCAAACAATAGGTCTAATCAAAACAAAGAGCCATATACATCCCCTCAAACAAGACCAGATCCAGAGAATATCAGGCCTAAGAAAACAACTCTTACACAGGGCAGAAACAACTCCACCTGAAACGCAAGAGAGATTAGGTAGAAGTCAGAAAAAACGACCAAAGAACTCCACAGGTTATCAAGAAATGTGTAGAAGATAGCCCAAGGAAGATAACCCCAAGCCTCTCCATGAAGTTGCTACTTCTGATACAACAGCTCTGCCTTGATGGACCACTGGAACTAGAGAACTCCCAGCAAAAACAAGATCCGTAAACCAGGCCTTATAAGAAATGTCTACCACCTCAAGGCACTCACCACTTGCATATAAACAACATAAGTATTTAAACATCTCCCCTCATGTTTTGTATAGGATTATAACATGGCATTTTGTCATCACAATGATGTTTTGTATAGGATTATGCTTGTGCTTTTTGTTATGCCAGTGCATTGTGAACACATCCCTGTAATGATGTTTCATTTATAAGTAATTATACTGACTATTCTTACATGTACTTACAGTGCCTCATATTCCACTAAAATAATCAAAAACCAAAACAAGTTGCATTACCAAAAGCATTACACAATATGATTACAATAAAAACTATCCGTACAAGATCCATTACAATACTGACTATTAAGTTTCTCTTACATCCATCAGTACTACTTTGGTGCCCAAATTAGTGTAATTTATCACCCAGTACCCAGTGCATTTTGAGTAGATGAACTCTTTACAACATCTTCATGATTGCTGCTCCACATAAGCCACAACAACAACCACGAAATTATCAGCACTATTTATAAACAAATCTCTCGTCTTCTCTTTCTCCTAAACTGGTTCTCTATTGTCGAAATGTAGTTTATCAATCCTGGAATTATCTGGCGCGCATGAAGGCATATAGACAAATCGCACCAAACAAAGAAACCATATCTCCCAGCCTAAATGAAATGTGCATTATAAGAGAAACACTTTAAAAATTTTGTGACAAAGCAAAATAAGAGAAACAATTTCTTATTTGCCACAGGTAAGAGAAACAAGATAAGAGAAACACTTTCATTAAAAAAACACAAATGAAAGTTACCATGGATTTGCCATAGGTATAAAATCTCCTTCTTGGATTTTGATTCGTCTATGAGGTCTTCAACACTGCCATTGTGCCGCAATTACAAGACACATCCATGGCTTCTATCACTGTTGAATCTAATGCTTCTACAATGCCCTTGTTGCACAACCCACTTTCTCCCTTTATCGTCTGCCAATCATGCCATACAAAGAAGATGCAGATTTATATTGCAACAATAGAGCAATAAGAGGAGGGAAAGGGGAAGAAGTTTGGCGCTAATACCTAGATCCATCGAGTATAATGTCCATTATGCCCTTAGTACTTGCAACTTTCCCTATTCCCGTTAGTTTTAACGTCTAAAATAGACGGACTGAGTTGATTGATACAGATGTAAAAATATAAGGGTTAAATTGGTACAATTGAATGTTCAAGGGCCAATTTAAAACTGACACTAAAGTTCGAGGGGCATTTATGTTATTTAACCAAAAATAAAACTTTTGGCCCACCATTAAAACACAGTTTTTGGCCTACTTGACATATATCAATAACACCTTAGTTATTTTTTTTTCCTCTCTGTCTCACTCACTCCAGTTTCATACTTTTATATTTTTTGGTCGTTCCGTGCATAATTGATGGATTTAGTAGCGAGCATGGCCGGAACCAGCATATGCCTCGGGGGGGGGGGGGCACATGTACACCCTTAAATTTTTTTTCTTAACAATACCTATATATATATTTCAAGTATTTTTTTAATATTTTTAATTATGTCCACCCTATTTTTTAGCACATCAATTAGTGTACACTTATATCAAATAAATATGATTTTTTTTGACACATTTTGAACATGTTATGTATATAAAGACCAAAGTGATAAAATTATGGTATATATAAAAAATAATAAAGTTGTTATGCAACGATTTGAAAGTATGAAAATTCATCGGAGTCAATTCTAAATAAGTTTAATTAGCCTATATTTTGTATAAAAAAAATTTGGTGTCGTTTGTATATACTAACCTTATCAAATTTTGGTAAATTGGGTTTAATGAATTTTTAAGTATTAAATATGATGTAATTAACTATAAATTATTGTCCTATTTCTATTAATTGTAAAAAAAAAAAAATTAGTTTGTTGAATTATTTGTGCCCACCCTGACATGACTTTCTGGCTCTGCCCTTATCTAGGATAAGATTAATCGAAGTGCAGATAAACTGGCCCTTAGACCGACCACTAACCTCGTGTACTTGGAGTTTACACGGTATATTATGAAGATATTTGTCTAGACATTAAAACAATAACATGATAGCAAAGTATATATATAATATTATAGTAAGTAAGTTGAATTCTCAATTTTTAAAAACACAACAATGATATAATTGATCTAATTTTCATCTAGTTTGTTCCAATGATACAAAATCCATTCTAATTTTTTTTTTCTCTCACAAAAACATCATTTTTATTGCACACCTCAATGTTAAATAACCCCACCAATTTATACATATACCTCTTTTCTCTACCCCTTACCTCTTTCTTATTTTTGTTTTGTTCAAATAATTTTAAATTGGGTGATTATAGAAAAAAAAAGAAAAAAAATTAAAATATTAGAGGATCAATGCTCAATTTTTAGTATTGTAAAATATCTTTAGACACATAGTTATTACTAATAATTTTAATTTTTGTAATCAAATTCATGTCATGCGTAATTACATATAATTGAATTCACATCATACATTAATTTATTAAGCAAGATGGACTATTATTTAACGTTATTAAAATTCAAACCTCTATTAACAATAAATTAATATCTAATTAATTTTAAATTTACGATTTTATTAAAAATTTAAGTACCCCTACTTCATCCTTATCCATAGTGAACATACACACAACGATGTTTTGTAACCTTTTGGTTTCACATCATGAGAAAGTACTTTCAATTTCAGTGGTTTCAAAAATCAAACAAAAATTCATCTTGTGGTCTTTTTTTTTCTTTGCATTGCTGTGATGGAGAAAAGATAAAAGTGAAATGAGCTTTGAAAAAATTGCCATTAAAGGTTGCTTTCAAGGCTATGCTTTTCCAAGCCCAACCCCACCCCTCGTACATCCACTTGGCTTAACTTCCTTCTCTATCTTTCATCAATTATTCAGTGAGTCATCATTAGTTCAATCCCATCAAATCCAATAATTATCAGCACATTAAATTTAAAAATCATTATTCAAATCAATAATCACTATTATTATTTTGTATATAAACAACGATATGCAGCCGTTGGATCAGTGAATCATATCACTAATTCAACAACTACAGTTAATTTGGTATAAATTTTAATACACAAATTTAGTATATAAAGAATTATGCTTTGCATTTATACTATCTCCATAGAGAGCATCCAAATAGATGATAAAAAAATTCGAACGATGAGTAGAACATAACTTTGAAAAAAGAAGATATGAAAGCAAATTTAATATATAAAGAATTATGCTTTGCATTTATAGCATCTCCATAGAGAGCATCCAAATAGATGATAAAAAAATTCGAACGATAGGTATAACAGAACTTTGAAAAAAGAAGATATAAAAATTTTATCCGATAAAAATCACAACATAAATTATTAAATTGTCACGAAATTTCGACTATCAACCATTAGAATATTTATAAAAGTGTGACATACATATAATTTATTGATAAAATTTACTATAGTTATTGGATTTACATTGGTTTCATCCAATGCTAATCTAACAATAATAGTATAGCAGACAATAAAATTGGTCTAGTACAATAAAATTGGTCTAGTAAATTAAATAGAATTTGCATAGCATTAGATCATGTAGAGCTCTTGAATGCCAACTCAAAAAGAGGAGCATTGTGAATGCCAACTCAAAAAGAGGAGCATTGTGTGACTTTACTTATGCATGTAGACTTGTTTTATTTTTTCCTTTTTAAGTATTACAAAAAAAATAAAAAATGAAGGATTGTATACCACTTGACTCTTATTCTAACCGCCAATGAAAATGTTTTTCCTCCCTTTTAAAAAATCGTTCCACAACCTTCATTTTTATGCAACATTAACTTTATAAAATCCAAACACTACCTATCCGCCAAATTCCGTTGCACCACCATAGCCTCCGCCACGATCATGACCACGACCACTACTATCATCAATAACAACAATAATAATGTGTGTGTACTTATTGAATTGTTCAGAACGTACATACATACGTGTACAAATCATACGGATATTCTGTGTTAGAATTTTCTTAATTTCAAGATTCCCATTTTTTTTACCCCAAATTTCAATCATCATTATTAAATCATTCAACTCCATTGATTAGCTCACAAATTGATCCCACCAAAAAATCACTGTTCCACTCTTGAAACACACACTAAAAGCATACATTAGAATTTGGGAGTGTGAAGCGAAGTTACCTCATGAACACGACAAAGTTTAACAAGTGTTAAGTGATTAGCTCCATATACAAAAAAGTCAAATGCAAGAAAACAAAGCATCATCCATCAAACCCAGTTTCCAAATCTTCTCTCAACCCCACATTGGGGGGGGGGGGGTTGCGTCATGTAATAATCATGAAGAATTGAAAAAAAGGCCCCACAATCACATGGATTTGGAATCTAATCACACATACCCTTTTTATTCACTAAAAATTACTTTTTTTTCCTTTCATTCACATTGATTAAAGATAGTGATTGGAGTGAAGTTGATGAGGTCGGTAGGATATTCTTGGGTTTGTCTCAATGACCGACTCATTGTTCTTTCTCATTGACTCACCAAATACAGAAAAAGACTTGAAAAATTACTATATTATTTGCTTTTCAATGCATTTAAAATTATTTAAATTCAAATTAGAGGGGATTTTTGAGGTGAGAATCGATGATGAGTTATCGATTATGTTGGGCATTCAAATTGCTCGATATATTAAGTTTTTAAATCAGACACAAAAAGCCTTTTTCATCAATAATTAATCATGTTTTTCTTGTAAACTTTGAGATCTCAATAAATGCACGATTGAGGATAATCGATTTAGTCGCATTGTTTGTCAAACATTTTCANTACTTGAAAAATTACTATATTATTTGCTTTTCAATGCATTCAAAATTATTTAAATTCAAATTAGAGGGGATTTTTGAGGTAAGAATCGATGATGAGTTATCGATTATGTTGGGCATTCAAATTGCTCGATATATTAAGTTTTTAAATCAGACACAAAAAACCTTTTTCATCAATAATTAATCATGTTTTTCTTGTAAACTTTGAGATCTTAATAAATGCACGATTGAGGATAATCGATTTAGTCGCATTGTTTGTCAAACATTTTCATTGTGACTAATTTAGGTTAAAATTCACTTATGAATTTGGATAGAATTAAGGTATTCCAAACTCATTTACAATTACGTTAGACTTTTAGTGAGAAAATTTACAGGTAAAATTAATTTGATTGACACTCCATTAACGAGAAAAAAAAAGGCTCACTATTAAAAAAAAGTAGAATCCAAATGGTAGTTTTAGAGGTAATAAGGACGAATTTTAAACTCACAAGTTCTGAGTTCAAATCTTGATAACTTATTGGGGCCAAACCATAAGATATTTATTTCCTCATAAATATTCTAATTTCAATATGGATGATCTACTTTTATTCGTACCGGAAAAATTCAAAAGATCGGCGATGACCTAATAACTTCACAACCNCTCATTATTAAAAAAAAGCAGAATCCAAATGGTAGTTTTAGAGGTAATAAGGACGAATTTTAAACTCACAAGTTCTGAATTCAAATCTTGATAACTTATTGGGGCCAAACCATAAGATAATTATCTCCTCATAATTATTCTAATTTTAATATAGATGATCTATTTTTATTCGTACCGGAAAAATTCAAAAGATCGGCGATGACCTAATAACTTCACAACCCGCTCATTGAATACCCTCTCTCATAAAAATTTCAAATAGTGACCCAAAAAAAAAAACTAGTAAGAAAAAAAGGGTGTCATTAATTGTTTTGTTTAATTATACTAAAAAACACTGGTGAGCGACATTATTGTTGTGTTTGTCTAAATATACTTTTGCCCATCTTTATGGAAGTTTCCTNTCCAAAAAAAAAAAAAACTAGTAAGAAAAAAAGGGTGTCATTAATTGTTTTGTTTAATTATACTAAAAAACACTGGTGAGAGACATTATTGTTGTGTTTGTCTAAATATACTTTTGCCCATCTTTATGGAAGTTTCCTTTATCTTTCACAAAGACTGACACAACAAATGAGTGCATGCTGAGGAGGAAAGAAGGGCGAAGATGGGTTCATGAGACATGCCCCATAACGATGCACATACCCCCCTCATCATGATGGAATTCTAGAATAGTAAACCCCGTGTCACGAAGCCTCAGTTCAATTGGCTCATCATCGTCACCATGAAAAGTTTCAAGGACCACAAGAGGATTCTTTTCTCATCTGATGAGTGTATCCTTTATATTTGTCCCGGTTGTGTACTCTATGTGGGGTAAGTACTTGAAATTTTTAGGTAAGATTGTTTAATTGCCGTCTACGTCGAGAAGTTGTTTATGGTATAAAAAAAAATAAATAATTATAATGTCATTATAATTTTTGTGAATAATTTATAATTTTTATAACTTTTGTGGTCTATAGAAACAATCAGTATCGGTATTAGAGGGTCAATGTTAGTTCATGGTAAAATTTTAATTACGAAAACAATCTCTCAATGTCCAAAATATGAATTTGCATATTTAATGTTATCTAAATTCCACAATTACCCAAAAGCAAGAAAAAAACGCAGCAGTATACAAAGCGAAGGGCGTTAGTGTAATAAATTGGCCAACTGAGGGCATTTCGGTACAATCACGGAAAAAGTAGATAGGCGTACTGGTGGTTTATACCCCCACTCCCACCTCCCCACTAACAAGTAACAACCTACGTTCTGCGAAGCATCCCTGAACCCTGCCAAACAGAGGACAACAACTCTCTCTTTCTCTGTATCACGTACACACCCCACCTAGACTACACGACTGTCCACGAACCCCTCTTCTGCTCCCCTCTCCTCCACTTTGTCTGTCGTATATAATATACGACAAATGCACCCTATTCTGGCTAACTCAATAAATTTAATAAAGCCAGTTCTAATAAAAATAAATAAATTTGGTAAATAATAAATTATACTTAAATTCCATGAATTTTTGTCATTTGTTTCACATTGTCCCCCCTAAATTATTCGTTTTTTCACAAACATCAAACTTGTATTTTAAATTTCATTTTGTCCCAATCATTACCCATTTGTCGAATGTTTCAAACTAAATCAAGACAAATAAAATTTCAACATCTTAGGATATCAATTTCTATCCTTATTTTTGGTAGAGTTTCGTTTTTTCCTGATTTAACATAAACAAAATTTGGAAAAAGTTGTAGTTGTTGGTTAAAATAGTTAAAAATTATGTATTTTATACCTTGTGTGACTTCATAAAAAAAAAAAAATTAACAATAGGTACGTGATGAAACTGAGACCAAACATTAAATTGTAAATGGTGAAAACGAAAGTTTAGGGGGTAATGTAAAATAAAGAAATAGTTTAGAGGGTCTAAATATAATTTTTTTTTAATAAATTATGCGATGCCTCACCCGAATATGGCTGCTGCATGCATAGGCCCCTCCTACCCTGGTTTCTCCACAAACTTTTGGCAGTATTTGCTCTTGCCTTGAGTGCTAATTCGTGATAATTTATGTTTAATTTCCTTAATTCTACGTTATTTCTTAAGTGAGATTCATCCTATTTAAATGAATTTCCTGTGTTTGATACGCAATGAATAAACCAAGATCAAGTTGGAAGGAATTGAAAAACATTAATTACTATAAAAGTATAGATACCCACTTTACACGATATTAATCTTTCGGGTGGTCAAATTAGACAAAGAAGTAAAACGTCGACATTTGGAAAACATGAAAACTCACGTGTACAAGATCAAGCATACTTTGTTGACCTAAAATTATTCCACATGTAGTGTCAAAATTGGAGACTTAAGACCTCTGAAAACTAATTAAAAAGCTCGTACAAGTGAGTTTGCAAGCAATAATGTTCTTTAACATTTGTTTTGTGGAACAAATTCATGTCTGTGAGACTAAATTTGATTCCTTCTCAGCATCATGAACTCACTTGCCATAAATAGTAATGTTCCAACTTTGTGAAAGGAGGAAATTCCCTCTTTTCTGGTGTCTCTCTTTCATAAAAATGTAATGCTCTCGGTTTAATGAAACGGATATTGTTTCTTTTCAGAAAAAAAATTATTTTTACCAGCTTAGATAAACAATTGTAGAGTCCTCTACAATTCCTTTATTAATTTTTTTTGTCAACTTACATGTGGTTTCAATCCCCAAATAGTTTGTTTTTTATCAAGAAATTCCTTTATTAATTTATTTTTTCAACTTTCAATCCCCAGGAACCCATTAATTCAAAAATAGAGTTGATAATGTGAATGATCTAAGAAAGTATTGCGAATGATAAAGACACATAACATATTAAAAAGAGGGGTTTTCCTGAAATGCTCAAAAGATCCAGAGCAACTTAACATTTCACTCCATGACTATCACAGGCATTTGAAAATTGTTAGAATTTCCGTTGCCAAAGCACCAAAATTGGCATTCCTACTATATTATTCCCAAAGGAACAAAACCCGAATCAAGTTAAGAAACAGAGACACCAGACTTGATGAGCAGCACAGTTATGAGAAAAAGTTCAGTAACAAAATTTTTAGAGCAATACTATTTGTATATACTTATTCATAACATCATCAAATCGCCAGGATAGTTCTACACCTTATTAATGGACCGAATACTTCATAGTAATTCCAAAATTTAGTAGAAAATAAATCCATGACTTTGAATTTTGAGCCTTGACCATCTAGAAATTGGAGGCGTATTTACATTTCTCTTTCACCTATTAACTATAATTCCAGAAATAAGCTTCTTAGCCCCCCAAACCCATCTTTCACATGATGGTGCAAGCATTTGGATTCTCGTCACTGAACATCTGCGGTGCATGGAAGTGATCCCCATGACCTGGCCCAAATGCATATGGGTATTGGGGTTGGGGCTCAAATTGATACTGAAACTTGTTCTCCAACTTTTCAACAGCATCTCCAGCACCATCACCCCTGCTTTTTCCCTCTCCGCCACCCTTCTCCTTGTCACCACCGCCTCCACCGCCACCTTTTTCCTTCTTCTCGCCTTCCTTCTTAGGTGGAACAATCTGAACGTCTTTCTTCAGCTGCTTCTTCAGTGATTCAGCCAGAGCCTTCATGTCCATTGACCCTTTGACCGTTACCAGATCCTTTTGACGGTCTATTGCCACCTCACGAAATCCTGTAAACGCCGTCGAGTCTCCGTTTAGTGTTATATACTTCAGAAAACACTGCTTAGTAACTGTATGTATACGGAAAAAAGAGGGACGTTTGATAAACACACCTTTGGTCTTGTTGAGTACTCTGTGAATCTTATGGATGCATCCTTCACAGTGCAAGTTCAACTTCATCACCGCCGTCGTCACCGGAGGCTGGAACAATTATAACAAAAGCATTAAGTAAACTTGATTAAGTTGATTTTGCTAAAATACGCTGTCACATGGCCTGTTTGGCTTATAACTTGACTGGCAAGAAAATTGACGGTTAGCTCTGTGCAACCGTAATAAATTTGAATGAAGTTTCGATTTCTAATATCTGAAACTGAAAATCATTAACTCGCACACAATGCGCTAAAACAAACTGCTAAACACGCATCCACGTGATCTACCGGTCAATACGGTAACCTACAGCCTCTGCACGTTCAAAATTCTAAAGTGGAATTGAATACGAATTGAATGGGATGGCATCTGACGGCAACGTGCACCAGATGCGCAACGTGAAAAGCAAACAACGGCAACAAATCAAAGAGGAAGCAGATAAGCAATACGACACAGGCGCTTGTTATGGAGTAACAGCTGTACCTCCTTGGATTTCTTCTCTTCTGGCTTTTCCTTTTGCTTCTCTTTGGTATCTTTCTTCTTATTGTCATCTCCGCCACCGTCATTCCCTTTGTTGTTATCCTTGTCCTTGTCTTTCTTCGGTAATGGAGAGACCAGTTGGACCTTCTTACGAATCTTCTGCTCAACCGTCTCTCGGAGTTCCGCCGGATCTACGTTTCCGATCACCGTCAGTTTGTCGGCGTCGTCGCACTTCACCGATTCAACACCTTTGTACACACGAATACATAAATCAGAAATATAGGCACAAATCATTCTGTTGAATCACGACATAGCAGGAAACTAAAACCCTAAATTATATCTGGCAATTATAAAAATCAGCCAAAATAGAAAGCAGAGAGTGAACAGAACAAATTGTTGACCAGTGGCTGATCTGATAAAATACCGGGAGAAAATAGTGAGAAAAAAAAAGCAGAAAAACAGAGCAGAGAAAGAAAATCTGACAGTATAGAAAGAAATTAAGAAGAATATCAAAGAAACAAGTTAAGATTCAGAAAACAGAGTACGAAATTCCGGCAAATTTACGTATTAATATATACCTTCAAAACCACGAATGGATCTCATGACCTTGGAGGCGCAGCCCTCACAATGCAAATCGACCTTCAGAACAACAGTCATACTCTGTTTGGCTTCCTTCTTTCCTCCGTCGTCTTTATTCTCGTTCTTGCTCTGCTTCTGCTCATTCTTGCTCTTCTTCTGCAACCAAACAAAACAGGAAAACTATGAGAGAGAGAGAGAGAGAGAGAGAGACTGCTGACAGAGATGGAGATTAGGTTTTACTTACCTTCCCCATTGTGAGTCTCTAAGTTGGAGTCAATCAAGGAGCCGAAACAGAGGACTGAAGATATATTTATAGAGGGACAGAGGGGGGTGGTTGTGCGAGGGAATGAATGGTGAGCTGTCATGTAAGCGTGTGATGGTAATGGGATGTTATGTTATCATGATGCATACACGTATTGTATGCCATAAATAACATGAATCAGATATAGTAAAATTGATAAATTGATTATTTTTTAGTTTTTGATACATTTTTTTTTTTGAGCAGAAGTTTTCGATAGAGCTTGACATAATTTGAATATGATTTTTTTTTATTTGCTTTCAAAATTATATAAACTTAGTGGATCTTTTTAGTTTATGAAAAATTAGAAGTAACCCGTGTTTGAAGTTACGGTGTAATGTAAATCTATTTAAGATCATCGGATAGACTTATTAATGCCTAATCTATTTTAGTTAGTTTAATTGAAAAATAATAAGATATTAAGGCTTTTCGCACTTTGTACCATGAAAAATTTCAAGATTCTCATTTTATATTCTTAAAGATTAAAATTTTTATATTGTACATTCAATATATCAAAAGTATTATAATTTGACCCTTCTATTTATCTAATACTCATTCCGTTCCTAAATATCTGTCGTTTAAGGTTTTTGCACAAGAATTAAGGAAGTTATTAAATAGCTCTAGTATGAGTAAAAAATAATTGCACAGAACTAAAATACTCTTATTCAATACGTATTGGGAAAGAAAGGAATATGAAAGACACTTAGCCTACACTTAATCTATTAAGCACTAATTGGAAAATAGAAATAAGAGTAAATTTGGAAGAAAAAATATTAATTATGTTTTGGTTTCATAAAACGACAGATATTGTAGAATAAAAAAAATTGGGTAAAATGACAGATATTTAAGAACGAACGGANTAAAAAAAATTGGGTAAAATGACAGATATTTAAGAACGAACGGAGTACCACGGAAGTTGCATTTTCAGTTTATTAAAGTTCAACAATGATTAAAATTGGTTGCAATACTAATTTTGAATATTATGAATTCATTTGTGTTACTCTTAAGACAGGGCAATCAAATTTATCAATATCGATTAACGATTTTGAAATACAGTATAATATGTAATGTTTTTTAATTTTTAAATTTCTCTGTTACTGCTGTCAATCGATTTAGTCCGTTTAAAATTTTGAGGATACATACAGCAACATTTGAAACTATAGAGGACTGATTACAACAAAAGACATAATTAGATGGAACAAATTATAATTAGTCATAAATTTAAAAATTACTTGATTGAAAGGGACTCCATTGTCAACTTTATCTGGAACCTTCAAGATATATATATTTGGTGAGGTTAATGAAAATGTTGTATGAATTCTAGGCCTAGTAGCCTCTATCATCTATATCATCTTCTTTGGGCTTATTACTTTTACTGGTGTAAATGCTAGTGCTTTCTCAATAATTTTTGGAGAAAAAGAAAGCGCATGAATTGCTTTAGCTGGACATTTGAATATTATATTAATAGGGTCATCATGGGATATTTAGTTTATTAGGGTGTCCTGTCTAAAACACTTTTTTTTTTAATCGTGGTTAAAAGTTTAAATATAAATCTTTTGAGTTACTATAATTAAAAAATTAAAATTTAAGTTATAATATGAGTCATCAAATTTAAATAATTTAGACCGCTGTTCTGCTTTGTATAAAGATCGATTATGTGTTTTATCATATAGATATTATTCTTAACTGATATAAGTTTGTGAGTCGTGAAGTAGATAATGAAATAGAATGTCTCTACCTTTTTTTATGGTGCATTTAGGAGGGTGAATGAAAAATAAAATAATAGAAAATAAGAGTTATACATTCCCTATTATTTAAAGAAAGAATCTTTCGTTTCTTTGTATTTATTTTTGGTCGAAGCGATGGAAAGTAGGAAGATGATTTTTTTTTTGTATTTAATAAGACTAGTTAATGTACGCGTGTGTTGCACGCTAATAATTTTAAGTTACAATTTTGGTTTTTAGTTTCTCTAAATTGAACTATATTGATCAACNTTAATGTACGCGTGTGTTGCACGCTAATAATTTTAAGTTACAATTTTGGTTTTTAGTTTCTCTAAATTGAACTATATTGATCAACAATGAAATTCGCCATTAAACTCTTACCCTGTTGATAACAAATATGTCAATAATTATGTCTATTGATTTTTCTTATGTAAATTGCCAAAAAAAACAACAACTTTCTAATAAATAGATCTAAATACACAAAGCCCAAACAACGAAAAATACACAAAGCAAAACTCAATGGTGCTTAAGATACCAAGATGCACTTTTAGATCGAGTGATTTCTAAGATATATGTTGGAAAATTTCATAAAAAAAACAACAATAATTTTTAATTCTAAATTCACATGTCAATTCTAACTTGGTTAATTCAGGTACAAAATTAAATAAATAGAACTACTCAACTTACAACCTGTTAGCAGTATTTTTGTTCCATCCATGAAAATATATTGATAGGAGTTTTATTATTTGCTTTTGCTTTTTTCAAGAAACATAACTATTTCAAGTATTTAAATAGACTTGAGAATTACTTTGCAATACCATAGAGAACAAACGATTTATAAAACTTGTATTTTCATTTTAGTCACCTGATGGGAAGCCTTAAAACATACACATACAATTAATTAAATATCACCCACAATATACAAATGATGATTTCAATTTTTTAGTTGAAATCTTGAAAAACAAAGTGCTCACATTTATGAAGAACTTAAACTATGATGGTTAGCCAATTAAAAGATATAATATGATACCGAGAGAAAATTTGTGATAATTTGGAATAAAGATAGTGTCATAACATAAATATTGCATCAATACATAATGATAAAGATGACAAAACAAAAGGAATTAGAAAATATTTGGTTTGGTTAGTCGCCGCAAATGGAGAGGAAAAACCTTTGGCTTGGGCTCCATCATGGTGATGCGTTAGCTGAAATCTATAAATAATATATAGATATGCTTTACGAAAATCGATTTATAAGTGTGGCAAGCCAATCAACTTCTCACCATTCCATGTTTGGGGGGTTATGGAACTCCAAGGGTTCTATAAGAGTTATGTTTCTTTAATTGATAGTAACTCGCAAAAGAGATTTCTAGCCAGTGAAAAATCACAACAAAAAAATATTATTTGATTGTTAGTATGTTTCAAGAACATTATTGTCAATCAAAAGTTTTGTTAAAGTATTGAGAAAGATAGTTAGATAGATAATATAATATTGAAGGGAGGTTAAATGATGCAATAGGACATGATTGGTAGTAAAAAATTAAATAGGGTTAAAATTAATTAGGGTTATAAGTAGTACATATATATATGTTTGTGAATGTAATTAATTTTAGAAGATCATAAAATATGATAGATTTATGTATTTAATTTAAGAAGTTAAAAGGGTATGAAGGATATAATGAATTTTATTATATTAATTGAGAGTAAAGGAGGAAATCAAAAGTTTTTCGTTGTTAGCCATTGTTTGTGAATGTAATTAATTTTAGAAGATCATGAAATATGATAGATTTATGTATTTAATTTAAGAAGTTAAAAGGGTATGAAGAATATAATGAACTTTATTATATTAATTGAGGGTAAAAGAGGAAATCAAAAGTTTTTCATTGTTAGCCACTTTTATAAGTAGTATAGTATATAGAGGGAAAAGAGAAAAGATGGAAAAAAAAATATCAATACATATTTTACCATTGTATCTATATGTGAAATTAATATGTACATTATATGTAACAGATAAATAAAATATAAAGTTAAACAATAAATATTTCAGTACACAATTAACTTTTTATCCAATTTTTCTCATAATTTGGAAGGGAAAAGTTTTTGTTAGTAGGAAAAAAGATTAATTCATCTATTTTTTCATCCTTATATATTTTATTTGCTTACAAAACATTATATTTTATCTGTCCTTTTAACTTTTCAATCTTTCGATTTTTCACATTTTTATTTTTTTATCATACCAAACAAAACATTAATTAATTACCAATTAACAATCTATTTGATTCAGATGTTAACAATCTAATCCAAAAACTATTTCTATTAACCCATTTAGAAGTAACTCTAATAGTTACTTCAATTTAAAATTGGCCTTTAATCTATTTGTCTCCCTCAAAATTTTGAGGTGGGTGGTCTGAAACCAATATTATAAGGCTAGTTTGGATGTTAGATTGGTTTTACTAAACCCTCGCAAACCCAACCCAGACGGTGTTGCCCACTGGACTTAGCAAGAGAGTAAATTACGCTTCGATCCCGTCAATTTTGCATCTTATGTCCAATTACTCTCTTAATTATCACTTTTTTCATGCTACACCTTAAAGTATGGTTATTAGTCCCACATNGATCCCGTCAATTTTGCATCTTATGTCCAATTACTCTCTTAATTATCACTTTTTTCATGCTACACCTTAAAGTATGGTTATTAGTCCCACATTTCCTCTCAATTATAACATTTTTCATGTTGTACATCTAATTATGGTTACTTACTCTTCACTTTGCCCCAAATTTAGACCTTGAAAACTTGTATACATTTACTAAACATGTAACATTCTTCGATTAAAACACCATGAGGGTTAACTTTTGGGACGACCTGAAACCAATTCAAATTCTAATTTGCCCAAAACAAAAAAAATAAACCACTTGCAAGACCCTATCTCTAATCTTATCCCTAGAGTAATTAAATTTGACAATAAAACAAAAGTTTGCATTTTGAGTATATCCCAAAAACTATATGGAGAAGATGGTATGCCGCTACTCGGACACAAACCGAGATGCTTTAGCATTGTTTCCTAAGAGCAGCATGTTTACCGATTTCACCACAGCGGCTTGGTCAAACTCATAATAGCCTATTCATATTCAATTGTCAAGATTGGAGTAAATTCAATGCAATGTTTTTTAGGAAAAATTCAAACTGATAAATTCAAATATGTTCAAATAGGGATTTGAAGGTTCATAGGATTAAATTCATTTGCTCTTAAAAACATAAATTCGAGCATTAATACCCAAGAAAAAAGAAACTAGTTAAAAAACAATCTGATTCATATCAAGAAGATGCCACTTTTTTCTTCCATTTTCTACAAGTGACCCCAAAACTTTCATCACTCCAACAAAGTTGCAGATGATGACATAAATTGTTAAGAAGCCACAGTAGATACAACTCCAATACAATAGCAATGCAATCAAAACGAAACATTCACAGTTCATAATTTTTTTAAACAAGATAAGTACTTAACCCAATTTTCTTCCATTTCCTCCCACCTTTTCCTTCATTTTTTTTCTTGCTAGCTTAGTCAGAAAGTGACTCCAATGAGGATGAGAAGAACATGGCTGCAATTTCTTCAGCTGAAAACTCAGTTCCAAAGCTCTCCAAACCATACTTAAAGGGTGGCAACAATGGTCTGGACCTTGGAACTGCACCGGGCGGGTTCGTAGCTACATTTTTGGGAAGAACTGGTACAGATTTGGCCTCATAAATTGTGGGAGACACCATAGAAGCAGAAGGTTGAGTTTCTGGAAAAACTGTCACAGCATTGACCTCATAATTAGAAGGTTGAGACTTGACAGAACATTGCAGAATTGGTGGAGAAGAGGAAGAAGAAGAAGCTAAGACAGCATCGACGGCAGGTTGAGCCTGGGTCAGAAGCCACTGTATAGTTTGGCCTGAGGTGCGATGGCCAAGCCTTTTTGTGAGCTCAAAGACACTTTCAGCACATCCAAGAGGGAGTCTGATTCGACGGTCCCGGCCGTCCACCTTCAAATGTCGATCGTTACATGGTTTGCGAAGACCATGACTGTGTTTTGTGGATTTGGGTTTTGTTGCAGCAGACAAGGGTTTTAAGGAATGTGATGAAATCATTCGGGCCCTATGAGTTTTTTCACCAATGCTAGTATATGGATGAGTATTCTAAGGTACTACACAATCATTCATCACACATTGGCTAAAAATATGTAAGAGAGAGAGAGAGAGAGAGAGAGAGAGAGAGAGAGAGAGAGAGGAGGGGATTAAATGCTTGTTGCTATGGCATCTTAACTTAATTTTGTGGAATTAATGTGTACGCAAATACGAGGTTTATGCATTTGTGTACGTTGGAAAACTCAAAATGGTATACAAGACTATACCATAGATGACTGAAGAACACATTATCTCTTTGGGGTGACAATTTGGATTTTAATGGGCAAATTGGTCTGAAATATCTAAGTGTAGCCATCCATGTCAGGAATTCAAATTTTGGAAGTTTTGTGTGCATTGACAAGGATAAATAGTAGTTCATGAGTTGTCCTAAGTAGGCTCCTGCTTGGCTGCAATTAATATACCATGCACATTTACTGCCTTAATTACACTGGAAATGAGCATCTCAATTTAATTTATACACCAATTCCAACCGTGCATTTCACAAAAATTGAACAAAATATATAAAGAGGACCTTAAAATGAATTTTAACCAAAATTTTTGCTTTTGTACCTTTCTCTAAATCAGGTCACAATTTCATTTTTTTTGCTAGTTAAAAGGGAGAGGGAGGGGGTGACCAGTAGATAGTAACCTCCTTGAGTGTAACCTTGAGGGTTCTTGAATTGTGAATTATTTGATTTGAATTATAACTATTAACCCATAAAGACAGTCACCATAGTACCACTAAAACAAAAAAACAAACTATTTTACTCTAGTGGATTGAACCCTATGCGATAATACAAGTTTTTGAAATTTGTTTACAACTATAATAACAGCAACAAAAATTGGGATCGATCTAAAATGCTAACCAACGTACATTTGGTTCGGTGGTACTGNTTTACAACTATAATAACAGCAACAAAAATTGGGATCGATCTAAAATGCTAACCAAATGACATTTGGTTCAGTGGTACTCTTTACTTTATAAAGACTTTTTGTCTTTTTAAGATTAATGTTTCAAGTCTCTCTTCCCCTTTCTCTCCCCCCACCAAAAAAAAAAAAAAAAATCTAAACTGCTAGGGTCAATCCTACAAACTTATAATTTTTTGAGTCATCATACCCCTCAGAATACCCCAAAAGAGAATTTTGCTCAACTTTCCCAATTTTCATTTTGCGCCACGCCGACTCCCTTATCGTCGCAAGGCATAGAATTAGACCAAGAACTTTTAAAGTTTAAGTTAAATCTTTAGGTAAAATTCAGTTTATTACCTCGTGGTTTGAGCTTTTGCGCTTCACCTCCCTGTAGTTCAAAAACTTGCGCATAACTCTTTTATAGTTTTTGACTAAATTGCTACCACTAATAATTCCGTCGAAAGTGACGACAAGTACAACACATGGACCTATTTCACAAGTTGGTATGTTGAAATCTTAGTCAACATCAAATTTAGGCTCAAAAAGACAAATATGTTCTTACACACTAAATGAAAACACAAAAATACAGTACCTTCTTTACATAAATTTTCTCTTGCTTAACAATAAAACTTTATGAAATCACAACTCTGAACCTCTTATTTCTCTCACTTAACTCTGTAAATCTTTCTCTCTCTTCCCCCTCTTCATCACCGACGACTCCACCCTGTTCCCCACTCACTAACGGTTCCCCTCCCTCTCCCATCTCCCAAACACATGTGGCTCCACCTCCCTCCCTCCTCCCCTACATGCAGTTGTTTCTCAGATAGGCTTCCCTTTTAGCGTTCTAGCGTTCTAATTGATCATATTTTGGGTGGCTAATTTTTTTATTGACTTAAAATTATTTGGTGTTCCAAAGTTTTCCAGACTCACAACATAGCTCTAGACTCTTATTTTAGACGCAATTGAAGGAAGAAAATAGTGAGGGTATTAAGGTAACTAACTCACTTTTGTTAACGGTGTTAGTTGTGCACATTAGTCCAAAACCCAAAAAGGTTATGTGCTCATTTTTTAGCCATAGGGAGGTGAAGCACAAAACACCTACACTACAAGGGAGTAAACTAGATTTTACCCTAAATCTTTGTAGAATCAAGTAAACATTTTTTTAGATACTTGAGATCAATTCTAAAATTGTTAGAGTCAATCCTTACAATTGTAGAATCTTATTTATGCAATGGCTGGATTTTTTGGGCTCACTTACAACCATTGTTTGTAAATGAGCTAATAAGATATATATATTGGGTTGCCGAAATTTTTCTTTGGGTACCCCATACACTTTTCTTGACTCCAACCATTGTATAAATAAGATACTAATCATGGTTTAATATACATGAGATAACTGCAGTATCTATAAAGTTTAAGCATTTTAGGAACAAATTCTAGCCAAGGAAATACTTGTCATAGGGTTTTGCCAAGGCTTATTATAAACTAAACCATCATCTAAAAAATCTGGGTACGCCATACATACATTAATAGAGACCCATTTATAAAAACATGTATATAAATAAATCCCTCTTGAATTCATGTTAAGTGATTTACTATCAAAGAAATTTGAGAAAACATAAACTGAAAAAGTCCAAATCCAAATCCAAGACGAAGGCTCAAGTCGGCAGCCAGCCAGAAGGACATTAAAGGAGAGCAGATGAGTCGACTGTCTGCATCATGGGTTAACCGGCGACCAGCCCCCGCTATCTTGATCACGGAGGAACGACTTCAGACAGGTTGAGATAGTATTAGCTCGTCTCTTTTCAATATGATAGCATGTGTAAAATTCTGAGAGAACAGTAACATAAAAATACTGAATGTGTCCTACAACAAAATTGAATCCAAATGTCCAACCACTAAGAAAACCTACTTTCTCATTGCAAAGTTGCACTTAAATAGAACTTTTCCCCACTTTCTCAGGAAGATTTCAACTTGGCTGATGTCGAGGCGAGGTGGGAAAGGGTCCTGTGTCCCACAAACATCAAGAAGACTCCCAAGACTCCAAGAGCTTTTAGAGTTGTAAATAGATCCAACTGCATGCGGAGAAATAACAAATACAGACAACAATCAAAATGATAGTATGAATTTCCTGAGAAATCAATTTGGAAGTCAATAATAACATAAATTACCAGGTAGTTAAAGGAAATTGTTTAGAGTGATTTGGTCATGAAAAATAAAAAATAAACTGAAATTTCAATCATGTATGGTTATAAATTCAGAGTGTGGACTGATGGAGGAAACATGGCTGGTATGGGATCTTGAAAGTGTGGCTAGTGACTGTAACTTGAAAAAGACAATGGCTACTAGTGTTGCGAGCAGTATTATAATGGTGGCAGGATTAGTTTAGTGTGGTGATGGCCATGGCAGAAATGGTGTCTCGAAATGTTGGTGTGACCAACCGGGTTCTTGTGGCGGTAGCAGGAGTGATGGGCATCAACAGTGGTGATGTGAGAATGGAAGTATAGTAGGGACCATGGATACAGCAGCAATGCAGCGGTGAAATGTTGAAAATGTGTAGGCATAGTTGCAATGGAGGTTGGCTGCGATGGGAATAAACAAATGACATCAGGTCAATGGTGGTGTCAGCCCAAAGGCGGCGTTGGCAGTAATGATAATCTGGCACGATAATGCTCTTCCTTTCCTCGCCCTGCAACCTCTCCCTGTCCCCACACCAAAAGAAAACATGCACCCTGGACGCGAAGGCGGTGCCTTTAAAATAAGCAGGCTTTGACTGTAAAATCTCTTCAGTTGAAATTGCATACCTACTTTTGGTACATATAACCTTTAATCTCAGATTCCTCATAATAATCCCAAGCCCAATGTAATGTAATGTTTTTAACCCCAAAAAAAACGTTTGTATTTACACCAAATTCATTCTCACTTGTTAATGCTTTAAGGGGAATGAAGTATGAGCATCCTGTTTTTTTCTCATCGAAAAATACCTCCCCTAATAAAAATTGGGAATATCGCCTATTAAGTGAATATCAAGTCTACTCGAAGGCAGTAAAGGTCCAGCATGTGTGCAAGAAAGTGCAAGGTAAAAACACACCTTCAACCAGAAAAGCACATAGAGTGATAGAACAGCTGCAATGCCAAAGTGGAAGAGGATGGCAAATGTAGCAGGTACTGTTGATGTAGGGAAGTTCTTCAGATTCACACCAAGACGTAATAGCTGCCAAACACACAGAAGGGTGCAAATAAATACCAATGGCCAAAGAGGTAGAAGGGAAGTTTAAATTGTTCGGTCCACATTGATGGACACAATAACTCCAAAATGTAGAAACCCACTTTAGAGACTCAGGGAACTGCAAAACAGCTTGATTCAGCCAATTCAACAGGCAAAATGCATATGCTCTGCTCTTTTTTCTCTAATCCTTGTAATCAGATTTTCAGAAACTGTAAACTTTAGAGTACATGAGATTTTATGATTTGAACACTCACCCCAAACAAGAATCCAATCAAAGGCAAGAGAATAAAGCCTAAGAACGCAAGAGAAAGCTCTTGTGGAGGACGCTTATCTGGAACCCTGAAGATGTGTACTATCTCTGCTTTGGGCCCATATCTCAAGTAAGGATCAACAGGCTGCAGAGGAGGACGGGCTGCCTTCTCAGATGGTTCTGGCAGATCTAATTCAACATGTCCCAGATGTTCTAAGAAAGAATTTTCCTGAAAGAAATAGAATAATATGATGCTCAAGATCTGAGCCATGGCATGCATACATCAAAAATTAAGAGAAGGCCATGTTACCATGACAGTGTCACCCAATGCAAGTTCAATTTCATATCTGCCAGAAAGATAGAAAAATTTCTCGACCAGTCTGAGAAAATCCTACAAGACAAAATGCCATTTACGTTCAGCATCTGAAACCAAAAACACAATTTTATAAAGCCACAGCCAGTTGCATAATTATTTTCATTGAATCCATACTTAAATTAGTTTCTGAAGTCACTATGTTGGATCATGGATGCATGACAATGTTAGTGTCCTTTGTTAATAGATGCATGTGTCTATGGCGTGGTATAATTATCGACCTCGATAGATTTTAACATGCCTCTGCAAGTTCAATTAAAAGAACATGAAAGGGAACCAGTACATATTCAGATCAAAGGACTTAACTAATACTATCTCAAACTGCTTTCCAGAGTTTCCCACCACAAAGATATGCTCAATTTTGGTCTCATGTCTCAGCTTAAGGAATGCCTGCAGTCAACAGAGTTTTTCACCAATTTAGTAATGAGTATCATTCAAGAGGCAAACAGAAAACTGATTAAATACCTGGTGTGGCTTAAAAGCATGCCCAAGAGGAGTGGTCAATTGAAAGGATAAACGAAGCTTCTGCAGGTGGTTAGCTGATAAAGCAATAGCATTTTCTCCGGGTAAATCTAGCCTGAAAAACACAACCATTGAGCATCAATAAGTACCCCAGGATTAAGCATGAATAAATGGCGAATAACACCATTGAGCATGAACAAGACACCCTTGGTTCATGCAGATATCATATTGTCACAGTTCATTTCAATAATAACGAATAACATCACCAACCAGCATGAATAACTGATTGAAATCTAAGATTTAATATTAGGCTATTCAAAAGATGATCTTTGACATTTGACACTACTACATCCCGTTGCTCAAGTAATAAGGTGCAGAAGAAACTTTCTGATATAATAAAAAGATGGATGTTTCTTTTATTCACTTCAAAGAAGACAATGCAGCTGCATAAATTGTCATACTTGTCTAACTTACAACATGTTAAATTGTGCTCCCATGTCATTTAGATGACAAAGTTCTACTTATGAACTTCCCTTAATTCCAATTTAAGCATACCTTGAAAAACTCAGAAAAACAAAAAAGGTACAAGAATCAGGGACCACCTGATGCCAAGACACAGAAATATATTTTGTATGCTATATATTACATCAAGTTTAGGCTATCCAAATTGCAAGCCATACTTTTTACTTTGGTTTTGGTTTGAGTTAGGCAGAACTATAGTGGCAGGGCAGCCTGCTCAACGTGCACCCCTAAGCCCTAATAACATGGACATGGTTAAATACTGCCATCAGAGCAGTATTTTTTTAATCAGCAACAACAGATCATTTTTCAAAACCAGAAAAAATACAAGAGGGACGAGTAGTCCATCAAGAAAGAAGAACAAGCAGAAAATAAAAACTGCATCAGTGCAGTATATAATTATCAAAAGGGTGTGAAAAGCAGAAAATATCATAGTGGCTTTATATGTGATGAGCTATAGGATCATGATCTACACATTTCAGAAGTGATTCTAGAGGACAGTATTTGATGCACTTAAATTGGTGTTGGCCAAGTGTGCACAAGCTTCATGTTGATAAGCAACAAGTATGCAAAGTCCTGGCATTAAAATAATTATTGGTGCTCATTTATCATAGCATAATGCAGTGGAAAAGAAATAAAGATCCAAGTTTGAAAAAATTTAAATGACATACTTTTTCTGAGTTTCTATGCTCCCAAGATCACTGTCAAGTACTGCGATCTCTGCACTACCAACTTTGATAATTCCTGTGACATATATTGGTACTCTTGTCCGGCCACCAGTAGCATAAATTTTCTTATGCTCTGGATCACGAAGCACAATCTACCAAACAAAAGAACAAAGGAATTATCATAAGTTCATAACGGTGATGTAGCAAATATGAAGACCAGCTTTGTGCGTGTTTTTGAGTGTGTGTCGAGAGAGAGAGAGAGTATTACCTCAAACACGAAAACATAATTCCCAACATCGATACTCTCAGGCAAAGTATCCAAGAAATGGACAGCATTTTCAGCGTCAAACTTGAGTTCCTGCATCATGTAAATGACAAAGGCAATATGTTGTAAAGAAAATTACAATAAAATAGTCAAAGTAGCACATCTATATCTATATCTATACTACTACTATAAAATGTCAACAAAATTGGAAAATTTTTTATTAACAATAACAGCCTTAATAAAATGAATAATGTCTATATTATCCTTATAAAGTTATCATGATAACTCCTCTAACAGAAAATTGAAAAGACCACTGATACATAAAGTGTTAAGACATTTGAATTCTAAGAATAAATTGAGTTGCAATCGGTTACAAATCATAAGTTGAATCATTTCAATATATTAAGTATGCAATAAAAAGTTGAATACACAGTTTATCACATTTTATATTCTCAACTATCCCTCTCAAAAATTATTTGAAATTAGAATGCAACAATTATAAATTAAGATTCAAATAATTTTTTTAATTTAATTGTACTATATATTGGAATCTGTCTATTATGAATTGAGCAATGCTATTAGGACCTAATTTATTGACCTAATTCACTATGATCTTTGGATTGATTGTGGGACCCATCAAACATTGAAACTTGGTGTTGATCTAATGGTTCTCTTGAAGCTACATCATTCTGTTAGCAAATTAGGTCAGATTTTTAGGTTCAAATAGTATTACTCTTATGAATTATATTTTTTATTAAATTATTTAGATCAATTTGGCTTTAACAATTTGTTGTGATCAATCAAAGTATTCTTATATCTAAATTTTAATAAACTTGTGATAAATAGATTTTTTTTGAAATTATTTCAATTAAGTTTGTTCTATTAAATGAATACTTCTAGTCCTAATAAGTTGTTTGTCAAAAACTCAATGATAAATTATTGTGTTTGTGTTCAAAAAGAAAAAAATTATCGAGTTTGAGTCAAACCAAACACATTAATTTTGAATTAGTTATGGATAATTTACTAAAAGAAAAATAATATTGAAAAAAGTAATGTTAATGCTATAATTTCAAGTTTCAATTAGTTCTAGGTTGGCCCCACTATGAATAATCTCTAGTTCCACCCTTTATGTAACCTCTACTTTAATATAGTGAAGAAGAAATTTTGTATGACAAAAAATTTTTTTTTACAAAGAGGAATTACGATTAGATTGCAAGATGACAAAAGGTGGCCATTTTACTTGCACTAAAAGTTACAAGAAAGGATTGCAAGACAGAACTCAAGTCTTTTTAATGTGATCCCTTCAGAGAAACAACAGTATGCTAATGATGTACGATACCTTATGCATTGTGTTTATGCCTTTAATTGGTTAATTTAAACAATTCAAGAGAAAACACTCATTCGCTCCATTGGAGTTGGTAAGCTACATGAGGAAGATAATAGAGTACAGGACTATAATAATTTTTTTTTTTTTTTTGAGGGGGAGGGGGAGGGTGGAAAGGGGTTTGAACCCTTGACCTCAAGAAGGCAAAATCTTTACAAGACAAAGAGTATCATTGGACCAAAGGTCCATTGATAAGTAAAAGACTATAATAAAGACGAATATTTACAGTCTAGTGTGGATATAATTTTCTTAGAACACAAGGCCAAGAAGAGCAAAAAAGAAAACACAAAACCTGTTGCCTCCTATTCAGAATCTTAATTGACTTCCTAAGATTACATTTTGTTTGATGGAGGGCATGTGCGAATTATTTGGCAATAAAAAATAAATAGTTCTACAGGAAATTCTCAAAGTCAACCTCATACTAGTGTATGGAAAATATAAAGAAACTACAAAAAGCATGCTTTTTAGATTTGAAAGGACTCACAAGAGTTGGTTAGCTATTGATATGAGATACAAAGCTGATTAATCAGTCAATGTTTACTTAGTCCAACTTACCCAAAAAAAAAAAAATTACTTGGGTCGTGAATTTCAGGAATAGTAGTCCACAAGATTAATATATTATATAACATACTCAAATTGGTTTACGTGCAACGCAAGTCTACATCAACTAATAAATAAAAGAGCCAGCACAACGTATCATGCCAACTACATATCAGAAAATAATGCCGCCCATGGGTAAAAAAAAAAAAGCCATGCAGCACCTGATCAATGATGGCAGCATCCGTTGAACCGGAGCTGAAAACTTGCATGAGTTTTACAGAAAGAGGAGGTGCAGTAGATCCCAGCACAGTATTCACCCTGACCTGATAACCACAATGATGATAGGATCTGAATAAAAAACTGATAGGACAGAAGGCAAGGAAACCAAATTCTGCAGCAGTGCCAAATCTTAAAGACAACACTAGTAGACCTAAAATGCAAAATGATTTAGGTAGAAATTCATGTTGATCTACAAGTATGAAATGAATTTTCTTTTTTCCCAATATAAGTAAATGTTGCAAAAAATCATATCCAGGATCAACATCTAACAGCAGAGTGTCTGGATAGGAATAGGATTGACACCCAAATATCCATAGTGTCTTTAAATAGGTTTGGAAGCAGTTGCACTAGTGGTGGTGGTGTTATCACTAGGCCTGTCAAAGTCCGACACGACGCGATTAACCGACACGAATTAAGTGGATTTGGGTGAAACCTTAACAAGTTTGGATGGTAAACGGGTTGACCCGCCAAACACGCTTAATAAACAGGTCGTGTTCGGGTGAGATCCGTTTAAATAAATTTAATATAATAATAAATTAATAATTATTTTAAAAAAATAGCCATATTTTTTTTATCTTTAGTGATAACCACAAAAAATATATAAGCCATACAAATTTGTTAGATTGTTAGTTTCATGAAGTTCACATATACAAAAGTTATTAAAAAATATAATTTAAAGAGTAAATTTTATACACAAATACATGATAAAATATTTAAATATATTTCATTATTAATTCGTCTTGAATACAACTCTTGGGAAGGCAGCAACACACAGCCCTTTGGAAGGCATTTTTTTGCCTTAGAACAGTATCCCACGTCGAATAGACATGAGATGCAGCATCTCATGTCTATAAATGGTTATAGTTTCCTATGCTCAAGCAGTTCACATGAGACTGCTCAGAAGTCAAGACAGTTACTTTCAGTGTTTTTTGGGTCAGCACTGAATAAAGCTTTGGGCTTTTATCTTGGGCCAATGTTTAAATTTTGAGTTAAATGGGTTAAACGAGTCGTGTCGTGTTACTCGTTTATTAAACAGTTCGTGTTCGCGTTGAAGTTTTTTACCCGTTTATTAAACATGTCGTGTATGGGTTTATATGTTTTTAACCCATCACCCGTTTAACCCGACATGTAACCGTTTAACCCGACACGATTAACACCCTTAGTTATCACCAATAAACTGGAGTTTGGCAATCACAAAAAGCATAAACATCTTGAAAGTCACAAAATCATGGAGTTTGGTTGTCAGAATAACTTCAATCATAAAAGAATCAAATTATGATCCATACTGATGGGATAGGCTTTATCATGTGTGCTTTGTGATTATGTAGCCCTGGAACTGTGTTCATATTGTTTTAGACATGTTGTGTATGCCATCGTATTATATTAGGAGAATATGGTAGCTTTATCCTACTTAAATTCATACTTTCTAGTTGTCACATAACAAAATGGAAATGCAAAAAAATATACCAAATATCAAGAGAAATGCGAGGGGGGAATTGAAGTAAAGCACATGCGGGCATACTTGATTAAAACTAAACCAACAGCAAGTATAAATGAGTACGTCCTTTTTTAGACAAGGACATCAGAGAATAATCAAAACGGTGCACCTTAAGATTATCATTTCTTGTCAATGACAGCACAGTAGCTGGAAGTGATAAAATCAGCGGAATGGAAACCCTGTACAGTGCAAAATCAAATTAGATAATTTTTTGGAAGAAAAATATATTACTGTTGCCAGCAACTTGGAGGATAGCTTAGAATTTAGTACAACCCTTTGCTGTTCTCAACGTTGAATAAAATATAAAAGGGCGAGAATTAGAAGGAAAATACAAATATTGCATGCAATATTCAGCAACAGATATTGAAATTTTAATAGCATGTATCAGGAAAATCCCGAAGTGCACTATTTTACACACACGCACAAGTTGCGAAATTGCTTTATCATGAAATGAAGAAAGTTCACTAAAAAGCCAAATGCAACACATTTTTGTGTTTGCTTACCTATTGCTTTCCAAGCAGGCGAGTGCATCAATCTGGTTATACAAGTCCTTGGCATTGCTAGGAATTCCAATGCCAAGGAAAAATTTTGCCAAACCCAATATTTTGTCGGCTGGAACCTGCAAATTTGACCCAAAAGCTTTAGAAGGCATTAAAGCACAAAAAAAAAATAATAAATAAACCCGGCAACACTGAGTAAACTCCCACGCACATTTAAACTACCAGAAGTAACAGATGCAAAAGCTGTCAGCCCACGAACTATAGATGAGGTAGCTGAAAGAGGACCCTGATGTCCGTGTACATCAATAAGTTTATCATCAAAGTAACAGGCCCCATTATCTGCAATATGAAATGGAGTCAGATATGCAAAAGGATGTAATATTGGCTTGTTGTATCAGTTGTAATTTACATGATTCAGTGTCTCGCATGTTTTCCGTTATAGGTAGTTTATTCCGTCAACAAGTGCGTACTCACACATTCATAATTAACAGAAAAAGTGCTTATTTCATTTCATCATTAACAGAAAATTGCCACAAATCATACCCAGGCCCTGCAAGATTGTGACATAGAGGATGCTAAAAGTCTACTTTTTTTTCATGGTCTCACTTCCATCCCAAAATTCAGCATTAATGGTCACATATTAATATATGTTTTAAACAAGGATCAACGAGTATGATAAAGTCTTCAGGATAAACTTCGTTCAAAATTAGCCAAATGGAAAATTAACTGGCATGTCTTATTTATGGGCTCGGATTTTCCACGCAAATCCTCCAGTCTTCATTGCAGTGACCACGAGCCAAGGTATGTTCTTCTTCTTCTTCCTCTCTCTCTCTCTGGCATCGGCATCACCATAGCCATTGCCTCGCCTCTTTGTGTTTTGTCTGAGTCGTGTGTTTGAGACTGAGTCGTTCACGGTGGTGGGTCTACTGTCGGCCTTATATATATATATATTTTTGTTATAAGTATGAATAATTATATTTAATACCCACTATAATTATATTTAATACCTACTGTAATTACATTCAATACCCCACAGTAATTATATTTAATAGTTAATACTCCACTGTAATTACATTTAATATCTACTGTAATTACATTTACTACCCTACTGCAATTACATTTAATAGTTAATACCCACTGCAATTACATTTGATACCTCACTACAATTATATTTAATAGTTAATACCCACTGCAATTACAATTAATATCCCACTGTAACTATATTTACCACCCCACTGCAATTACATTTAATACCCCATTGCATACATAAGTAACATTAATTTAATTTGATACCTTTCATTATTTTTTTTCATTTTTGTAATTATTCTTTTATATTATTATATTTTAATTAAAAGTGTTATACATGTCATATTTAATTTGTAAAATGAATATAATATATTTGATGATGTAATGATATTTATTGTAGATATGACATCAAAGGGAAAGAATGTGGTTACTGAATTATCGCAGAAAAAGAAAAAAGAACGTGATATTAGATAGAATTACGGCGAACGAATTGGGGATAATCGACATCATGTGATGTGTAATTTTTGCCATAAAAAAAATGATGGGTGGCGGTGTGTCACGATTAAGCAACACTTGGCAGATGGTTATAATAATGTGGAACAATGTGATAAGTGTCCTATTGAAATTGTGAGAACTATGAGGGATTACTTGAATCGCAACAAGACTAAAAATGCAGAAGTGACTGATGAACGAAAAAAAATGAGACAAAATTTAATTGGTGGATCGAGGCAGAGGAGTGGTATCGAAATTTATTCTTCCGATGAGAATTCAGATGATGATATGAATATAGAATATAGAGCTGATATTGAGTATGCAAAACAACAATCTATTCGTGATATACATATGGCCGAGCAGGGCCTTAGAGGAGGAAGTTCTAGACCATCTATCCAAAAAGGTGGTATATCTAAGGGTTTGATGCGCTCACATAGTGTGAAGGAATCTTGGGATACATTCTCAAAAAAATCACAAAAGTTGATGGGCAAAGAAAAGGATCTCACGATAGAAGAGATGGATCCTTCGATGTATCGGAATAGGGAAGTGAAGCAAGCCAAGCTAACTCATATGTGGAATCCCAAAAAGTGGACAAAGTCGACAAAACATGCGATTGCAAAGTATTTCATTTATGAAAATATTCCACCAAGCAAAACTCAAGGTCATTTTTACCAATTGATGATTGATGAAATTGCTTTAGCTGGAATGGGTGTGAAAGGCCTAACCCTATATGAGATTGGCGGGTCATTGCTAGATAATGAGATAGATAAGCTTAAAGAGTACATTGACCAGTTCAAAAAGAAGCAGGAGATTTATGGAGTGACAATCATGTGTGATGGATGGACATCCACCACAAGATTATCTATCATTAACTTTTTGATATATTGTGATAAAAAAAGTTATCTTCCACAAGTCAATTGATAGTTCTGGCCAAGACAAGGATGCTAACTATATTTTGGGGTTGATGGATGCTGTTGTTGAGGAGATTGGAAAAAAATATGTGGTTCAGATTATTACAAATAATGGCAGTGCGTATAAAAAAACTGGTGAAATGTTAATGAAAAGAAGACCACACTTATATTAGGCTCCTTGTGCTGCCTACTCTCTAGATTTGATTTTGCATAATTTTTTCAAGATTAAAACGGTTCAAAATGTGCTAGAGCAAGCTAAAAAAGTGACCAATTTTATCTATAATCATAATAGAGTCTTGGATATAATAAGAATATTTTGTTCAAGAGAATTGATTTGGCTAGGTCAAACAAAATTTGTCACTAATTATATTGCCCTACAAAGTATTTTAGAGCAGACAAATGGTTTGCAAATGATGTTTACTTCAGAAGATTGGTCTAGGACTGCGACGGCAAAAGATGCAGTTGGAAAGCAAATTCAAGGGCCAATTCTAAATCCTAAATTTTGGGAGACCGCCAAAAATGTGTTGAATATACATACACCTATTGCAAAAGTTCTAAGAATGGTGGATGAGGAAAGAAAAACAATAATACCATATGTATAAGAAGTAATGAAACGAGCAAGACAAGCTGTCAAAGACACGGCTCCTAAATCGTGCAAAAAATATCTTGACATCATTGATGCTGCATGAAAAAAACAAATCATTCAACATATTCATATGGCAGGTAAACTTATTGTTTACCAATTTATATTTTTATTATTGATAAGTGTTATTATTTTGGATGTTATTATTTATAAGTGTTATCATTATTTATATTGTGTAGCTTATTACTTGAACTCCACATACCATTATGAAGAAGATGTTGGTGTGTTAGAAGGTTTCTTGGGTTCACTTCGGATCGTTGTGTCGAGACTAGTGACAAATCCAAACAAGGCTGCTAAAGCACTTGTAGAGATAATACTTTAGTATTTCAATCTCAATTTACAAATGTGCTAAATTAATACATAACATCAACATATCCAAGATATTTAAGTAAAAATATTTCGGGAGGCCATGTATTATTTTGCTGACCAAGCTACAATTAGAGGAAGAACAAAAAGTGATTCAAGTAATTAAGTAGATTATTTACACATTTATATTTTATTCTCATAATTTTCTATTTATATTTTTCATTAAGGTTTTAATATGTTTCTTATTATTATGCAGCTAAATGGTGGTTTATGTATGACACTAATGCTTCAAATTTGAGAAAGATTGCTATGAGAATATTATCACAAACAGCCTCATCTAGTGGTTGTGAGAGAAACTGGAGCACATTTGCTCTCATTCATACTAAAGTGCAGAATCGACTCAATTATCAAAAGTTAGAATGGCTGGTGTTTGCACAATATAACATGAGGTTGAAGTTAAAACACCTTATGAAGGATAAAAAATGGTATGAATTCAGACCTATAGACTTAACCACTGTTTTTGAGGAAGATGAAAGTATTTCGAAGTGGTTAGATGATCTTGGTGATACATTTTTAGATGAACTTGATGATGATGGGCAATCAACAAGACCAAACACTTTCCTAGCGACGTGGGCAAATTGTTTTTCCGATGACGATGGAGGAGTAGGCCTAAGTGAAGGTGTTGTGCCACCACAAAAATCAAGATCCAAAATAAATAGAGGAGGATCAAGTAAAGCGATGGATGATGAAGAGTTTGACAGACTAATGAGAGGTCCACCAAGATGTAAGCAACCTATCACTGTCACTAATAGTACTGAAGATGATCATAAGAGTGATGGTAATAATGATGATGGTGGTGAGGATGATGATGAAGATGGTGGAGGTGATGGTGGTGGTAGTGGAGATGGTGACAGCAGAGGTGGTGATGTAGGTATGGAGAGCCAAAGTCTACATGGAATTGTATTCACTGTAGAGGAAGGATTTACACATGTTACACAATATGAAGATCATGGCTCTAGACAAATGCTTCAATATGAACGACACTCAAAATCAACTCGAGATCGTCAACGTGAGCATACTCAAAATCCGATCACTCCACATGGTATGGGTGTTATTAGGCATGGAGCTGATATGATTAATGATGGTTTTTCTACTATGAGTATAAGTGGGAGTGGAAGTAGAGTGAACACCATAATTATGGTTCGTCGTCTTCATATGGTTATGATTCTGGACATGACATTCCCTCATATGATTATGGATTGGGGTATGACACACGAGGATACGAATATGGATCCTCAACATATGGTTATGGATCTGGCTATTACTCCCAGACATCCTCCTCATATAGACAAGATGAAGGTTGGCCAGGGACTAGTGCATTCGTTTCCCAACAGATTGGATGTAGTGTTGCAGGCTATCAGAGGTTTGGGAGAGAATATAATTCATATTATCGTAATAATATGAGTTGGAGTAACTATTGTCATCATATTTATGTCACATATGGAGTTTCTCTAAATAGCTACCCAGAGCCTACACTGATGTATGAGCCTGCTCGACACTCCACAGGGGACTGGATGTAACCATGTAAGTATGGACTTATTAACATTTTATGTGTATTATGAGACCTTAAAATTATGTAAAAATATGTTTATTTGATAAAAATTAAGTGTTTGAAACTAATTTAAGTGATTTTCGCCTCATGTCAAGCCTTTTTTTCTCTCCAATTTAAATTTATTCTTGTATAAATAGATGTTAACCCAATAAATATGTTGAATTAATCAATTATTTAGCTTATCTTTATAGATTAATAGATTGTATTTGTGTTTCCACGCGTTTTCATATTTTTTCCGCGTTTTCATTGCGTTTCCGGATCGTTTCCATTTTTTAGCTGACCGAAACGATACTTCGAAACGAAATTTCGATCCTTCTCTATACCTTTCAATAACATTTGTACTGATAAAAAATATTCCTCTTCATAGACTTCCGAGATGCATCATATCTATATTGATCCGATACTTATCAAAGAAGATGAATATATATTAGAGGGTACGCTACCCTTCTATGATGTCATATATCAACCATTGGCCACAATTCATACAAGTTGCATGGCAAATGGACACAAAGATATGTGTTAGTACTGGCAGTACAAAGAGTGATACAGCACACAATCTCAAGTAACTATGTACCGCAGGTATGTGTAAAGGCCCTACATGTGACAAAATCAAAAATAGTAAAGAAACAAGATCATGACATGGAATATATTCTTATACATGTCCCTAGTCAACCAACCCACAACCCCTATACATACAAGAGAGCAACTCCATGTCCTTGCCCATCTTGGAAAGTGAAGTAGAACAACATGCTACGCATAACTATTTTTTTGTTTACTTGTGCCTTTCTCTTCATAGCTTTGTTCTTCATCTTTACATTCTTGAAATATGCAGACCAAGTGAATAAATCTTTTCATAAAACATGGTTTGGACACTTCAGGAGGCATATCTACGTCAAATATGATTCCAGGAGTGTCATCTCAAATATGTACAACGCTCCTCTTAAGAGGGGTTGATGCTACATAGTCTAGTGCATAAGGCAACTCATTCACAAAATTACTTTTTGCTTTAATTCGTAGCAGCCAATATATTCAAGCAAGCCAATCATGACATGTCGTAATTTTTCAAGGGAGTGAGAGAGTAAAAAAATTGGATCATGAGCAATATGAAGAGAAGCACAAAAACCTTCAAAAATAACACAAAAGAATATTAGTATTAAGATACATACAATTAGAAGGGAGAAAGACCTGTTAGAACACCTACCATATTTCTCAATACCATCAAAAAGCTTCAGTATATCAGTCTTTAATGTACCAATCTGCCAATAAGGAGCTAATTTTAGATTAGAATTGTCCAAAATCAGTTGAACTAAACCAAAAATGGACACGACAACTCCTTTTTTAGAATGCGTTGGAAAAACGATGACAGTAGTTTCAGGTTAATGATTTTTCAAACCACTTCAGATTTCTTCATGAGCCAAAACTAAAATAGAATGTCAACTAACCAGATATTGATCAATCTCGGAAGATGATAATGAAACAACTCCGGCAAGGGTCTCAAGTGCTATTCCTGTCAGAAGTTTATTAAAAAGGAGCAGATGAGTATAGACAAAGCAAACTCTGGATAAAAATTAAGCTTAATAGTATAGATAGATGTTGTCAACGACTTTCAACAATGGAGACAAATCATCACCTGCAGCATAAGTACTAGCCTCAGGATTTTTAGAACTATAGCGCCACCTTCCATCACTTTGGCTGAGAGCCTGTCAAGAAATTTCAAGATCAACTCAGGCTGTTAAAGAACCAAGTTCCATTACAGGAACAACATGTAAAGCCTAACCAAATGCACACCCCCCACCCCCTAAAAAAAAAAAAAGAGTAGTCATATACTAAATAATATTATTCCAGAAAGGTAGAACCAACCTTAATGGATTGATAAACCCCATCAGCATCTCCAAGAAGTACATCCACTTCAGACGACTGATCCTGCATAGCAAATCATGAGAAAATGAGATCCAGATTCTGAAAACATAAAACAGATTGAGAACGAAATTTTCTTTTATACCATATGTATAGAGTGGAAACAACGCATTTTTAATGCAAAATTGAAAGAAAACTATTTGTGCACTCCAGTGTATTAATTACCTTGATAAGTAGCAACCCTCCTATTGAATGGTAGGCGTCAAGCAATGAATTTGCATCATTGACAAAATATTTAAGTCTAGAAGCGATGGCCTAAAAGAGAAGAAAATAAAAGCTTTAACACAGCTGCGTTTAATAAAAACAATTTCAGGCTAAGACAACAAATCAGTGCAGAGAGCTTAAGAATACCGTAAAAGCCTCGTCTTTTAGGTCACATTTTAATAGCCCATTAACTCTCAATGCATAGAACAGATCCTTTAAATTTGACGATGGTGACCATAGTATCTCCTCCACAGATTTGCAAGTCGAAGCACTTACATCAGACTTCTTATTTATTCCAAGAATATCAAACGTCCTTAAAGCCTCATATGTGTCTTCCAAGCTGAAAACAGAAAACATCAATTTAGATACCCTTTTCAAGTTCCATTTGATATGCATGTAACAACGGCCAAATTAAAGATCAGGAAGACACAAGGAGACAAGGGGGAGAGGAGAGAATTAATAACTACACCAATGGACAACCAATTGCACCATGAAGGGGTAAAGGGGAAAAAGGCAATGGAATCATGACAACACATGGCAAGGACACTTATGCAAAAAGACAATTGTTGTCGAGGACAGCTTATGCAAAAAAGACAATGGATTCACAACGCATGGGGATGACAACTCAATCAAAAACATGTTGCAGATGATGATAGCCATCAAAATGGTTATGTTATTGAGAGAAAGGAATAAGGTGAATTTGTACAAATCAAGCATTAGCTGTAACACCCTGACCTAATTTCATATAATTCATAGTGCTAATAAGTAATAACCTGAATAACACAAATTCAATTTCCATAAATAAAATCCCTAACACAAAATTTTCATAGAAAAATAAAATTAGATACATTTTCAATTGATCCAATGCTCATTGAATTCTTTTAAGTTTTGGAGCACTAAAATCCTCAAAAGTGAATAAATAATCTCCCGATAATAAAATTAATTACAATCGATCAAAAGTCTTCAATTCTTTAATTGATCTAATCTTCCATCAAATTTTACTCCAAGTTTAACTCGCAACTGAGAGGGTAAATAGGAGGCGAGCTTGGGAGGCCCAATAAATTGATTAAATTACAACATACGGAATGAGAGGATCAAACAATAAACGAACAATTGATGATCACACACAGAAGCATGAATTAAAAAGAACAAGTGTTTCTCATATAAATTTCGTAGAACAAACAGAACCCCACAATTTAATGTTCCAATTCACAAATAGTTTCATACTCAGTTCATCCCAACTGTGTGCTAGACATCACTCGGTACATTTCATTCTCTCCCACACCCCTCCGGGCCACAATCACGTTGTGTAACTATAATCATGACATTGAGTCAACCTGACACGATAGACATAATCAGCAAGCTGTCGTGAATAACACACTCTAATCTTGTATCAAAGGGGTCATAAATCATCTTTAAATTTCTCTTTCAAAGCTCTCGGATTAGCTCTCTCATTTTTTTTTCTTGTCTTCTATTGGTTTCCTACCCCTCCTTACATTCTTTTCTAAGTTGTCATGATCTTTTCATTCTTGATTATTTCCATTGCTTATACACATTAGTCACAGACACTTTGTTGATTTCTCAGGGCATTAACATGACTCACACTACTTAACTCTTTCTCTCTCTCTAACACACACACACACACACTTGCCCATAATTTATATATTTTTCTTTATATTTTATGTCACTAATGTCTATATACGTTACATATTTATATTACTATCATAGATACCATATAATTTAATCACCTCACCACCAAATCATGCCACCAGTAAACTTAGTCATTCATTTTTTTTTCTACTTCCTAAAGCTCACTAATTAGATATTCTAAATCCAAATTTAATTGTTTTATAACTTATAATTTGACCCCAAATAAAATTATTATAATTCCCATAAGTATCATTTGAACCGTAAAATATTTAATTATTTAATCTATTTAGGGTCGGGATGTTACCTTAGCACTACATTAACAGTCCAACTTCATAGACAAAATTAGAATCAGAACAAATTGCAAATAAGTGGGTAACCAAGTGTCTCGAGAGAACCAATAATTTGATGTCTAAACATCACACTACCATAGATGAAATCTACTCCTCATTCATGTTGATGATGAAACCAAACACAATCCAAGGTGCCCACAACTTTAATGTACAACTAACTGTCCAAATATCGAATTGTATAACAGTCAAAACTATTTTGACTCTCCTTTTGGTGGCTGAAAATAATAACAATGGAAAAGATTTGTTAAAGACGCTAAGACTTCCCACATAACCTTCATTCTTTATTTCAATTTGGAAACTTAACGCAAAAATAAGAATATAAATTCTATTTTTCTCATTTCATTCAGTCCGATTTCTCAAAAGCAAGCGGAAAATTATGGAGAAATAATCTATACGGGGAAAAAAGAAACGTATTGCGCAATAATCAGATCAAATGGAAATAAGTTTTCTTCAGATCAGGACAATTAACTGAACTTTATACATACACACACGCATATATTTAGAGAGTAGGGGTTTAATGAGGGCTTAGATTAACCTTCCAAAAGATCCATCGGTGACCGAGAAGAGCTCCGATGCCGCAGATCGATGAGAGTCTGATATTGGACTGAAGATCACAGCTTTGCCGATCGATATGATAGACAGAAACAGAACCAGAAAACCTAAATGTCTGGCCATACTAGAGACTGAGATGGTTGATTTCTCGGAGTACTACGAATTCAAAGATAGGAAACCCTACAGGAATTTTCTGAGACGTCTTCGCTGCGATAGACAGTCTATCGAGTCCAGTTTGTGCCACAACGACTGCACTGAGGAGAGAGAAGATCGACTGTTCTTCAAGACTAGAGCAAATGAAGGGTGGACAAATTTATATTCGAATCCCAAAAATGTCCACGATCGTTTCAGCTTATTACCATCTAGGAGTCTGAGTTTATGGATGAATTTAGTCCGCGAAAGTGCTTCCAACAACGGGCCGGGCCGGACTATTATTTTTCAGCCCATAGCTTTCTAATGGGCTGGGTTTTTGGAGTTTGACTGGTCAACAGGCCGGGCTGAATCTGCCAGTGGAAAAATGTAAGGCCCATATCCCCGTTTGTGGGCCAACTTATTAGGCCAAAAGCGGGCTAAATATGGGTCAGGTCTTATGGCCTATTTTTTGGGCCTAAATAGGACATTTTTAAAAAAATTATTTTTTTATGTAAAAATTACAAAATGACATAAATTAATAAAGTATGATAGGAAAAAATAAATTAACAAAAAAAATATTCATATTAATTGAGTGTGAGTACTCTAACAACTTCTATCTAATGTTTCAACTCTAACTTCATCGAATTAGCAAGTTATAATAAAAAAAGTTAGATAAAAAAAATAAAAAATGAGCTTCAAGTGATTGAATTGTGGTGATGAAATATTGAAATAATGAGGGACGGATGTGCAATTGAGTGAGAGAGGGTTGTGTAATTTTTTTGTTAGGGGTGTTGTAACTGTAATGCTATAAATGGCTGGGCTTGTTAACGGCCCAGCCCAAAGGGCTTCTTAGCGGGCTGCCACATCCTACCACGTGTATAGGTTCAGGCGGGCTTATTAGCCCGTTGGGCTGTCGGGCTTTAGGCTTTTTGCTGAAGCCTAGGTAAGGCTATGGAAACTAAGGTTGTACTGTATTTCCATTAATCTCCGCAATCAATTTGAATTGAATTATTTTTAATCATTTATTAAAAATAATTGCATATCGCATATTTTCTTTTGGTTAAAAAGTAAAGCAAAAATATTTTTTTGTATCGGAATGGAACCATACCATCTATATCATGTCTAAGATGAATGGTGATTGTTTTTTCGTTAAATATAAATTGTGATTAAAGGAGAAAAAGGAGTACAACAGACATAATCAAGCACCAAGGCTCGACACAAGCTCTAAAGCGTTACAAAATAATTCTCAACCTAGTTTATATGGCACATCAAGTTTTAGAGGCTCAACACAATAGACAAAGGAACAACCGAACAAGTATGATTCATCCTAACTATCATTTGTGTCTTCTAACGACAAGTCGCGCAGAAAACTTTCTTCCCATTGCTTTCCTGCGAGAATGTATTCCATATCCTTCAAACAGATTGCAAAGGTGATTGGTCTGTAAGAATAGCATTTCTAACGTTGATGCATGAAGCCATATCAGTGGCTCATTTGTGCTCTCCAAAGTAGCTCTAGAGTCATGGTCCTTGGGACCAAGTTGACTTTGCCTTGTAGCTTCCTGACATTAATATCATTGGTAGATGGTAATGTTTCATCTCTCTTCTTCCTCCAAACTTCTTTGCCCTTGGAGTTAAGGTTAAGGCGTGACTGCTTAAAATGAGTCTCATGGTTTTGCATAGTCATCTTTCTTTGGTTTCTTGTGTTGAACTAGCTCTCTCATTCATGCTCCAACCAACTATTGGAGTTTGTGTCTGCTCTCTTATTTATTCTAATACCAGCTTTATCATTCATTTTCAGTCTTCTTTCGCAAACGGTTTAAGTAGTCTCTTGCACTTGAAAAATTGAGGGTCTATTTGATTTGATTTTTAAAAACTGTTTTTTGTTCTTCAATTATTTTGAAAATTTTAGGAATTGAGGATTGATTTTAGAAAACAACAAAATTGTATATTCATTGTTTTCTAAGGCAAAATGAAAACACGAGAACAACCTATTTCCAATTTAATGAGATCTCTCATTCGAGTTTCGTTGGAAGCAAAAAATAGAGACTGTTCATTCTTCTTCTCCACAACTCTCTCTCTCTCTCTCTTTATATATATATCTACTTCAGATTTTTGTGTATATACTCAGATCTATCTGTGCCTATGTGAGTGGGTGCGTGTATGTGCGTTTGTGTGAGTGTGTGTTTTTTTTTGTGGAAAGAGAGAGAGGGAAAAGAAAGAGAGAGATGAGAACTGGGGCTTTGTGAATAATTGTCTAAACAGATTTTATAATTTTTTATTTTTTAAAATTATTTTTAAAAATATATAAGCAAACAGATTTTGCAATCTAAAATTTAATCTTTTAAGAACAAAGTAAAAATTTTAAAATTTTTCAAAGTGAAAAGTGAAATTCACTCTAACAAGAATGATGAGGCCGGTAGACTACCTCTGGGCTATATATATATATATATATTTTGTTCCTGTTTTGCACGGTTTGGCCACTAGAACAATCGTCATCTCTTAATGCCGGCATATCCTCCCATATTTTGAGAAAAATCAAGAGTGAATAAACTACTTCGTATATGCATATTGAGATTAAATCTCATTGTATTCACCTTTTAGTTTTAATGGCGTTATAGACCACGAAGTTTGAGGTGAATGGGGGTGTTAAGTGAGTGCGGTTTATGCGTGAGTAAAGCGATATAGAATGCGCAAGTTGAAGTGATTTGTCCTGTTGAAGAGAAATATTAGTTCAATGTAATAGAGGCTCTTAAGATTAGTTCAATGTAACGGAGGCTCTTACTTCTTCTATTGTATGTTGCTTGAGCTGGGAGAAGCTCTTACTTCTTCTGTTGTATGTTGCTTGAGGTAGGAGATAAATACATTAAGTTCTTGTTATGGGTAGTGTATTGACTTACCCTATATACCCTGGTAATCATTACTTTTATAATAGAAATGTTGAAGAATATTTACTTAATATTTGGTTGTTAAAGGCTTTTTCCTTGAGGTTAACGTGACCTTCTAGAAGTGATAACGTGACCTTCTAGAAATGATGACCTCTTACTTAAGAGGACCCCAGAGGCTCACCATCAACGAGAAAAATTCTGGAGGTGGAAATTTCTTTGTTTGTGGTTAGTCTTTGTAGTCATCTTTTCTAGACTTTTTTTTAAAAGAATTGCCCAGGTGACACATTTGTATCTAATTTACTTTCGGTCGAAAGATTTTCAAATTTTAACTATTCCGATTTAAAAGAGGTGACAAATATTAAATATTTTCATGTCGTAAAGAATAGAACATTATAATCGTGAAATTTCACATGAAAACATATATCACATTTGCAAATGCAAGTGTGAAATTACTGACTATTAAACATGGTTGAACACTTGTTTGTTCATGACACCATGGTTTTCCTATGTCTTTGTCTTTTCAGGTGAAACGGAGAGAACCAAAGGCACTGCTTATTGCCCATGACAGTGTTAAGTTGAATCTATTGCCAATATACCTCATTTATCAAACTTATTTACCGATCTACTGATATTTTCAATTTATTTATCAAATTATCATTGTTTTAAAAGCGAATTTAACAAATCCGATTTCATGGGAAAAACAGATTTGGCAAATCCGACTTCATTTGGAAAGCGGATTTGACAAATCCGACTTCAATTGAAAAGCGGATTTGGTAAATCCGACTTTATAAGGAAAGCGGACATACCAAATCCGCCTTTATATGGAAAGGGGACTTACCAAAGTGCAAGTCTTTATATATATAATTGTGTTGATCGCCAAAAGAGTATTTGACTATTTATTGAATACGTTTGGTCTCTCTGATTCTATATTTTTGTGAATAGATTACTCACCTTTATTAGTCGTTAAAAATCCACTAATAGATTCTATCTAAATTTATTAGTTATAATCCATGCCTGAAGGTACGATAAAATATAAAATTTGAGCATCCAAAAAATCGATCCCACTATATTAAATTTTTTCAAAATATATTATTTACAAATTAATCAAATATTAAATAATTAAATATATGATAAAAATGAGTGATTTATTTTTTAGGGAGAAAATATATAAAGTCAAAAATTTCGGGTGGTATTCCAGTAAGAAAATTAGATGAAATATTAAAAAATGGATTTGGTATATCTGCTTTCTAAATGAAGTCAGATTTAGTATGTTCGCTTTCCCTATAAAGTCGGACTTACCAAATTCACTTTCCCTATAAAGTCGGATTTGTTAAATCCGCTTTCCAAATGAAGTCGAATTTTCCAAATCCGCTTTCCCCATGAACTCAAATTTGTCAAATCCGCTTTTAAAACAGCGGTAGTTTGGTAAATAAGTTAAAAACGACAGTAAATTAGTAAATAAATTTGATAAATGAGGTAGATTGGTAATAGAATCGTGTTAGGTTTTGGAATGCAAGCATAAATTGTATTGTATCCAATAAAATTCAAATGCCTACAATTTTTTTTTCTATTTTATTATTTTGAATTAATCTCACTTTGCACCTCAAAAAATGCTTCGATTCTCAATTTTTACTTTTAAACATTAAAAATCTCAATTTGCACTCTTAATATTATGAATTGATAATAATATAAACCTGATCCAATCTATCGTTTAGTTTTTTTATCAAAAATTAAAGCACGTGAGATGAATGTGTTTCGACATGTGAATGAAGTATATATATCGCTATAAATTTTCGTCTGAAATTAATTTAATACCATTTTGTGTATCGAAAATAAAATTTTATTAATTACATAGACTTTAATCCTATCATGTGCAACTCACATGAATCACCAACAATATGAAAATTTTACACAAATCCATGCCCAAAACACTTGCAAATGATGTGCTTCAATTTATAACAAAAAAACTAAAAGATCTTTTGGGACAAGGTGCAAATTGTAACCAATTCATAACATTGAAGGTGCAAATTAAAATTTTTAATATTTTGAGGGTACAAATTAAGAATCAAAACATCTTTGGGGTGCAAAGTGAGATTAATCCTTTCTTTTTTTTTTTAATTAATTGTTACAAATCATCTTATAACTAAAATCAACTACTGAAGATGAACTTTAGTGCGCTATCGAATCAGTATTGTAACCTTATTCATTGTATTGATATTCATATTTTGAAACCCAATTTGAGAAAGTAATCTGATGACAATTAAATTAACATCAAGTCTTGTTCATCTTATGGGCAATTTTTATAGAGGAAATTCAACCTTTTCTCTAACAACCACCTTAGACAATAAACATTACACGTCTTACAGCTTGGATCGGACTTTCTCAATAAGCTCTCTTCTGAGAATCTTGCCTGAAGCTGACTTTGGGACACTGTTTATGAATGTTACCCTTCGCAATCTTTTGAAAGGTGCAACCTGAACAGACAGATATACAAGTTACAAAGATAGCATATGGGCCAGCAAAAAACAGTAAACTTTCACATTTCAGTTTCTATGCTGTTAAAAAAGAATTTCTAACACGACATAAACAATATCCAGATAGATGGAACACAAAGATTCCACAACGGGTTCTCCCCTCTGATCACGATCAACGTGACAGTAATAAAGACATCTCTGATTGGTCATCAATAATATAATGAGAGGCTTTTTTATTCCTTGCATTACCAGCTTATCCTAAAGGCTAAAACAGGTGAAGTAACCTTAGGCTAATGTCCTCTGGATGTAAGTCTAATTCTTTCATATGTCCAACTGGAATGAAAGAATCAATGAAGGTACAGGAGGACCCTTCAGGAGTGCTTGTATAGGACATTCATACATCTTCACATATAGTGAAAGGCCCATCTTGGAGGTTGCTTAGGGATGAATAACACTAAACACCGCATTGAACCTAATTACTCTTTTGTCACGACAAAATTGAACCCATATCATCACTCCAGATTTGTCACTAAATCCGAAAATGAAGAAAACAACCAACTAACACCATTCCATGTTCTCTGACGAAGACCTGCCCCCCTCTAATGTTTGCAACAATCCAACTGTGGGACTGTGGCTAATAGAAGAGAACCTTGTGAATGTTGACTAGAAACTAACGTATTTCGAAGGATGAGGCCTGTTTTCCTTAACCATACCCTTTTTTTTGTCATTTTTATTTTCCTGGGTCTGGGGAAGACACTCAGACATGATACCTGACTCGCAATAAATTTCTGAACATCTTCTTCAGTCAGAGAACTGTTGGGAGAGCGTACAACATATGCGATTGGGACCTCTCCGGCTTCAGCATCAGGAAATCTACAAGTAAAACTCAACTTAGAGATGTATAATCAAATAACAGTTAAAGTTTCATGAAAGTTTTGAGAGATGAGTTAAAACAATTTTGAGCTTGTTGACTTACGGGATTACCACAGCATCCAGTATTTCAGGGTGCGAAATAAGTAGCCCTTCGAGCTCAGCAGGTGCAACCTAGAAAGGATCAGCACATGAAATTAAAGTAGGATACACCAAACAACGGGGTGATTTCAGAAGACCATGCTTATGCATTTTCAGATACAATCAGAGGAGTTATAGATGATCTATGACTTGAAATATGTAGAAAAAAATCTGTCAGACACCAAACAGGCCAACACAAACAAACTATTCATGAGGATTGCTTCTAAGGGATGGAAATGCAAGGGTAAATTTCATTTTATCCCCTATGTTTTAAGCCAGGCCACTTCACCTCCTCATAGTTGGGAAACCTCCACTTCACCACATCATGGTCTTGGACTAAAGTGTCACCCTTAGAATTCATGTTGAAATTGATTGTTAAAGTCAGAAGTCTGATTTTTAGCAACACAACTGATCAAAATGATTATGATACCTTTTACTTTTCTTTTTCTCTCTAAAACAAATCCTCTCTCTTTTCTTTCCATCCCTTACGAGTTACGAGATTATTGACACCACACATTTTTCACAAAGGAAAATGCTAGTATTTTAAACTAATTAACTAACTTCATCAGCTATTGCACTTTAGTCATAAACAGTAAGAGGATGAAGTGTAGATTTAATGGAATATAGGGCAGTAAAGTATCACTAACTCAATCCACAAGGAGGTAAAGAGTAACTTTTCCATGTGAAAAAAAGATAATATATGATGGGACATAATTCTTTCCAGTGTATCTGGGAGATCCAATTATGTCAGCCCTCTATGCATAAACCAGTCTCTGACACTTTCATAGGTATAATGATGATATATTCAGCAAATAAATGTGGACTCACACTTAGAAGAAGCATAAAAGCAACCATGTGATCTAGTACACATACACCATTTAAAACGAAAATGCCAATCACATGGCAAGCAGTTACTTTATCTCAGTTGTTACTTGTTACACTCCCTACTTAAGGAAAAACACAACATTATCTTGCATAGGCAAGGGTTCGGAGGTGCAAGTATGAGCTCCTGACATCCAATCTAACATCCCCTACCCCAATGCTGCAGGTTTTTCTTCTTTCCATCACTCACAAGAGGTCAACCTTTATATTCTGAAGAACAGGGTCATTGGACATTGCAGTCAGGGCGAGTCTTTGACCTACAAGAAGGTGCACTAGACAAGAGAGAGAGAGCGAGAGGGGGGGGGGGGAGCAAGTGTGAATACACAAGGAATCACTCACGCTGCTGAAAGCATTCATAGGTCATTAAGATTTATTATATAAGAATGGATTCTTAAACTTAAACAAGTGGTAGATTTATTGCAAACAAGTAATGAGTTTATCTTAGGTGGTTCATCAGCATTTCACAGCATCCACCTTCCTGAAACAAATTATAAACAACATACTCTCACATCTGCGCTGGTATATACTTTGTCACTTAAAACATTTAAGCCCATTTATCATACAAGAACCAAAACGAGAACCATGGTTTTACCCACCTGAACTTCAATTATAAACATAACTATTTGACTGTAAGATCAGGGACAGGGCTCAGTAATGACCAAAAATGTGCTGAAGCAATTCATTTTATGAAATATATCTTAAAATTAGGTCATATTTGAGTGTTTTCCAGGTATGGCATCAGGGATCAATCATTATGCTAAAATAAGAGCAAAAGAAACCATCACCAAGAAAGAGAATTTTACTTTTCACCAGACTGGGCATGTTTAGATGGGGGTTACAAGTCAACGAGGGCGAGACCAGAACAAACAATGACAGATGGGCATGTTTAGATGGGGGTTACAAGCCAACGAGGGTGAGACCAGAAAAATCAATGACAGATGATATCCCACCGAGTCCAAGTTGGTTTGGTTTAAATATGTATCATCAAATTTGTCTGTATGATTTTGAATGCATCAGTCAGCAAAGTCAACACGAACACTAAGTTACCTGAAAGCCTTTATATTTGATTAGCTCTTTAATTCGGTCAACAACAAACAGTTGTCCGTCGTCATCAAAATATCCAAGATCTCCGGTATGTACCCAACCCTGTTTATCTATAGTGAGTTTCGTAGCCTGTAGGTTGTTGAGATAACCTGAAAATGAAGTGTAAAAGTATGTTAAAAGAATCCATGCCTAATAGTGATGAAATAGCACTCAAATGAGATTTGAACATATTGACAATTTAGATCAGCAAACCATATCTCCAAGACAATCAACAACTACCAGCTAATAGCAAGCTCGCACCCCCATTATCTTGATGCATATGATTTCAAGTATAGGATATCGAATGCTAGCTCTATTACTTTTTTTTTTTGACTATCTAGATTCTAGCATGTATCTAGGCTATTAAAGCACTCCGCTAATCCTTTTGCACACATGTCATTCCCCCATCCCACATGCACGATGTAAGTACTGGGGTAAATGTAACCCCTAGGTAACATTACAAGTCATTCTCACCAAAAATTCCTGGGGAAGGTGCTTTAAAACTGTCAGGTCCAAGAGGTACAATCTTTATTTGCCAAGTAACATGGTACATGTTGAGTGCAATCAGAAATGTCAATTACATGGCATTCAGCAGCTATTACTATTTGATTCGTTCATTAATGTGCTACCACTTATTTCATTTACACAAAAGTGAAGAGAAATTGAATCGTTTCTGAATTAAAGAAGTTAACATATTCCGGACTCACTGAGAAAATAAAACAATTTTTTTTCTAACAACATGAATTGTCACGTCTGAAACAACTAACCAAAACATTGTACCTTGCATCATGTTTGGTCCTCGAACCCAGATTTCCCCTAATTGATTAGGAGGAAGAGGCTTCAGTGTCTGCAAACTAACTATCTGCGATTCAACCCCTGAAACAAGCCTTCCTGCTGAACCAGAATGTCGAGGGCCGACACTTGGGCTCTCCACTGAGACGATTCCACAAGTTTCAGTCATACCGTAGCCCTGAAATCAGAGAGAACTTTCTGATCAGAAGCCAATCATTCAACCCCAAGCTACTCATCACAAACCATAGAGTACAAAAAAGAAAAATTGTCCGCGTCATCAATCAAAGCAGCAAGTAAATTTGTCAAAGCAAATTTATGGACATGGGCTTGCAAATTGTGCATTACCTATCTAAAGGTTGCAATTTCTTTTACTGACATAAATGAGTGTTGCATGCAATTCATGACTGACAGTGTTGCATATCTTTTCTTTTCTTTTTTATCTTGAAAATCTAAAAAGGGTCCAAGGGGGCAATCCCTATCTGGGCGTGGCCATAGTAGCCCAAAACCACAAGGGAAGCCCACCAGTGGGGCCTAAAGGGCGGGAAACCGCAGGCGCTCACAAAAATCGAATCGAGCCATAGCCTAACCCCTCACTACAAAGCTGCCGGTGCAAGTAGCAGGAGTTCCCGTGAATCAAACTCATGCTTGCTAACCTCACGGGAGTCAGGGAGGATTGCAAACCAATGGACCACCAGCCAGATTTGTGTTGCATATCTTTCACTGATATAATAAGAGTGTTGCATGCAATTCATTGACCTTTTGCTCCATGAATATCTCAGACTATCAAGGCAATCTATGTGTACCATTTCAATGATTTAATTGAACATTATTGAATTACTATCTTGGTCTTAAGCAAAATTACCTGAACCACAAGAGCTTGAGGGAAATTCTTTGCACACTCCACCATTAAATCCTTGACCAGTGGTGCAGCACCCGACCCAATTTGCCTCAAAGACGACAAGTCATACTTCTTAACCAAACTATGCTTAGCCATAGCAAGTATAATTGGAGGCACAACCCACATATGTGTAATTCTATACTTCTCAACCATCCTCAAAAGCAACTCAAGATCAAACCTCCCCATTGACACAATCGCATTGCCTCTCTGCAGCTGCGCATACATAATAACAGCGAGTCCAAACACATGAAACATTGGAAGCACACACAGAAACACATTGTGCATTTCACCGGCCAATTCTTGATCGGCCGTCAGCATTAACGCAGCCGCAATAAAATTCCGATGGGTAAGCACCACCCCCTTACTAGTTCCAGTGGTACCTGATGAGTACAATAACGCAGCCGTATCCGTTTGCTTAACAGAATTCTTCAGTGAAATTGGCATTCCGGGATTGTTTACTAAGTCATTAAACAGGGTAATTCGTGAAGATGAATTCAGATTTTCAACTGTTTTGTCTGAACCCAAAATTACTGTTGGTAAATCAAATCCTGTAACTTTTTCATACAGTCCAATATCAGTAATAATAAGCTTGGGTTTACAATCTTTAACCTGTTTAGAAATCTCAGAGACAGTGTAAATAGGATTTACAGTGGTTGCGATGGCGCCAATAGCGACGATCCCAAAGAAACAGAGTGGGTATTGGATTGAATTCGTGCAGATAATGAGAACTACATCGTTCTTCTGTATACCCAGTTGTAGTAAGCCTTGTGAGACCATGGACACCATAGATTTGAACTGGGTGAATGTTAAGGTTTCGCCGGAGTGAGAGTCAACGAGGGCCGGTTTGTCGGGATACGAAGAGATGTTTCTGAAGAGGAATGAGACCATGGAGAGATTGGGATCTCTGGGGACGATCAACGGTGGCCGGAGAGATCTGTATATTCCATCTCGGCCATACCCAGATTTTTCCATTTTTTGGGTTTTGGTTTCACCTTCGAATGTGTTCTGGGGAGATTTCGATTGGCTGTAATGGAATACTCATCTGTGTGTGTTTGTGTGTGTGTGTGTGTGTGTGTGAGAGAGAGAGAGAGAGAGAGGTGGTGAAAGCATTATCGCTGTGTATTTTAAAAGATTTTAATTTTTTAAAATATTTTTAAAAAATTAGAAATTTTATATTATACACTTAAACAGATAAAATGTCAGTAAAGTCAGTATTTGTCAATTTATAATATTTTTATACATAATTATTTTTCATAATAATAAAATTTAAGTATTTTTAACAGAAATTTGATACCTAATTTTCTTTAAATAGAACACATTTCTACATTTTTTTTTTGATTGATGGTGCAATATAGAAGTTTTAATCTTCAGAGTATAAATTAAAAATTAAAAAAAAAACTTTCGGAAATACAAAATATCATTTGTTTCATGTAACCTGTGAAATATAAACAGTAAAATTTATTCTCATATTAATCCGCATAATGAAAAATATATGCGTTTCAAGTTTTTAAGAAAATTGAAATGAATCAGTGATAGAATCGAAATAATAATATTTCAATGTGTTTTATAGTGTTTCGAGGTATTTTGTAATATTTTCAATATATTTGCACAATTATTTCAGAATATTTTAATTATTTTAAGATATTTCGATATATTTCGATTAATATTTTTTAAAAAATAATTTTTCACTCTGTTTGCGAAACACGTTAAAACGTTTTTATTTTCTATGTGATCGAAATAATATACCAAAATAAAATTTTGATAATTAGTTAGAAGTTATTTTTTTTAAGAACGCCGTGACATTCTTAAAGTTGACGACGTAACACTCTATAGAGATAGATTTTTTATTTCTTAGATAAAATCTAATGATTTAATTCTTCTTCTGTCATTCCCTCGACTGTGAAATGAGATATTGCAAATAAACCTAACACGTTTGATAATGACCGAGTTAGTTTAAGTCTTGACTGATCTGACTCCTTGTAAATCAGGCCAGTCAATCTCATCTTCGGGTCGACTGATTTCTTTATAATGCAGTAGGTTTCTTGGTATTATTTTAAGGGACCGTTATAATGTTTCACCTAAATTCCATCTAATTGTTTGAAAACATTGGTATTACTTTGACAAACGCAATATAATAACACAAAGTGTCACAGCCATTCTTTTTTTTTTTTTTTAAAGTGTAATGGGCAATATTGGTGGGTGCCACATGGGCCCAACAGTGATTGAAAGGTTCGTAGCAACCATCATGGCATCACAAAAAGTTTTCTTGTTTTTGACCAAAGGTTCGGAATTGTGTACACACCATGTCCTTTATAGTCTACAAGTTCTAATGTGAAAGGGGGATAAAGTTAAATGTAACATTTCTTGAGAGTTTTGGAGAGAAAAATTTTTGTTATTGGGTTAGATTTCGAAAAATGATATTCACTCCTAATTAGCTATTTCATTTTCGAGTAAAAATATTGACGAGTCCAGGTCTAATTGGGTCAAACCCAATTAATGAAATAATTTTAAATTAGCTAAAAAACAAGTCAAATCCAGTTCATAGATACAGTCTAATCCAAAGTTTAAGGGAACCAGGAAGATTAGCGCCCGTGGAGAGTAATTACTGGGATAGTTACTCTCTTAGATCAAGATTATCTCTAATTATACATATCCTATTTGCAACTATCTTCCTCGAAAATCTAGTAACCTACTTTTCACGCCACCGTCTCAACTAAAGTTCAGTACCTATAAATTATAAGCTCTCTGCACATGAGAGAGACATCTCTCTATAAATCCTTTACACAAATTATCTCTCTCATAACTACCCAAACTCTCCTAATGTTCACTCTTGCTCTTTCTCCAACCATTTACTTTATTAATAAAATTTTTTGGCTACTGTCGTCGCCTTTAAAGTGGAGTAGGTCACGTTGACCAAACCACTATATATCTATGTGTTGTCTCAATCTCCGTCTTTTATCGTTGATTGCTTCATTAATTACTCTGCATTATATATTTTGATGGGTTAAGCCCAAATAGTCCAATTTATGTGTTAAAGTCCAACCCCAGTTGAGAAGCTCAATCTCATTTTGAATCCATCAAGCCCAAGACAATCCAAGACCGGTTAGACTTTTCGCTTAGCGCGTCATCAAGAGGAGAGCATGGGAAGCTTATCTGCACCACCAAAGGAAACGGTCCAATCTTTGACCGCATTTCATGAAGAGCTCCCCAACCTCCTCCTTCCGTTGAGGATAAGTCGTGATCTCCACCAGAATGATCTTTTAGTGCAATAAAGTAGCCTTGAGGATAAGTCATGATCTCCACCAGAATGATCACTTAGCTGCGATAAAGTAGCCTTGAGGATAAGTCATGATCTCCACAAAAATGATCTCTTAGCTGCTATAAAGTAGCCTCAATCTGTTAGGAGACTACTATAAATGGCACGCCCCACCAACACTTACAGAGGACAGACCGACGACCGGAGACCACTGCTTCTTTGATTCTCCATTCTCTCAAAGCTTGTATCTCTATTCTTCATACCTTTAAATTAATAAAATACCCAGCAACTGAAGCCATTGAAGAGTGGATGTAGGTCGAATTGACCGAACCACTATAAATCGTGTCTTCTTTAATTTTCTCATTGATTTCACTGCATTTATTACCTACACTTAACAGGTGGTGTGCAAAATCATTTTTGTGCATCATCAGTTTGGCGCCGTCTGTGGGAATCGACAAAATTCTCACTCCTGAACATTACATCCATTAACTAATGACGATCACTACTCGATCCATGAACCAACATGAAGACAATCCTCCACGAGAGGAGGAGGTTACTCCCCCGCCTATCAACCCTGTTCCGGATACTCTAGCCCCGAATCCCCAGCAAATATTGAAGACCATGCAGTAACTGGTTGCTCAAAACCAACAGTTATTGCAACTCTTACTTGCTGGACAAGGAGGAGCACCACATGGAAGTGCACAGCATGGAGAACCCCAAGGTGGAGCACCACACGGAGGTGCACAACATGGAGGGCCCCACGAAGGTGCACAACATAGAGCACCCCAAGGAGCTCCACGTCTTGGACATCAAGGAGCACCACGCCCTGTTGCTCCACGCCCGGGTGCCCCATTGGGCACCCCACTTCGGGAAGCCCAACATGAGGGAGCTCCACCTCCCCCTCCCCTTGCTTCCTAGGAAAAGGACCCTTATCTCCAAGAGGATGAGAGTGAAAACCAAAGCATGGAGAATGGAAGCCACTTCCATGATCATTCCAGAGGAGCCCCTAATCATTGGGACGAGAAGATAAAGGAGGTACAGAATCAACTCGGTGATGTCTTCAACGCCATGAAGGCACAGGGACCCGAGACTGTTGACCACCTAGTAAGGCATACTGATACGCCTTTCTAACCTGATGTAGCAAACTACCCCCCTCCCTTAGAAGTTCAAAATACCATCTGTGGAGACCTTTAATGGAACAAAGGATCCACTGGACCACCTCGACACTTACAAGACCTTGATGCAATTGCACAATGTACCAAACGAAATCATGTGCAGGGCATTCCCAACCATGTTAAAGGGGTCTGCCTGACAGTGGTTTGCTAAGCTCTCCCCCGCCTCTATTGCCTCTTTCGTCGAGCTTAGCAGATCATTTGTCTCACACTTCATTGGAGGGCGTCGCCACCAGAAGCCAGTTACGCACATGCTTAGTATAAAGCAAGACCGCGAGGAGAGCCTAAGGAGTTACCTCACTCGTTTTAACGAGGAGGTACTCCAAGTTGATGAACTCGACGACAAGGTGACGATGACCGCCTTCTTGGGTGGCCTCCGTTCATCAAGCTTCCTTTTCTCAGTTCTGAAGCGCCCACCGAAGAGCATGCCAGAGCTGCTAGCCAAGGCCCAAAAGTACATAAACGCAGAAGACATCACAAGGGCCAGACGGGGTGAGTCTTCCAGAACAGGGGAAAAAAGGAAGGAAAGGGAGAGGGACGATAAGAAGGGGACCAGTAACAAACATGGCAGGACAGAGAAAGTCCCTATCAAGAACCGGCTAGGTCCTACTCCTCAGAGGAACCGTCAACCCTTCACTCCCCTCAATGCTTCCGTAGAACACATCCTATTCCAGATCCAGGATGACCCCGCGATAAAGTGGCCTGGAAAAATGAAGTCTCCTCCAAATCGCAGAAATTCTAACAAGTATTACCGCTTCCATCGTGACCACGGGCATGACACCGACGATTGCTACGACCTCAAGAGGCAAATTGAGGGGCTCATCCAGCGTGGTCACTTACGCTAGTACGTTGCTGGAACGAGCACCACAACCTCACAACCAGGAAGATCAGCAGCCAGTGGGGGAAATCCACACCATCTCAGGGGGACTAGCAGGTGGGGGAGAATCACTTTCTGCAATGAAGGCCCATGCCAGGAAGACAAGACATGTCTACGAGATGCGCCCATCTAAGGTACCGAAGCAGGAAGGCGACGAGGTCATATCTTTTTCAGAAAAGGACCTGGAGGAAATCTAGCACCCCCATGACGACCCCTTGGTGCTCACCATGACGGTGGCCAATTTTCATGTGCACAGGATCCTGGTGGATTGTGGCAGCTCTGCGGATATCCTGTTTGCAGAGGCCTATGACAAGCTCAACCTGGGCAGGGAGAGGCTACAGCCAATCAGGTCACCCCTCATTGGATTCTCAGGGGGAAAAGTGTATCCCCTTGGATCCATCACACTTCCCGTCACCGCCGGAGTTACACCCCAAAGCTCCACAGTCATGGTCAATTTCCTGGTAATAGAGTGCCCGTCAGCCTACAACATCATATTAGGGCGGCCAGCTCTTAACACATTAAGAGTTGTGCCATCTACCTACCATCTCGTTCTCCGTTTTCCAACCTCAAATGGAGTCGAAGAGGTCAAAGGGGACCAAATAACAGTCAGAGAGTGCTATGTATCCTCTATGAAGGCTAGGAAGCCCCAAGAAGCATTGCAAGTTGAGGTCCTTGACCCAAGCGATGACTCCGCAATAGAAAGAGGAGAACCAGTCGAGGAACTCATCCCTGTGGTTTTAGAAAATGAGCACCCAAACAGAATAATTTACATTGACTCTTCCCTTTCTGAAGAGCTGGCTCCCCTGTTGATTGATTTTTTTGAAGCGTAATATGGACATCTTTGCTTGGTCGCATGAGGACCTTGAGGGCATCGACCCAGAAGTAGCTACCCACCGCCTCAATGTCGATCCACTGTACAAGCCTGTTCGCCAAAAGTTAAGGGGAACCTCCACTGAAAGGGCCCAAGCCATGGACAAGGAGGTTAGAAAGCTGATTGATAACGGGGCAGTCAGGAAATGGCGTATCCGGAGTGGCTCTCCAACGTAGTAATGGTTACTAAGGCTAATGGGAAGTGGCGCCTCTGTGTCGACTTCACAGAACTAAACAAGGCATGCCCAAAGATAGTTATCCACTGTCGCGGATTGACCTCCTCATCGACGCCACCGCTGGACATGAGTTGCTCACTTTCTGGATGCATACTCGGGGTACAACCAGATTAGCATGCATCCCCCAGACCAAGAGAAGACATCATTCATCACGCCAAATGGACATACTGCTACAGGGTCATGCCCTTTGGGCTAAAGAACGCTGGAGCAACCTACAACGGCTGGTGAACAAGATGTTCCAGTCTCAGATCGGGCAAAACAATGGAGGTGTACGTGGATGACATGCTGGTAAAGAGCCTTGCAGCAGTAGACCACATTGATCACCTCCAAAAAACTTTCAACGTCTGAGGTCCTATCACATGAAAGCTCAACCCTGAGAAGTGCGCCTTTGGTGTGGGGTCTGTAAATTCTGGGCTTTATGGTCAATCAGAGGGGAATTGAGGCGAACCCTGACAAGATCAAGGCCATCTTGACATGAAGTCACCCTCCTCAACCAAGGAGCTCCAGACGCCTCAATGGAAAAATCGCAGCATTAAATAGGTTTGTCTCCAAATCTGCAGACAAATGTCTCCTTTTTTCAAAACTCTCCAAAAAGCCTTTGAGTGATAACCGAGCAGAGGAGGCTTTTCAAAGGCTCAAAGCACTACCTAGCAGCACCTCCCCTCTGTCACATG
>CAUOFW020005726.1:0-26243 GCA_963454935.2 Ilex paraguariensis
AAAAAAAAGTAATTTTTTATATATCTTGTCACGAGGAACATGATCATCTAAAAATTTTGTAAAAATTGAGATTTACATGATATGTTAGATGTTAGTTAGTTATTTAAGTATAAAGGGATATAATGGTAATTTACATATTTAAATACAAGACATGTTAGTCTTTATAGTTTTTTATGAGGGTAAAATAGTGAATCAAAATCTTTTCATATAAGGTACTTTTATTAGTAGTATAGATTTGAATTTGTGTTTAGATAGTATTTTGCAGATTGAGATTGGTAGGGATAGGTTGATAGAGTTTTAGTAGGAAGTAGTTCATTTTGGTAGGACACTTGGTCTATAAAAAAGGATGTATTCTATATCATTCTAATCAGAGTGGAATCTTAATTTGAGAATTCTCTGTGGAGAAATTGTGTTTTTTGGCCTAATTCTTGTGAGGATTTAGTAATACCTTTTCTCCCCCCTTCCCTCTCAGCGTCGCCTATTCTGTTTGAACCCATTACCCCATGGATGAGACACTCCTTGGGATACAAAATTGAAGGGAATAAGGTATTTTTACTTGTTTAAGCTACAAACGTGATAGATGAGGATGACTTCATTGTTATCAAGGTATTTTTTCTTGTTTAAGTTACAAACGTGATAGATGAGGATGACTTTACTGTTATCTCTTTCTTATATTTTTTGGTTGCAGGCTGGACAACTTTAATTCAAGGTGTTCAATGTCGAATGCTGATGTCTTAAATCACATTATACCTGATGAAGAAGTTGAGGAAGACATTTCAGCTGCGGCTTCTTCAGATTGTTCAGTCTCGATTGTTCACCTCAAATCTGATATTCTTGAGAGTGAAGCATTGAACTTACTGGGGGAGGGGACTTATGTAGACACTCTTTTGACGACATTGCCAGTATGTGCAATTGTGGTGCATAATCTTTTTTCCTTGACAAATCTAATATCTTCTTTCTTTCTCTCATGTTGGTTGTTCAATTTGCAGGTCTTATCAGAGGAAGAGCAGAATGCCATTGCTGCCACTCCGGCCCATCCGGCTGGCTTGTATGGTGAGAGCACTCTCCTTCGTCTAAAACACCGCGGGGATCTAGTCTTATATATGATGATAATGTGGATGTTGAACTTCTCAAAAAACAAAATTTCAAGAAACTAATAAACAACACAATAAACAAAACTGCTAATTGTGTTATGGGAGTGCAAATTAGAGATCATGAAATATACATAATTGACCCTGGGGGGGTTGTATAGGTCTTTTGTACTCTAATGCGGAAATTATCCCCAAATAAAACCTATTTCTCTCAATTGTAATTTGATCCATCAATTAGTGCAATTAACACTTCAATGACTTTAACCCAATGGTTTAATTAGTGAATTCACGTAAAATCCCAAATTAATTTTTCATACAAGAATAATCCGCCAACCTTATCCCTCTAATCCATTCAACCAATTCAATCAAATTAGTTTAAGCAAATAAAATAGACAACAACACAAGTCGGATTTGAAAACATAAATCAACTAGTGCATAGAAAAGAGTTCACAAGTACAAAGAATAGAAGAAGGGAAAAACCATAAGCGACACTCTAATATTCCATAATAATGAAAAGTGACTACAAGAGACAATATCAAGAAAAGGAAATACCTAGATCGGCAAGCAACCATCTCAACCAAACTATCTTTGATGTAGAAGTAGCCATAGCACTATATTCAGCCTCAGCAGTAAAATGAGCGATAACGATCTGCTTCTTACTTCTCTAGAAAATAAGAGAATCACTCAAAAAGACACAGAAACTAGTGATAGATTTACGATACATGACATCACTTGCCTAATCAGCATCAGAAAAATCATGAGGCTCTATAGTAAAAGTAGAAAAAAACAACAAACTTTGATGTAAAATGCCTCTAAGATAGCATAAAATGCGAAGAACTCAGCCCAGTGCACTGTGGTTGGACAGGAGATAAATTGACTTACAACATGAACAACATATGCTATATCACGCAGTGTAACTGTGAGATAGACAAGACTGCTGAGAAGAACCCAATACAAGGTAGGATTAGCCAAAGGGACCCCATCAGTAGAAGTGTAGTGCACATTAAGCTCGAAAAGAGTCTCAATAGTCTAAGAATTTATTAAATGGGCCCTGTGGATAACATCAACTACATATTTTGACTAAGAAAAAAGATAATCCCCAAAGGGTTATCGAAGGGGATAAAGCCACTTCAATGCCCAAAAAAAAAAAAATTGAAGGGGACCAAGATCCGTCATCTCAAATTGTTGTTGTAACTGAGCCTTCAATATTGAAATGCCCCCAATAATAATCATATCATCACACATAAGAGGAGAACAATCTAACCAGCGGAAGTAGAACGAAGGAAAAGAGCAGGATCATAATCATTTGAACGAAAACTCAAGTCAAAGATTACAGTGGAGAACTTCTCAAATCCCGTTCGAGGAGCTTGTTTAAGGTCATACAAAGTTTTCTAAGTTTACATACCTCTCTTGAAATGTGTGGGAGACCAAGAGGAGGAACCATATAAACCTCTTAGAGTAAGGCTATGGGAAGAATTAGCAAATCTAATTGGTGTTTGTAGTCCATGATAGTGTATTGGGGGCGATTTTAATGTCATTAGATACTTGGTGAAAAAGTGAAATGGGGCAGAATAACAAAGTGTATGAAGGATTTTGATAGTTTCATTAGAGAGATGGAACTTATAGATTCATTCATGGCTAATGGTATGTTCACTTGGTCCAATTTTAGAAGTGTTTGGTTTGTAAAAGATTGGATTGGTGTTTGTTTTCAGTTGGGTGGGAGGATTGTTTTCTAAGGGTAAGACAACAGGTTTTGTCTAAAGTTGCTTGAGATCGTTGTCTCATTATTGTTGATGATTCTAAGCTGTAGTGGCGGCCTTGTCCGTTTAGATTTGAGAACATTTGGGTGGAGTATAGAGGTTTTAAGGGAAAAATTAGAGAATAGTGGTCAGAGGGTGATGTCCAAGGATGGGAGGGTTATAAATTTATGAAAAAATTGAAATTTGTAAAACAAAAGTTAAGAGTGGAATAAAGAGGAGTTTGAGGATGTTAGAGAGACAAAAGATTATTTTGAATTTGATTGATTAGATTGATAAAAGAGAAGGAGGTGATGTGGATGCAGATTTGAGAAAAGAGAGGAGGGAGCTTAGGAATAAACTTGAGGATGTGGTTTTTAAAAATGAAATAAGTAAAGAGAGGAGGGAACTCTTGTTGCTAATGAGGTAGTTGAGGATTATAGAGTGAGAAGAAAGGAGGTAATAGTATGGAAATTTGATTTTAAGAAAGCTTATGGCCATGTGGAGTGGAGTTTTTGGATTTTGTCATGGATGCTAAAGGTTTTAGGGATAGGTGGAGACAATGGATTAAAGGATGCTTAGGGCCAATGAATTTTTCTATTAGTTGTAATAGTAAACTTAGGGGAAGGTGTAGGGGTCTTAAAGACAAGGGGATCCCTCATCTCTTTTTTTGTTTACTTTGGTAGTTGATGGGTTGAGTGGATTAATGGAATAGACATAAAAGGTGTAACTTGGTGGAGGGTTTGTAATTGGTAAGGAAAGAATCTATGCGTCTCATTTGCAATTCACTGGTGCCAATTTTTTTTTCTCAGTGGGTAAAGAGAAATTTAGGAATTGTAAGAAGGTTGTTGATGTGTTTGGTTTGATTTCTAGGCTAAAAATTAATATGAAAAAAAGTCAATTTGTAGGGATTAATACTAGTCAAGGAAAAGTAGGGTGTGTTATGGGCAATGACGGAGCCACTCATAGGCCAGGTTGGCCGATGCCCCTCTGACATTTCCTTGTCTACTAAACATACTCATATGATATTTTCACTCAAGGCCTCTTTTATTTTTTCAATTTTTCCTTTGCCCCTTCCAGTAATATTCTTATGTTTTAACAAGTCAAAAAATACATGAGTTATATGTCAAATTTAAATGGTCATTTGGATTAGTGTTGCTTGTTAAATTTGGGGATTATTTTCAATTATGTATATTATCAAAAATATGATTTTATAGACGATGATTTATTGGTGGGCTCTTTGTTTATGTAAATTAAGAAAAAAATTACTGCAAAATTTTACACATAAATAGATAATTTTTGGGACATGATATGACACAGTGTTATTTAAAGCGTAAAGCAAACTGAAGCGATCAAGGCTCCTAACGCCTAGGCGAGAAGCAAAGCGAACAGTTAAAAAAAAAATTAAATATTTTAGTTTAATTGCTTATACACATCTAAGTTCTAATTTTATACATACTAAATATTTAAATGCAAGTAAAATCATAAACATTTAAATTAAAACAAACACTAATAATATCTTAAATCTTAATAACAGTCAACAACTTAAACATTTAAATTCAAACAAACACTAATAATATCCTAAATTATAATATTTAAAAACATAAAACACATAATTCAAGCAACTAAAGAACAACAAAACAACACAAAAACAGCAAAAACATCAAAACAGCAAAACAGAAGCATGACAACAATCAGAAAAAAAAAGGAACAAAATTAGAATCAGAAGCATAATCAGAATCAGAAACAGGAGCACAAAAAAAAGGAGCAGAATCAGAATCAAGAAAAAAAAAAGAGCAGAATCTGTCAGCGAGGAAAAAGATCTAGAACCAGAAAAGAGAAGAAAGAAAGAGAAATAGAAGAGAGAAGAAAAAAAGTAGGTTAACATGTGCAGCGAGGAAGGAGCAACGACTCTATCGATTGTGTAGGTGTAGCGACTCATTCTGTCGATCGTGTTTGTCGATTGAGTCTAGCGATCGTGTAGGAGCCCAACGAGCAGCAAAGGAGTCTGATTAAAATTGGGTTTAGGGTTGTATTTATGGGATAAGGGGATAATTCGGTGTATCAACATCTTATAATTTTTTTTTCAATTGTCCAATTCAACGATCCAAATTAAAAATTAAACTTTGCCTCAAATGACTCAAGCGTTCGCTTTTTCGCTTTTCTCGTTTTTTTCTCGCTTCACTCACGTTCGCTTCACCTGGGGTCTTCCATGCAAGATCCCTTCGCTTCACTTCGCCTCGCTTCTCGCCGAGGCGAGCGCTTAGGCGCGTTTTTTAAAACACTGATATGACATCAAGCATTATTTGGATAGTTGATTGAGTTGAATGATCAATGCACTATGAAATGAATATTGTGTCCTTTTCTTTGTTCCATGTTTTAGTAAGGCTAAATAATGTTAGATATATTTTCTTCTAGTATTTTAGTTTTGGTTATTGATGTATTTCTTATGTTTGTGTATAAAAATATGTCCAAACCTTTAATTGTTTATATGAATCAGTGAAATTTTGTTATTCATATTTTTCTTATGTTTGTGTTTAAAAATATGTCAAAACCTTTAATAGTTTATATTAATTAGTGAAATTTTGTTATTCATATTTGTGTCCACCCTAAAATGAAATGCTGGCTCCGCCACTAATTGTGGGTGGGTGGCCGTTGAAGTATTTAGGTTTTCCATTAGGTGGTAATCCAATGTCTAAATCTTTTTGAGATCCAGTGATTGAAGGAATTGAAAAAAGATTAGATGGATGGAAGTAGACTAATTGGGATGACAATAATGCTAACTAGACAAATGAAAAAGATGAGGAAAAAGACTCGACAAGGAATGCTTTCCCCTTCATATATCTTCTCAAAATCGAACTTTGGATCCATTTTCCACAATAAACTTGACGCATTAAGAAAAACTAGGCAATCCCTGAGAAATGAATTTCTAAGGACTCTGGAAAGTACCTCTTTCAAACCCGTTGGCATCCCACCTGTTAGCTTGTAACCCATATTTGCTTCTAATAACTACATGCCACAGTGAATCTTGCTCTAAAGGAAACCTCTATAGCCATTTCCCAACAAGAGCCATATTCATTTTCAACAAATTCCCCACCAATAAGCCACCCTTAATCTTAAGCCTAGACACAACCTCCCAACTAATTAAATGATCCTTCTTCCTTTCCGCGCATTCTTCCCATAAAAAATCTCTCATTACGTCTTCAATCCTCCTAACCACCATACAAGCCATCTTAAAGAAGACAAGAAATAAATATGGATTGTGACTTTATTGGTACTATTGATAGCATTATCATCTTCCCAATTAAGATTAAATGGATTGCGTAAGAATCTTAATGATAGAGTGTTCAAAGTTGTTAATACTTCTTTATATGTTCAATGGTGTTGCATTGATCTCAAATTCTTCAGATAAAAGATTTTGGAATTGTGATTCTTCGGGTATTTTCTGTTGCATGTCTTATTTTGAGTCCTTAGTTGATTTCTCTTTTCCATTATTTCTTCTGTCGTTGAAAATTTGGAAGGCTAAAGTGCCTTGAAGGGTGCAAATTTTTACATGGATAATTGCTTACGACAAGATTAATACTAATGATGTGCTTCAAAAGAGGAGACCAATGAGTTGTCTTTCACCGTAGTGGTGTGTGGTGTGTGGTGTGTGATGTGTGAAGGTGATTGTGAGAGTGTGGATCATTTATTTTTATATTGCCTCTTGGCTCTTTCGCTTTGGAATGGAAAGGAATACAAGAATTTCTGATGATAAAGAGGAGGTTCAATCTCTATGGGCTCGTACGCATTTTTTGGCTTCTTTTTGGGTTTCTGTTACTAAGGAGTTTGAGAGCATTCCTCTTTTTTGCATTATTTCAGATTGGATACAGACTATTGGTCTGTAATTTTCGAAAAAAAATAAATTGATGAAGACAAGTCTTGCAATTATACAATGAGATTGAGTGACTTGTACTTGAGTCTACAAGTTAGGATTATAGGATTATGATTCGTTTTTTGTTAAGGTTTATTGACTTTTAATCTTTGTAATTTTTTACTCTTGTATGTTTTGTCATGAAATTGTCAAAAGGAGAGATTGTTAAGAAATTATTTGTAATTAACAAATTTCGTAAAGTCACTTTGTGCTTATATCTCGACTAATTCCATAGTCAAGATGCTTGTGAAAATTGAAGACCAAAGCAAGATGTGATGAAAAAGCTCAAGGCACATTGCAACACGTGCCAAGATTTCTTGGATTTTGTCAAGCTTAGGTGAGATAAGGGACTTAGATACTTAGTTGCCTTAGAATAGTTAAAATTAGGTGAATATGACTGATTTAGATATTTTAGAGTTTATGATCCATAGCATGACTCTCGTACAATTATGAAAAATGACTTTAAAAAATTTAGGGTTGGTTTTGAAACGAGTATAAGAGTCATGGTATGGAGGCTTTTTTGTTATCATCCACCATGATACTTAAAAAGTTGATGGTTGGTTTTGGTTGAAAGCCCAGTGGTAGTGGTCTAGCGGTTGTGAAAAATAGATTGGGCCTAAAAAACTGAAATAGTGGTGAACACTTATTGACTGCTCGAGTGGTCCACTATTCACGCTAGGAAGAAAACTATTCCAGTAGCCAGCGTTCAAGTGTTGGTTCACGAATCTTTTTTCATACTCGCCAATTAACTTATATTTTTTCTCTACCTATAAATTGGGGACCCACAAATCAAGGATCTTGTAGAACACTCGAAACCCATAAATCTTTTAGAACACCCGAAGCCAACAAATCTTGAGAGATCTTGTAGAACACCCGAAACCCACAAATCAAGGATCCAAGGAGGTGTCCAAGAACCGGAGGGGGATTTCAAGAGGAGAAGGATGATGCTAAGGGCGAATTGTGGAGCTCAATTCGTCATCTATTAAAGGTAGTCGTCAAAAGCTTGCAATGGATTCCAGAGTGAAGATTCAATCGAGAAAGCGGATAATCATGGTATTGGTTGAGATATAAGACTTTAGGGTATTTAATTTTCATTTGAGACTAGTAGATTAGGTTAGGCAGACTACAGTCCATTGTTTTTTCCCGAGAGATTTTCCACGGAAAAATTGCTTCTGTTGTGTGTTGTGCTTATCTTTTGCATTCTATGCATACTTGCAATTTTACTTTCCTCACATGCATTATCGATTGATATCTTGCAAACCGATTTGTGGTGTTGGCTGTTAGAATTGAACAAATCAATTGAGTTGACGAGTGTGTAGGAATTTAGGGATTTTGCTTTAAGTCTTCAAATTGGTGAATAGGGTTTGTCAATTTTGGGTTTTTTGTGTTAATTGATGAATTAATTAATAATTGGTAGAATTAGGTTTTAATGGGCATAATTTTCGCATCAAGTGCTTGAGACCTATTCAGCCCTCCTCTAGGACAAGTATGGTTGTTTCAGCGTGTCGGGGGTAGTCACATTCACACTCACTCTTAAAATATTAATAGCAATGCTTTTTGCTTGTGTCTTGTTTCCTGAACTAATCATATTTTGTAGTTCTAAGTATTCTTTCTGTGACTAGCTTGCTCTATCAGACAGTGCATTCACATATGGCACCAGCATCCACATCAATTTTTGTTTATGCAGCTTAAATTTACTGACTGGATTACTGAAAAATAAAAAACAAAAAATATAGGAGTTTATCCATGGTGCTTATTTATTTAACTTGGAAAGGTTGCCTGTAACTTATTGCTGGCTTCTTTCTAGCTATGAATACTCCATCTGATCAGTTTTGTGTTGTGTTGATGTGCCATCAAGTTTTTAATATGCTGCCAATATTCTTTCATTTGATCAGAGTCTTACCCAAAGTCATATTTGACAGCCTTATATGCTAGTTGCTTGGCTGGGAATTTGGTGGAACAGCTTTGGAATTTTGCTTGGCCTGCGGCTATTGCATTGCTTCATTCAAGCCTTCTTCCGGTGGCTGTCATGGGTTTCTTCACTAAGGTTTCTATGAGTCGGTTTAGATACAGAAAGCATATATCAATTAGAAGCAGGAGAATATACTTTCTGACGACCTTGAGTTGAACAGATTGCAATAATTGTGGGAGGGCCCTTGGTTGGCAACCTTTTGGATCATTTTCCCCGGGTACCTGCATATAATTATTTGACTATTGTCCAGGTAATTTTTCATTTGAAAATACAGCAGTTAGGATAAATTTTAGAACCAGTTACAGTCAAATGCTGTCTTCTCATACTTGTTTTTCTATCAGGCAGCTGCTCAATTGTTATCTGTTGGAATGATAATTCATGCTCATACTGTTTGTCCCTCCTTGCCATCATTTGTACTTCTCCAGCCTTGGTTTGTTGTACTTGTATTTGCTGGAGCTGTTGAGAGGCTATCTGGATTGGCTCTGGGGGTTGCAATGGAGCGTGATTGGGTTATGCTGGTAGTGCTGATCCATTTTTTTTTTGTACATTAATATATTGCCTGCTGTTTGTTTTCATTTTTCTCAAGTGTTTAGCCATTCTGTAATTTGGGATTTTACAAGTACAGTTGGCTGGAACAAATCGGCCAATCGCTCTGGCACAAGCAAATGCTGTTCTTAGTCGAATTGATCTCGTGTGCGAGGTGATTGCAATATTCTTTCTCTTCTATTGAGAACTGGTTTACTAACTGACATATGCCTGGTCATAGTTTCTTGGTGTTGCCATTGTTGCTTCTCTTTTGGAGCTTGTATTTTAATTCACGTCGTACTCAAGGTTTGACATACAAGCCATACCTAAGTGGTGCTTAAGGATTGTACACTATATTCCAAGAAGTCCCCCTAAATGCAATTAGGTTAAAGCTTCCATAACTCATGATTGGTATTTTTTTGGGGAAAAATGTGAAAGAAGAAACTTATGCCTTGTACAATCGCAGATTGCTGGAGCATCAATGTTTGGCATTCTTTTGTCTAAAAATGAACCAGTGGCATGCTTAAAGCTTGCTGCTGGCTTGATGATAGTGGCCCTACCTGTTGTGGTAATTGTCTTCTGCTTGCTCTATATATGATGCTTTTTCATATTCTCTTTGCATTCTGAGACTATTAACTTATGTCCCAGGTTTCACTCACCTGGTTAACCAACAAGCTTTCTTGTGGGGTTCTTGACCGTGCTAAATCTCCTCAAACGTGTCATAGAAATTCCTCTGGAGAACCTCTTCCTTATGCTGAGAACATAGGTTTAGATTTACATATCATAGTTATAGTTGGAATTTGTATTTTGTATTGTTACATGTATTAATTCCATCTTCGTATTGACCAGTGGAAATGAGTGTGGAAGCTATAAAGCATGGGTGGATTGAATACTTGCAGCAGCCTGTTCTTCCTGCAAGCCTAGCCTATGTGCTACTCTACTTCAATGTAGTTCTTGCTCCTGGAGGTTTGATGACAGCATTTTTAACACAGTGTGGTATTTCCCAAACTTCTAATTCATTCACCTGCTGTTCCCTCAGATAGCTTCATTTTTAACTTGATGTAGAGTCAGAGACACATTTTTAGGCACCTGTCATGACCCCATAGAATCTTGTATCAAGTACATTAACACCTGAATTTAAGGTTAACATACTAATCCACATGGTAATTAAACAATGTTGAATAAGATGGAGAATGTGCTTGAAACTTGTGGAAAAATTGGTCTGGACCTTTTTCAGTGAGAAAGATGATTTGCCCTTAATTCGACTATGGGTCAATTTGCTTCCCCAAAAAACTATGGGTCAGTTGTGCAACTGCAAAGTTGCTGGTTCAAATTTGAGCATAGGTACTTTGTGCAGGTATTGACTATTGTAAAGTTTGTATACAATTATTTCTCCCAATATTCTTTATTAAATGGAGGCCAAAGTGAGGAATGATCTTTAGTTGCAACCGATATTCTTTGGTCTTGAAAATACGTAGAAATGGGAAAATGTCACTTTGGATTGAATACTAAGTACTATCAAATGTTCATTTAAGTAGATGAATGATTTCCAAACTTGATTGTGGTAATGATGACAAATGTCTATCAACTTCTTTTATGGTTTGATGTGTTAATTCACACATAAATTGAGATTGAAGTATTGCGGCCGCCTAATTAGTGGGGAGGCATTGATGTACGCAGTCAGCCATGAATAGGGGTAAAAGATCATCAGAGATACCTTCCAAAGTGACCAACGGGGAAGTTGCTGTTGTTTCTAGCTTTGCGGCTAACGAATGTTGGAATGAGTTCGCTCGTATAGGAGAGAGTTGCATCTATCAGGTCTCCAAGCAATGATCACTCCACTTTATCAACTCTATTTGAATTCGATCATGACTTCCCGATCATTTGGAACAAATCTATTTTTCTTCCTTTCGTGTTATCTGACTAGTTGTCCCTCACTTTGGCGCTTGGTCTATTGGTTGACCTTTTCAGCCGCCACTGACTTGCCTTTGCTGCCCTCCTTTCTATAGCTTACGCTCATACGTTATTCCGTGTTATACTACACTTAGTTACCATGAGTCCTCGGAAATTCTCGCTTTCTCGGGGATCTTGCTACTTGCCTTCTAGTGTACGTCCGAAGCCATGCTGGGTCTAGCTGACCGACCTTCTATCTAAAGCGTGTCTGTCGTCGTGGCCTTCGGATGATCTCTTTGCTGGCTAGTTTGATCTCATGTCTACCCAGTGCCTAACCCTATTCTCTAGGTCACCGACATTGCATGTGGAATCTCCGCTCCAAAAAGGGGAGTCTCTCTTTTTCTTCATTTTCCTCTTCCTATGGAACTCTCTCTTGAAACATTTCTAGAAACTCGAGTCTTATTTCCTCTTCTTCTTTTCTTGTGTCAATACTGTGTTTTGGCTTATTGGAAAATTTACTCCGCAAACATGGACTACTTGTTGAGTACTTGAGTAGTAAACATAAACCACTTGTAAGCTGTGGGGAAAGAGTTGTCAGTATGTTCTAAAGTGAGTACTTCCCCCACTGCTTCCCCTCGGGAAAAAGAAATCTAAGGCTGCCTATCTCCAAAGATCTTTTGGAATTTTCTTCAAATTTGAATGCCCATTTTAGCCTTTATGAAATCTAACTGGGACTGTTTCAGGTGTAAGTCCATCGCTCATTGGAGGCTTTAGTGGATTATGTTTTTTTTTATGGGTGTGCATAGACTACTTGTTGAGCAGTAAACATAGACCACTTGTAAGTTGAGGGGAAAGAGTTGTCAGTATGTTCTAAAGCCAGTACTTCCCCCAGTGCTGCCCCTTGGGGAAAAAATCTCTAAGGCTGCCAACTTTGAAGATCTTTAGGAATTTTTTTCAAGTTTGGATGCCCACTTTAGCCTTTTCGAAATCTAATTGGGATTTTCAGGTTTGAATCCATCCATCATTGGAGGCTTTAGTGGATTATGTGCTTTTATGGGGGTTGCAGCTACATTTATGTCTGCAGACTTGGTCAAGCGATTTGGCATTTTAAAGGTTCCTTCCTCTGTAATTCTGTTATTTGTTTTCTGGCATATTTTTGTTTATACTCTGGTCTAAGTCTCATGAATATCCCATAACAGACTGGAGCAGCTGGACTGATACTACAGGCTTCATTTCTTACCATTGCTGTTGCTGTGTATTGGAGTGGATCTCTTTCTCAGCAGATCCCACTTCTATTTTTCTTGTCTTTGATTGTGCGTTCATTTGTATCATAATAAATGCAGTCTTGTTTCTATTTTATGATCATTGTGAAAAAGTTGATCTATTTCCTGTTTGCCAGGTATTTTCAAGGTTGGGACACATGTCGTATGATGTTGTTGGGGCACAGATCCTTCAAACTGGGATCCCATCATCCAAAGCAAATCTAATTGGGACCACGGAGATTTCTGTTGCAAGTTTGGCAGAGTCTGTAATGTTGGGAGTTGCAATCATTGCAAATGATGTTTCCCATTTCAGGTTTCTAGCGGTGCTGTCACTGTTATCAGTGGTTGGGGCAGCGTGGTTGTTCTGCCAGTGGTTGTTGAATCCTACGGATGCACAAAGAAGCCTTTTTTCTTTTGACCTGCAATTTTGATTCCATACGTAAGTATTCATATGTCGATTAGCTTGGAAACAATAATTTTCTGCGTTGCATCTGTTCTTCTGTTTGTTTAAAATTACTATTTCGGACCAGCCTTTTTTTTTTTTCTAATATAATTCTTTTCAAATTGACAAACTGCTAACCTGTTTTCCACATTTAGCATTAGTACATGAACCTCAATTTTCAGCCAAGCATTGGAGTTCCTGAATAGTTTTAATGATTTAGCTGCTTGAAAACGTCTAGGGTGTTAGCCAGCTAGGGGTGTCATCTGTGTTTGTTGTGCATCAACAGAATTGTTCTTGTCTGGAAGTATTATGCAAGAGAACTCAATATTGTTGTGCTTGAACTTGAACTTCATTATACTTGCAACTATTCAGCTACTTCTGAGAATTACGTATCGTATATTGGGATGGCTTTGAAAATGCAGATGGTTACAGTTCGAAAGCTTATAACATTTAAAATTCTTAAATCTCTAGTTCAAATTCACAAAATAGCTTTTTCCCCACTCTGCATGTTAGTACTATATATATAGGCCTTATTATTCCTTTTTTAATAAAATACCATTTATTGCTCTGTAATAGATCCATATGTCCATCGCTTTTCCAGTTCATAGTCTGCCTTGGTTTAATGAGTATCTTATACGAGTATATTTTCTTCTCATGTGGACAACAGTAGCACAGGTGCTAATGCTACTATATGTTGGCTGAAGCCAGAATACATATCAACCTCTTTCGACTGGAATGATAATTTAAATGCAGGCCAAGGTATATTTTTCTCAATTTACTTGGTTTCTTACTGTGCGGGGGATGGCTTACCACAGATCCAGTTTGGTCTGTAGAATGAGAAGCTAGAAAGCATGCAACCCCATCTTCCATGTTCGCCATTAGAGCAGAAATTTAAGTACAGTTTCTGCTGATGATGGCTTGAGTTGTATCTACGTTTGAAGTTGGTAAAGCATGGATTCATTTAGAATTGTTTATCCTAACAGTGAGACTGTAATTGCAAATTCCTTTGCTTTCTCTCTCTGCAATTGATTTGTCAACTGATTTGTTTTGAGTTCACAGTGGACATGATTAGAAGTGAAAATTTCGAATAAATATTCTCTATTTGTTGGGTGTTTGGTTGGCTTAAGGGCGGGGAGTGGTTGTAGAACTCTCCAGAACCCTCAGTCTCAAAAGTCATTGTAACTCTGCAACTTCATTGCATTCGTTGTACTTGAACATGGCTGTTGATCAAATGAAAAAGTAATGCTTCGATGGCTCCAACTTTCACCTTTCATAGTCTCTTTAAAATCTAGAGGGGCCTTCCACACCCAGTCTGAAGACATTTTTCTCCTAGTGTATTTGGTAGGATAGACGAAAAAATAATGTGTGATAAGTTTCATTCCTTCTTTTGTGTTTTGTTAGAGTGATGGAAAGTAGAAATTATTGAATTTTTATGTTTGGGATTGCATGGAAAAGTGGGACAGAAAAAAGTGTGAAGGTAAATAATTTACATTTCGACACAAAACACAACTAGGTATTTTGTCACTCTTTTACCCAATTTTGAATGGATGGAATTTTTTGAGTTGGAAGAAAAGTTAATCAATTTATTTTTTTTTCTTTCATTTTTTTTCTTAATCAAATATAATATTTTATTTATTTTTTCACTATTTTATTCTTTTTACTCTTTTGTCATACCAAACGTATCATTAAATAACTTTTGTACTTTGTACATAAGATAGACCTTCGTTTGCCCTCTACTCCTCCACTCTATTGTGATTGGAACTTTTGACCCAACCTAAGTGGTTGTAAAAAAATATTCACAAAAGACGGTGAGTTTGAAAGTATTTCTCAAATTCAGATAATTTTAACAATGTTATTTGGTTTGATGTTGTTAGGCCAAAAGACGTCAGTTGATATGACGTTTTAGACTAAAAACGGCGCATTAATTGACGTTTTTTACCAAAATTGTAAATAATTCAACCATTAAAAAACGTCAGTCCATTTGACATTTTTTAGCTAAACACATCAAATGGACTCACGTCAAAGATTGAGTCCCTCTCTTGCATGTTCTATTCCACCCCTCTCCTCCTTACTTTCTTACCTTTTATTTTATTGACTCTATTTTTTAGGTTTTTTTTTTTAGCGTAAACACAATAGATTTTTTATTAGTCAATTAATTGGATCCACCACAATAGATTTTTTATTAGTCAAGTAATTGGATCCATCACAACTCGATCATGGCTAGAGAAAGATTCAATAACATGGATGCCCTTTCAATTTTAATTTTTTTTTAGATGAGCCTACATTTGAAAATTTTAATATATATAATTTTATGTCTCATTGTTACAAACTTCTTAATATTTATATAATTAACTATACTAAATGTTACAATTCAAACTCTTATAATATTTATATAATCAACTATACTAAATGTTACAAATTTCTTAATATTTTCACCATAGTATTGTTGTTTTGGTCAGTAGCATTACTGTTTTTAATTTTGTGTATTGGTATATGAGAGTTTGAATTGTAACATTTAGTATAGTTGATTATATAAATATTAAGAAGTTTGTAACAATGAGACATAAAATTGTATATATTAAAATTTTCAAATGTAAGCTCGTCTCAAAAAAAATTTAAAATTGAAAGGGCCTCCATGTTATTGAATCTTTCTCTAGCCATGATCGAGTTGCGTTGGATCCAATTAATTGACTAATAAAAAATCTATTGTGTAAACACTCAAAAAAAGAGAGTCAATAAAATGAAAGGTAAGCAAGCAAAGAGGAGAGGCTGGAATAGAACAGGCAAGGGAGGGGCTCTCGATCTTCGGCGTCAATCCATTTGACGTGGTTAGCTAAAAAAGGTCAAATGGACTGACGTTTTTAGGTGATTGAATTGTGTACAATTTTAGTAGAAAACGTCAATTAGTCTGACATTTTTAGGCTAAAAACGTCAGACCAACAGACATCTTTTGGCCTAAAAATATCAGACTAAATGATGTTTTTAAAAGTGCCTAAATTTGAGAAATACTTTCAAACTCACCATTTTTTGTGAATATTTTTTTACAACTACTTGAGTTGGGTCAAAAGCTCATTGTGACCGCAAGAGTGCAGTCTAAATACAGTAGCATGAGCTAGCAAGATGGGGATTTGCCCTGACGTACACGGGCTTCCTTCCTGATCACCGGCTTCCAAACTTAGTGAGTGAAGCAGTGCTCAGGGAGACACCCACTATATTGGAATTAGCTGGTTTAATTTCTTCTCTTGTTCCTTTACTATGTACTTGACCTTTTCCCAAAAAAAGAAAAAGAAAAAGAAAAAAGAAGTGTGCAGTCTAAATAGTACATAGTGATATCTTTCATGAGTGCGGTAAATACACCGAGATAAATTGTTGTTTTGCTTGTCTTTGGGTGTGTGAAGAAGCCATATATCTTTCTCGAATCCTTGCCATGCCAATATGTCAGTATTCGAACTTTGTATGCTTCTTTCAGGACATCTTTAGTTTTATAAGGTTGTTAATTTATAGTAAGGTATTTTGTTATATTAATGTGTGATAAATGAGTACTTACAACTTTTCCTAACTATTTTGAATAAAAAAGTGGTGCTCAGAATAATATGTATAAACTAGCAGTCATGAACACACGGGTCGGTACCGATATGTAGAGAAAGATATGTGAAAATGACAAGAGATTGAAATAAATAAATTGATATAATCAAATATGATTAAATACGAAATCTAGGCGATTAATTATGGTTAAAGAAAAAATTATTAGTCGTGTTAAGTGGTCATTTAGAAAGAAACAAAGGGTAATGATCATGTTATATAAGGAGAAAATTAATTATGGCGAAGGGCAAAATTGTGAGTGGTTATTATAGACAATCTATGGGTACAAATTATAGTCATTTTCTACGTGGACACCAAAATTCACCTCTTCCTTAAATAATAGCAGTCACCAAAACTACTATAACCCACTACCATTGCTACTGCAATTGTCACTATCATTACAATTGCCACCTCTCACCACCGCCACCCATAGCCATAGTCATCGCCATCGCCATTGCCACCAACAATCACCATCCTTGTTGTCACTATCGTTTGTCACTATCATAACTATTATTGTAACGTGTGTGGAAATATATTAGTAATTTTAACAAATTTTTTTTATTGATTATCCAAATATACTGTTTTGAGTTAAAGTGTTTTCTTTTATTTTTGTGTGTGTGCGCGCGCATCAAAAACAGTGCTAACTATTGTTTATAAAATACTCTCAATAAATATTTGTTTAAATTTTTTAAAAATTTTATAACGAATCACAAACACCACCTTAATACCATGTCAATTTTTATTTGAGTAAATTATATTCACATACCGTAAAGTTTGGTCAAATAACAACTTGACCCCTTCTTGCTAGGGAAATAACACTGCATTACCTTCTACTTTGGTTGTCCACAACAGATTCCCACAGTGTTAGTTTACTGTTAGAGGAAACGTCAGATTTTTTATGATGTAAGCAACACTTTTTTGAATATTCTAATATTACCCTTCTGTACCCACGTGCATTTGCAACACAAAATTTTGACCACACCTCGAGGATCTATTGGGGCCTTTTGGGTAGTGATTGTTGGACAGATAAAAGGGACATTAGAATGGGTGTTCATTGAAATGGGTTGGGGTCTCTGGTAATGGATGTGGCGGGATTGGGTTGAGTGATGAAGAAGCGAATGTGATTGGAAGGGGATTGCTCTTGTGAAGTGTACTCTCTCTCTCTCTCTCATACACACACACATATACAAAAAGACAGAACCCAACAACTACAAATCGGCATAATTTTGGCTCAAAAAAAAAAAAATTGGCATCACTTGTCGAAGAAGATGGGTGGTGCTTATTGGGGATGGTGCTTCTTGTGGTTTTTTGGTGGTTTGGGTATCTCATCTGAGATGGAGGGTATTATGGTCATTTTATATTTGTCATTATCAAAAAGGAATGGAGGTCACTAATAAGGGAGGTCAATGTTATTATTTGTTAATGTTTAGTTGTTATTTAGCCAAACCTCAAAGAGGGTGAATACAATTTACCATTTTAATTTTTTTGCATCATGTATAATGATTTTCAAATGATATGACAATAAAGTTGATCGAGAGTTTTATGATATTCAACATTTATATTTGCCATGGCTTTTTGGGGTTGTTAAGTGTCATATTTGTAATTAAAAAATTATTCTAATTGTACTTTTTTTTAATTGATAAATGTAGGTATGTTTGTGAATGCATATGATTACTCATAAAGCATGCTCATAAGTTTAATACGAATTGTATAAGACTAAGAATTTGAGTAGTCAATGTGTGAATTTAGACCATCTGGGTCACCCATTGGATTAAGTGTGGTAATTTTGGACATAACTTAATAATTTGAATCAAAACTGATACAAAATTAGTGGTTAGGTTGACTAATTTTTAACACGAAGTTGAAAATGGCACATCATGCTAATAAGAATAATTAACGAGTTAGATTAGTCTTGAATATAAATAACTAAAATTTGACATTATAAATTCATTAGACAGTTGTAATGGTAAAAACCAATTCCGTGTATAAATTTACACAAAATAAAGTCAAATGCAATATTTAATTTGATCGACTTTAAAATAAAAGTAGTAGTGTTAACTCTCTTTGATGAGCTTATCACGAGCATTGTTCTTTGATTCTCGGTGAATTGAGTAAAGATTCGAGCTAGGTTGACATGTTTCTTGACCATCAATTGGTAGCAGCTTTGGTGGATTTGATGAAATACAAAAGCTGAATTAGTGTATCTCTCATTCTTCGATTTGATGATGACTTTGATGAATATGGAAAAGATGGGGACTTGATCAGCGTGATTCTCGGTCTTGAATCTTTCACTTGATGAATTTGTTGAAGATGAGAATCAGATTGACGTGGTTCTCGTACTTCGATCTTTGATTTAGTGGACTTGTTGAAGATAAGGGTCGGATTAACGTCGTTCTTGTTTTTCAATTTGATAATGACTTTATTGAATCTTTTCACCGTTCTTTGTGTTAAATGTTAAAAATGATTTAAATCTCTTGAAAAAAGACCTTGGTGGTTTGCTCATCTCTTCTTGACATAGGCTTGCAAGATTTCAGTCAGAGGGAGATTCCGATAGAGCTTCGTTGCTAATCTTCCCTTCTCCACTTGGCACAGACTCTAGCAAAGCTTTCTTGATCATCCATTTTCCTTAATTCTCTTAGCTTCCTTTTTTTTTTCTTTGTTCTCGCTCAAACCTCAATTTATAGTGCTAATAGTAGTTATCCATATAGAGATATTGTTACCTAAATATCCTTATATGAGCTTTAGGTTGTGGGCTATCTATAAATTTACGAGCTTTAGTTAATTTATGAAATTTAAGTCTAATCCATTTTATCTTTAAAAGTTTGTTTAGTTTAGGCCTATGGAATTTAAGTCTATTTTAATTTAATTTAACAAGTCTGGTTAATTACATTTGTGCTTGTATTATTTGAGTTGTGAAATTTAGATTCAACTCAAGCCTATTTAATTAAATTTAAACTTGTATCATTTGGACTTATACAATTTAGGTTCACCCCACTTTTGTTTGTCTAATTGATATGAGCCTAATTATAGACATTAATTTTTTAATATCTACAAATGCCTCCTCGAGACTTATTTGCATGTGTTAATATTTTATCAATATGTAAATGAGTCTCAATTTGTATTTTAATTTAAGAGACGTTTGATTTAACATGGAATTATAGTTAATGTTGAACTCTAAATAAGATATAGAATTCAATTTAGTTATTACTTTCTAGTCCATTACTGACATAGAGTTCTAAATCATATAGACTTCACAACTCTATTTTTATTTGAACGCATGGGCCCTAAATTATAGACTTCCATCTATGACAAGAGTATTAGTTTTTTGTTTTAATTTATTTAATAATTCCTATAAAACTCTAATCCATGTAGGATTCAAACTACGTTTTTTAAATTTATTTGTGATATTTTTAATCTTTATCAATTCGCAATTCCAATTCAGTTAAGAGCAAAATAACCAACTTCTTTTTGCTCATATGGTCCTAGAATATATACTTTTAATTATATATATATATACTTTGGTAATGAAGACCTAATGGGGGTGTTAGTTTGATGGATTGAGGTAGATAGCATAAGTAGATTGGGTTTATTTTGTCCAAGGCTCCACATATCCTTCATTTTTTTTTTTGAAAGATAAAAATGGGGGAGGGAGGCGACCAACAGGTAGTGACCCCCTCCCTGGGCATCACCATGAGGGCCTCCCCCGATATAGAACGTTCGGTTAACCATAGCTACAGATCTCTTTGGAGTAATCTGTTACCACACCACCACCGAAGCACTAGCGAGTAAGACAGGGGGACCCCGTGGATCAAACCTTGCTTTCTAACCTCGTGGGAGTCAAGATATGACCTCCAAAACTTTAATAGATAATTTTATAGTGTTTGATTTAATATATATGTAATTGTGAAAAAATATATTATTTTTTATTAATTTTTGAAATTAGACAAAATTAGAAATTTATTAAAATGTCATTGAAGCTTCAAGGGTCTTCTACACATGCAAGGTGGCTGATGGAGGCTTGATAGGTTGCATGGAGAACACCTAGCTGCTTGGGGAAAGCTGAGTAAGCTGCTTAGGGGGGGGGGGGGATAAAATGGAGAGAGATCTGGTGGGAAGAAGTTAGAGAGAGAAAGTATAGACTTTAAAATTTTAGATTTTTGTAGAGACTACTTCGAACACTAAGAGGTATAATCATGGCCTACTATGGATGTTAGGAACTCATTTATGTATTTAGATTATGATTTGATTTGGTATTAATGCATGAATTTGTGTTTTAAAGTTTAGTGGGCTTTTGAATTTTGAAACAGGTTTGAGATTTGAGCATGATTTGGGTTAACTATTTGGTATGGTTGAGTTTGAGAGGTCTTGAGGAGTTGTTTAGTGGTGGTGTGGTGGTGTAACAGTGGCGTGAGGGTTTGAAGAAGTGAAAATGTGATTTTGATATAAACTTTAAGCTTAGAAAGGGCGCTTGGGTCTAGATAATTTGGTGTCAAGGAATCTATTTTCGATCTCAGAATTGGATTTAGATGTCATTTTTTAGGAGGGGGAGTGAAATAGGAAGTTGCAGGTCTGCCCTTATATTAAAAAAAATAGTTTTTTGGCCAACTTTAACCAATAATTTGATGATGTTAGAATTCAATTCAAATGTTGAGTCTAAAGGGGATTGAAACTTGGTTATCCAAAGAGTATGTGGATGTTGAAATCAAAGAAGACGGTGAACTATAGTGGGAGAACTAGTGGTTCAAAGTTCCGTAATGTTCATACAGAGGTTCCAGTAAAATTTCAAGTCGATCCGACCGACGGATCAAAATGAGAAGTAAAATGACTGTTTTGTCCTCCGGGGTCAACTTAACCCAATTTTGAGTGATTTTGAGAAAATAAATTTTATATTCATTCTTAAGTAGGCTAATTGAGTATGTGTATTAAGTTTCATCGAAAGATAACATTGTTTAATTTTTGGTTATTTCAGATCAAAATATTAAGCGTGCGGGTTTCTTAATTCTAGAACAGACGATGCTTTTCCAACTTGTTTCTAAATTATTGAATAATTTATTTATGATGCTTTAACATGTTTTGAAATATATGATTGAGAATTTTGAATATTGATGTGAATCCAGACCCGGATCAAGAATTCTAAGTATAGTTTGCACTAGTATTTTGGAAATGATCGTATTACTCGTATTGTTCATATTGAAAGAAACTCCGGAATCCTTTTAAATGAAATGTAAGTGGACATAGGTTTGAGTGACAGAGGGTTTACGTTCCAATTTGAGGCCTTAAATGGTTTTTCATTGAGTTTGTAAATGTCTGGGTGGCCCTGTTGGTCTTTAGAATTGTATATTGAATTGGATCGTATTGACTGGGGAGCGTATCTTCCTTGGGGTGAAAGTCCCCTAAATTATTGGATCGTATGTTCATATGTATCGTATTGGCCCTGAGTGGTCTATTAGGATTATTTGCTCACCGATGTGGCACTGTATTGATTTTGTGACCGTATTATTATTTTCAAACTTAACTGTTTTTGCTCAACATTTACTGTTTCTCATATAAAGGTATCAAATGACCGTTTGGATTTTTGCCCAATTATACTAAACTATACTATTTTCAAACTCGTTTGCTTAAAAATTGAGTTATTCTACTGAGCTGTTGATGCTCACTCTATTTCCCCTTTTTCGATTAACATGTGGCGAGGAAGCCTGCGAATGTTCGATCTATTGATGTTTTTTTTTTAGTGAAGATTTACAGATGTGTTATGTTATACGGATTGAGTTGAAAGAGTTTTATATCTGAGATGTGTAAGTTATAATATTCTAGAAATACCTGTTTGAAATATATATGAAATTGGTATCAGAGTTTATTCATTATTTGAATACTTTATCATTTAGTGATTGTGAAGGTTATCAGCGCTCAGAATATTACGTGATTGAATCAAGGTTTTACAGCAAATCCTCTGCGGCTTTGCCACTTATGCTTCAAATCTTCATTCAAACCCAAATGGTGGAGTACCTTCTGATAACAAGAAAATCTAGTGTGTCTGTTAGAAACCTCTTGACTGATGACTCTATCTCTCTCCTTTTGCATCTTTGGTTCTTCATCTCTGTCTCTGGTTCTTCATCTGCCTCTCACACTCTTCTGTGTTTCAATTTCTACATTGCTGGAACTTCCCAACCCACCATCACACATCGATTCATTCAAGAATACACATGTGTTCGATATTGACCAAAATTATGAGTCATTTGTGTTGTGTAGTTTGTTGTCAATTTGTTAGGTTTTGAGGCTTTTCGATTTCGGTGAAGTCATAAAAAATTATACTGAAATTGATTATTTAATATACTAGTGAGAATCAATTGATTCTCAGGTTTTGTAATATCATAGTATTTTAAAATATACAGTGCCTTTATATTAAGTTGTAAATTTTCTCTGTGTCATTTGGGCTATTGCATTTATTTTTCAATATCTTTTGTTAATTAATTTCTGTACAATATTTTGTATGGATCAAATATATTTATGGTTGATTTTTTTAAATTTGTTTAGAGTGAAACGCAAAAAAAAAAAATTATTTTTTACAGTAACTAACTAGTGATAAATTTTCAATTCAATATTAAAGTGGTAACCAATAATTGTTAAGTCAAATATGAGATAGGTTTAGATAAGATTCAATGGTAAGATGGTAAATTTATGAGATTTGACCAAAAAAAATAGTTTGTCTGTGAGGTCCACAATATCATAAATTACAATCTAAATAATCTAACATTTTAGCGTGCTTACTAGAATTTCATTGGATAGATTTAAGATTTAAATTCAAATCAGTCCAATCCACCGTGTGATTGCCAAACACCCCCAAAATGTATTTATATCTGACATGGGTTGGCAACGTCAATCCATCGGTGCTGTTGAAGATGGCTTTCGCGATGGTTGGTGTGCAACTTGTTGCCCATGTCACATAATATTAGGTTCTGGTAAAACTTTTTCTTTCATGTTAATTTTATTTTTTGTTTTTTAATTAGTAAGTCAACAAAGTTTGAATCATTAATTACAAATAACTTTATGGCTATGGTGAAAACCAATTTCACGCAACTTTTAGTGTTTCATCAATGGTTTGTTTAATTTATTCTTCTTGGTTTTTAAGTTTATTATTATTATTATTTTTGGTTATCTTCTTGGTTATCAATCAAAAGGCTGTTATATGCTGTTTTGTGTCTTGGTTTCTTATACCCTTTTGCCAACAGAAAATCACATCTGCATGTGAAGTATAAACATAATTTTTTGTTGAAGGAATGATTTGTGCTCATAAGTTGTTATTTGCACGTGACTGATAAATTCGAATTGAAGAGATTTTGTCACCAACCCTTTTTAATATATATATATTTTTTTGGGTGAGATGATCTCAAAATTTTTATGTAGTGTGACTTTTTCTCAATACTTTATTTTAATTTTTTTTAAAAGAAATTAATTACCTTTAGGTGACTTTGTTTCAAGACGGTTTTCAGAGAGAGAGAGAGAGAGACCTTTGTCCCAAGAAATGTATTATTTTTTGACTAACATTGTTCCAAGAATTTTATCTCAGGTGAATTTTACCTAAGAATTTGATCTCAAGTAACTTTGTCTCAAAAACTTTATTTATTTTTGGTTTTTTTACTATTATTTATTATTTTAACTTCTAATTTTGCCTATATTATTATTATTATTGTTATTATTATTTTGTTCTTTGTTAGTTTTGGTTATCTTGCTGTCTTTTTTTCTCGATCTTTATTTTTATTTTCCAGGGAGATTTTAGTTGGATGCTTTTTACCAAGATTTTGTTTACAAAAAGTTTTCCTTTTATTTTGTCGGTATAGTACCGTTAACAAGAATTTGCCTTCTACTTATTATTCCTTATTTTGAATTTTTTTATTGAAATTTCAACAGCTAGGGGACCTTGCTTTGGCTGCAAGCAAAATAGTTCTGGCAGCCTCTTCTTGACAACAAGCAGCCTTGTAGTGTATTCAATTTTTTTTAATCCTTCTTTTCTCTTGATTATCATCAAGAGCTTAAGTCATAGAAATTGTTCTTTTGTTTCATGCATGTTCGCTTTGTCTTTTTTTTGTTTTTTTTTATAAGATTTAGTTTCTCTTTTTTTATTTTATAAGATTTAATTTCTCTTTTTTTATTTTATAATTCAATTGGGATTACCTTCGCTAAATTTAATTTAGGATTCCTTCATCCCAAGGTATATTATTTCAGGTTATCTTTTCTCAAAGAATTTGATTTTAGGTAAGTTTATTATTACTAGTTGGTGTCCACGTGAGTCTTTTTAATCTATATTTTTGTTCTATTTTAAGTAAGTTTATTAATACTAGTTGGTGCCTACATGCGTTGCACGTGAATCTTTTTAATCTATATTTTTTGTTTTATTTTTATATTCTTTTGTGATATGCATTTGGAGTCTTTTGTTTATATTGTGCATAATCTATATCTATATTTATATTTATATTTATACTACTTGTCAACATTTGTGAAAAAATTTGATTTCCTATTTTATCCTTAATTATTATAATAAAGTCAATTATACTCACATATATATTTTCAACTATTTTTTACTACTATTTAACTTCTTCTGAACTCTGTATGAAGAAATGAAATCATAGATCTGTTAAATTATATCAAATTAAATTTTACGGTCAAATATATGTAATATAATTTTTTTGGTATGCAATAATATAATAATATTATAAGTGATCCAATCACTCTATTTAACTAAAATAAAAATTAATAACTTTATAATATAATTAGATGTGTAAATGCTTAAAAAAGTTAGAGAAATACCAAAATAAATGACATATTAGGTACTCAAAAACTTATAAAATAAAATAATAATTTAATTTAACAATAAGTAAAATATGAATTAATTATTTGATACCTAATTTATTATTTAAATTAATTCACATTTTCTATAAAAGTAATATTATTTTAATTTATTTGCTAGCAATGCACGTGCATTGCTAGTCATATTGAATGTCACATTCTTATTTTAGTATTAAAAATTTAAGACTGGTCAATCACAAAAAAAAAAAACCAGTTTGGCCAATCTAATTTTTATACTATAGTTAAAAAAGAAGAAGAAAATCTTGTAGACTAAAAAAACTTATAGTCGCCAACAAGAAATATGTTCTACACTATTCCTGCGCCTATAAAATTTTAGATTCTTAAATTTATACACCTATAATTGTTTTTTATATTTTCATTTGTGGGATTGATGCATTGAAGATATCATGACCTGGAATGGATGACAAATATGGTGTTGCAGGCAAACATTTTTCCTTGAAAACCTATACCCTTTTTTTTTCCTCATACAAAGAAACTAGTTTTATAAAAGTTTTTTTTTACAAAAGCTTGTGGCGTAAACATAGAATTATCAAAATAAAACTTAATTAAACTCTTGATAACAACAACTGAAAAGCTACTATTTAATTCGGAAATCCAACATACATTTTATTGTTTGACTATGAAAATGTCACCATATAACAATTAACTTCCATTTTACTGGAATGTTAATCGAAAGGTTTTATGCATAAACGAACCATATCACAACAACTGATTAGGTCGGCTGGAAGGTCTATGCAACATACAACAACCAAATAGCCCTAGTAAACCCGATGGTAAACCATTCAAAAAGCTTACTCTTCGTCGACAAGTCGATGATTCAATGAAGACGGAGTTCCGGTTTATGCATTGAATTAAAAGCATTAGCTATATCGAGATTTACCTATCTATAATCAATCTCCCGACTGTTACATAAAACTCAACTACATGCATCATTGTATCATGCATGAAGTACATAATATATA
>CAUOFW020005727.1:0-26243 GCA_963454935.2 Ilex paraguariensis
AACATGTTTCACTATCATTATTTTATTTCTTGCTTCCCAATCAAACTTCCCGTGGTTGATTTTTTCTGCTAACATAACTTGAACAAATAAAGCACTTATCTTCAGATTTCAATGCATATCTCGGGATTCATTTCATGTTGGGAGGTATGGAGTTTTCCAAAATAACAATTAAAGAATGTGTTTACAAGACGGAGAGAAGATGTGTCAACAGATGGTGGACAATTTGAGCTAAAGGATGATGCTAGCAATTGCAGCAAACAGTTTGTCCTTTGAAAATGATAAGCCAATGGTGGCCAATTCAGTCTTTCCAAGGAACCAAAGATAGAACTTCAGAAATGGAGACTCTAAAAGTATCTTGTTCTCTGGAAATGAGAAGTGACATGAGCGGTATTGATGAAACGAAGTAAGACAATTTGAATTTATATTTTTAACCCTTCTTATTACTTAGTGTGGTCTACTCAAAATCTTTATCGCAATACTTTCATTACTTTTGTGAATTTCAAATATAAACAAGATAACCCAAACTTCTATTTCATGTCAAAAGGGTGTAAAGGTACATTCTTAACTTTTTATTTTTTGGCTTTTTTTTCTTAAATTGTTATTTAGCTTGCCTTTGGTATTTCTCAACAAGTTTTGAAGCCACATCAATCAAGGTTTTCATGGAAGGTATATACCATTTTTGCAGTTCCAAAATAGAAGATTCTGGACCTAAACAAGGAAGGATTGGAAGTAAAGTAGAAAAGAATAGTTCGGACCCATCTTGCCAGGTGATTCTTGAAAGCCATGTTCTGCAGCTTCTATGTGTGCAAGTGCTAAAGGAATGATCTGAACTGGGTATTGTAAAAAAGGTATGATAGTTCTTGACATTTGGTTTATAGAGGAATCCTATTGAAATATTAAATGAACTGGAAAACGAAATTAATTTTGGCTTGTTTCAAAGCTTTTGGGCCCTACTGCATTGTCAGAAGTTGTGGAGGTGTCTTTTACAAGGCAAGACATAGTTAGTGTATCCTATATTCTTCTTTTATCAATGTGTGTTATATTTGTTATTGCATTTGGCTGCATAATAGTGTGCATATTTTTTTTTATCTCTATATTTTTGTGCATTTTTATATTGTTTTTATGTGTTTATTAGGGTTTATGTGTGAGTGTGTCTATTAGTGTATGTGTATTTTCTTATCAATGTTGTTGTTTGTGTTTTCTATTATCAATTTGTTTTTGTGTATTTGTTTATGAATGTTTTTATTGTAATGTTTGTGGTTCCGCTGGACGACACGGCATTATCGTTCAAATATAGGTCAGCTGTACTTGCGATGGTTACTAAGGATCCAATATGATCACTTAGGTATCGTGGAATCTTTGTTTTCTCAATGTGTTTTTGTGTTTTTGATTTATGTAATGTGTTGGTGTGCGTTTATTACTGTGTATTTTTAATGTTGTTTATGTGTGTTCTTTGTGTTTCAGTGTGCGATTTTTATGTGTCAGTGCATTCTTTTTATGTGTATGTGTGCCCTATCGCATTGTCAGAAGTTATGGAGGTGTCTTTTACATGGCAAGACATAGTTATTGTGTATCCTATATTCTTCTTTTATTAATGTGTGTTATATTTGTTATTGCATTTGACCGCGTATTAGTGTGTGTATTTTTCTTTTATCTCTATGTTTTTGTGCATTTTTATGATGTTTTTGTGTGTGTTTATTAGGGTCTGTGTGTGTGTGTCTATTAGTGTATGTGTATTTTCTTATCAATGTTGTTATGTGTGTTTTCTTTTATCAATTTATTTTTGTGTATTTGTTTATGTATGTTTTTATTGTAATGTTTGTGGCTCCGCTGGATGACACAACATTATCGTTCTGATATAGGCTAGTCATACTTGTGATGGTTCCCAAGGATCTAATATGATCACTTAGGTGTCGTAAATCTTTATTTTTCCAATATGTTTTTGATTTGTGTAATGTGTTAGTGTGCGTTTTGTAACTATCTGTATTTTTAATGTTGTTGATGTGTGTGTTCTTTGTGTTTTAGTGTGTTATTTTTATGTGTCAGTGCATTCTTTTTATGTGTATATGTGCCCTATCGCATTGTTAGAAGTTATAGAGGTATCTTTTACAGGGCAAGACATAGTTATTGTGTAGCCTATATTCTTCTTTTATCAATGTGTGTTGTATTTGTTATTGCATTTGATTGCGTAATAGTGTGCATATTTTTCTTTTATTTCTATGTTTTTGTGCATTTTTATGCTGTTTTTGTTTGTGTTTATTAGGGTCTGTGTGTGTGTATTTTCTTATCAATGTTGTTGTGTGTGTTTCTTTTATCAATTTGTTTTTGTGTATTTGTTTATGCATGTTTTTATTGTAATGTTTGTATCTCCGCTGGATGTCACGGCATTATCGTTCAAATATAGGCAGTCCGTACTTGTGATGGTTCCCAAGGATCCAATATGATCACTTAGGTATCGTGGAATCTTTATTTTCCCAATGTGTTTTTGATTTGTGTAATGTGTTAGTGTGCATTATTTATTAGTATTTACGATGTGTATTTTTAATTTTTTTATGTTGTTATGTGTGTTCATTGTGTTTTAGTCTGTGATTTTTATGTGTCAGTGCGTTCTTTTTATGTGTATATGTGTGTATTTTTATAGTGTGCGACTATTTTAATGTTTTAGATAATTTATTTATGGATTTAAGGATATAATCAATCTGCCCACAACCTGCCAAACTTTTGAATTTGCCACCTCTCGCTTTGTGTGCCTTGCATAGCGCATTGATAATGTAGACATGGTGAAGATGATAGAGCTACTAGAGTAGTTTGCGTCATAAGTTTACCCGCAAGTTTGTACAAGCACCTTCAGTGCCTTCCGAAAATTGGTTATTTCCGTTCATACATTTTATATGCAACTTCATTGGCTACAATCTCAGTAATGTTTTGCTTTAATTTATCTCAATCTAGTCATCATGTTAAAAGTTTCTTGTCTGCATCGCGGTAAAATCATGTTTGCATAGGGTTGTAGGGAACGTTGTCCATCTTCATTAAATCACACTATTCATACGTGCCTATAATGGTGTGAGTCACATTGTTGCTTATTTACTATTGATGTCAAATTTTTTTGGTCATTGGTCATTTTTAATCTCTAGAAACAAAGGAGGCCACATAACAATGTGAACACTACTTATAATATTTTCTAGTTGTGATATGAGATATCCTTCTTAGTTATACTTTACCCTAAGGAATAGCTAGAGAGGCAGGAACTAGAAGCCAATCTGATTACAAATTAGCAGGTTTGGTAACTAATTGCCAGTTGTAATCAAGTTGGGTAATAACACAAATTAAAAAGTGAGTTAGATTTGGGTGTCCAACGAGTTGAACATAAGTAAGTACTCATCCTTAACCCTCACTTACTCCACCAATGCAAACACCACCACCGTCATCCTAATAAGACTTCTCCAGCACACTTCAACAAATCAATTGAAAATTCCATTCATATATTTCAACCAACTGAAGGTATATGCTCCAGTAGATCACTCTAAGTCAATGTCGGTTAGACATAGATAGATCACTCAAAGTCTATATTTATTAGTGCGTTTGTGTGTGTTTCATTGTGCATCGTGTATTTTTCTTTTATCAACGTGTTTTTTTTTTTTTGGGTATATTGTGTATTTTTCTTTTATCAACGTGTGTGTTTATACTTATGTGTTACTGTGTATCAATATGTGTATTTTTTTGTTATCAATATGCTTTTGTGTGTTTTTATATGTCTAGTTTGTGCGTCCGTGTGTTTTTATTAGTGTATGTGTATTTTTCATCAATTTATTTTTATGTGTGTACATTTTCTTTTATCAGCATATTTTTGTGCATGTGCCTTTAGGTGGATTGTGTGTGGGTGCGGTGTTGCTGGGGTTGTTTTTATTATAGTGTGTGTATTTTTTCATCTTCCAATTTGTGTTAATGTTTTTTTGTGTGTATAGTGTGTGTGGTGCTGCTGGTGAATTTTTTTATATTATCTTAGTGTCTATGTGTGTGCCTTTTGTGATTCAATGTGTGCGGTATTTTTATTATATATATGTGTATTTTTATTAGTGTGTGACTGTTGTAATGATTTTGACTCTTTATTTACGGGTTTATGAATTGATCCCCGCCTTTTATGACCAAATCCATTGCAACTATTTGTGAATTCTTGTCATATGCAAGGAAGTCTGCTTTATCAAGCCTTTTAGTTTCGGAAGTTGATGCGCTAATGTCTTTGTTTAAGAACTCTTGTATGCAGTGGGTTGATATTTGGAAGCATGTATATGTTTACATGCTGGTCATTTGTTGGGCGGTTTCATTTGAAAATGACTTTCTTTTGTTTGGTCAAAGATTGATGGAAAGCTTACCAATATCAAGAAAGAGGTAGCCACTGAATACTAAGCACCGCAAGACGCTACCTGTGGTTAGTAAGGAGTGTTTATCTGTTGCTTCTAAATACGTACGAATATCTTCTTTCTCTACTCATATCGTTTCCTGTATATATCGAAAATAACTTGTAGCTTGTGCACAGGAGATAATTTCTTTTAAACAGCCTGATGTTTGACAGGGTTCCACAATTTTAATAATTTAAAACTCTCTTTGACTAGTTTTATCCCACTGATTCTACCTTGTATTTAGTGAAGTTTTATACTTCATGCCGATAATCATGTCGGTATGTACATATATCTAAAAAATATTTTGGATCTTTCTAACAATTCTGAATTTGATACATGGTCGATGTACTATCATCCATGATTCATGTCTGTCTCAATTTTCAGTTGGAAAATGGTGGAGATGACTTGTTTAAGAGCTTTGCAAGAATGTTGTCTTTCTAGTGACGGGTGAAGGTTTTGTAATGCTTAGCTATGTAATGTTTTTTGTCCCATTTTTGCTTTGTTCTGCTGGATTATATGTGGTCTTCTTGACTAATGTAACTTTTTCTTCCCAGAGTGCAAATGCTCCGCATGAAATAGCTAGCTAAACGTTCAAAATATCGGGTTTGAGTTTTAGTATATATGTCTTTTGTGTCCTGCCTTATTCCAGCTATTCTTCGTCATTGACTTATTCCACATGCTAAATTTACCTAATGAAAGACATCAATGTTTACTTTTTTTTTACATTAATTTCTTTGTGTCTAAAAGGTACTTTCTTGTTGGGTTTCAGGGTCATGCAAACAAGCATGGTGTTTGTGAAACATGCCATGGGAGTTTTTGGGATTTTTCAGGGCACTATGGAAACTTGACTTTTCTCAGTCAGTTTATAATGTTGGATAAGTTAAAGTGCATTAGCAAGGTAGTGGTTCTATCTTGTTCTAGATTTGTGGGTCACATTGCCTACTTCGAAACTGTTTTCCGATGTATCTTGTAGTAACACTTATTTAAGGAACTTCTCTTGAACCAAAAAAAAAATAGCAAAAGCATGTTTGGTTGATATTTTGCAAAGTGATAATTGTGTGTCTTTATGTGAATAATACATCTATGTAGATGCATATGGATACTCTTCTAAATGCTATTAAGGTTGGAGGAGGACTAGGAAAAATGAAAAAGCAGTAGTACAAAACAATCACGAAGAAGAAAAGTACTTCAAAAGTGGGAGCAAATTGTACTTGTTTTTTCTTTTTCAACTCGTTGCCCTGCAGTTACTATGATACAACTAGATGCCGGAAGCTTTATTTTGTCATGTAGATTAAAAAATTAATGGCATCGGAAAAAACCAAAAGAAACACGAACATCCACATCCATATATTTAGTGTTTAGTTTAAGTTGGATTGTAGAATCTTGCACTATCTTTTGTTCTTGTGCATGTAAACTTTATCAAGAAGAATGCCAAATTATGATTCGTCCATGCCTCCAAATATTTCTCGAATTTTGGGATAAAATGGTGATGGGGTTATGAATACAACATGCTTGAATTCAAATAATAAATGTTTTGCATCTTCTGTGCTAACTGATGCTTTGCTTAACATATAGTCATAGTTCTATCGGTGTAGTGGAACTTGTAACTGGATAGGATATGGTCATATCACTACATTTCCTTCTAGAAAATTTTGATGTGTAATGGTATATTTATTATGTACCATTACCTACCTATGTGTAATATCAACCTTCATTTCATAATTTGATAATTTCTTTAGCTGAATCGCATTGCAATTGTTTCCCATGGCTATCTAGCAACATCAAGGTCACATGCTTTGCTGCAAATAAAATAACCTGACAAGGAATCCCATGATGAGGAAATTGAAAGGCCAAAGGGGGGTGGGGGTTCTGTTTCATCTAGGGCACAGCAACCCATACCACATTTTTTTTAGTTGATTTGCCGGCCAACTCTACATTCTTCCTTATTTTAGGAAATTGTTGACGTATTATTACTGTAATATCATAATAGCTTACGGAAGAGTAAATAAGCTTTCAAGATAATTGATGTTTTGACTTTTGAGAGGCTCGCTGTGGTTCTGACCTCAAAGCGTACTGGTTTGTAAGGTTGCTTTGCACCTTCCCCCCACTTTCTCTATTTTTCTTCACCAATCACTTGATCCTCCAATGGATTTTGGATGGTAAGTATATTATACTGAGTACACTAATTCTGATTGTCAGACCCATATATTTGTACTCCATGCCTTAGTTTATTTTTTCTTCTCTGTTAACAGTCTTGTTTCCGTGTACTCCTTGATGAGAAAGAACATGTTGACCTTTTAAAGAAGATTAGGAATGCCAGAATTGCACCTTTGAAGAAGAGCGAGCTTGCAAAAAGGATTGTAAAATGGTGTCCTGCCATGACAAGTAGTAAGAGCCAAGTGTTCCAGATGCAGGTATATAGATGGTTTGGCATTTTTATCTTTCTGTCCATGTTTATGATATTGTTGTTTTGTCATGGTAAGAAATAGAATAGAAGATTGTTTCTCATGTCATCCTTCAGTTTTTTTTTTCATGGCCTATATGCATTTTACTGTTTTTGCTCTTGTCATCTGTCTTGTCCTCCACAGGTTTTCACTATTTTATCTTCATCAAATTCCCTACATTAGTACCTTATATGCAATGGTGCTTGAGTAGGGGCTTGCCTTGTTGATTTTTGGGTAGAGGCTTGCCTTGTTAAATCAACTCACAAGTTACATGAGTTGTTTGCTATTAGATACAAGTCATGCAAACTGTGGAGAATGTTTATTTTTGGCGAGATAACTACTGCATCAGTCATTGTGTTTTGTAACGAGCCAGTGCTATTTTTTTACTTTTATCTTCTTTTTGATTAGTAGCATACCTTCTTGTTCTTGTGTGCAAGGTGCTATATAAGGAAAAGCTGTGAAGCTTATGTTTTTTAAACTTTAACTATTCAATTCTCTTTAGTGATTCCATGTTTCTGTGGCATCCCTTTACTGTTGGAGACAAGCTGTCATTTGACCGTTAATTGGAGATGAGTTGTTATTCTCATTGATTTCAAGTTTTTGTTGATGTTTTTTATGACATCCCTTTTGTTTGGTAAATTAGCTGTGATATGGATGTGAAGAATTTTTTCTTTTTCATTAGATGGAGATAATAAAATGCATATGTCAGTGAACCGTTTTGCATACTGCTTTCAAGCATTGTAGTGGACATTGAGAACTCTTTTCTCAAACACGAAGCATTTATGTTTCTCTTTTGGCTCAGGCTCATAATAGGATTATTTATTGGTTGGTTTTTTATTCTCACAGATTTGATTTAGTCAAGCCACAAAATGTATTGCAACTTCATGATGATGTGACTATTATTTTTTCCCATTTGATGGGCAAGTTAAAACATCTTTGAATCATCCTATTAAAAAATATCTTTGAATGTTCCTATCAAAAAATATCTGAGTCTAGCCATAGATTTTCTAATGTGTGTGGAGTAAAACTAATTTTATATAACCACCCCTCATATATTTTCTTCTTTTGTACTTTTTTATGTACTGTGAACGTAGTAGGTTAAATTTTATTGTTTCCTTGAAAGAATAATCCCCCTGTCATGTGATAGTCCTTTATTCAGTATTGAACTCGCCTTTTTGAGCAACGATTGCCACAAATCATGTGTTCAGGTATTTGTCATGTTGTTCCTCCCTTAGTGAAGCTGCAGAAGGCTTAGATGGTCATGAGAGGATTAAGAGTCATATATTTGTTTAGTTATTGCTCTCGAGTAATGAGACAAGCCCATGGTAATTTTTCTTGTATTCCATTCTATTATTGTTACTGTCGTTAGTAAATACACAAGGTTACAAACGCAATGCATTGTGAATCTCTCTCAGATGGTGGACTTCACTTGGTTTTGCAATACTGGAGGCTCTGACTTGAGCTCGTTATTCACTTCCATATTCCACACATGCTGCTAGTAACAGGTAATTTTGATTGAATAAAATTTATTCATTCCAGGCAGCCAATGCTACCATCACATGGATAAATATACTAATGACTTTTGGGTGTACTACATGTATTAATGGTTGCAAAATGTGTCCTAATTTGCAAATGTTTTATAGGCATTGCATCCAGATATGAGGTTCTCGCCTGTTAATGTGTTCACCTACCAATGTGCTACTATGTTATGCACTTTTCAATTTTCCAGTACATATAAACTTGTGCATCACATTATTCGATCTCCTTCGGCTGCATGATTCTTATTCCATTTCTTTTATATAGGGAAGTGGTTTGATTTGTCAAATCCATCGGTTCCCACTGATAATTCAATGCAATGGAAATTTCGAGCAGGTCCTCTCATGTGAAAACTGTGTTGTATTGTCTCTTGAGTCTTGATGCATCGCCTGTAAATGAAACATCTGATCTATGATTACTCTTGATCGTTGAAAACCTAACTTTAGACAACTGTTCACCCACCACCAAAGCCAGTTGTACACTTGTACTCGTTTTTTATTTTTCCCTTTCACATGTCTGTTGCTGGTTAGGTGGAGTTCGACAAAGTTGCCTGCTAATCTGAAGTGATTTGATGCATTCCCAGAATTCAATTCATAAAATTGATAATTTATATTGCAAAATCATTTAATTTTGTGAGAAATACTTTGTCGTGATATGTTTGCAGGGTAAAACATATGATGGTCACAACTTTTCTGCTTGTGTAGTGCAATGACTATGACATGGATTTGTGACAGGATATCAGAGGCTGGATGCGGTATTGTTCTGAACAAGTGAACATTTTGATTGTCTTGCTATTTTTCCTTGTACCACTTTGCTGACATTAATTGTTTGATTGTTGCCTAATTCACTTTTGGTGTGTAGCATTGCATTTGTTTTATGATTCTAGCATGATTGCAGAATTTTTTCTCCACAGTTTGGTATCAGTCCCATAGTGTCAGGATACGCTTTTTATATTCAAAATTGATTCTAGTTCAAGGAAAAGATTTCTGGCCCATGCCCCTGGACTATTCATAAGAACCCCCTGCCCCGAAAACAATGTGATCAAGGCCAGAAATGGGAAGACAAATCCCAAACACTAAAAAACATATAAATTTGATTCATGATGGAAGTCTAGAGGAATCAGAATCATCGGGAGCATCAATTTGTTCTCTGTTCCAAAATTCTGTGGTGGCAAAGGCATATGTTTTGAGGGACTGTTTTTGTTTGCATCCCATGCCTTTTTCTAAGAGTGACTATGAGCTAGACACGGAGGAAAAAAAAGAGGTTCTGTCTTGAAATTGCATTATCTTCACTTTCTCTCATTCAAGGACTTCGTTTTGTTCTTGCTCTTTCTGCATCTTCTTCGTCTTTGTTGTCAATTACTTTTTCTTCATAGTCTTCTTCTTCTTCATAATGTTTGTAGTTGCTCTTTCGCACAGCCCACCAGAAGAGATCCATATGGTCCATTCCCAACTAAATATTGCTCCAACCCTTCATCCCAGCCAATGGTATTTAACATCCAAAAAATTGCCATATAAAATGCTTCACCGAGAAAAGATATGAAGGGGCTTACTAATAATAAAGATAAGGCATGAATGAAGGAGATTACTAAGGAATGAAGGAGCCTGGTCTATTTGAGGCAGGATGCCAAAGAATAGAAGTAGTCTTGTTCATCCACACGTTGATTTTTCCTTCTTTTATGAAAGATTGAATTTTTTGCTTCAAAGTCCAGCTTGTATTCGTCGCATGACCTGAGCCCTATCCCTTTACTATTTCAGCAGATCATAAGTGAGCCTGCTTGTTGCTAGCCTTGCAATCACGCATCTCTGATGGCCAGTGTTTAGGAAGATGATCAAACTGCACTTCTTGATCTGTGTATTCGAGAACACCACAAGCTCTCGGAAGTTGTGGACTAAGATATGATGCTCGTACAATTATTTTGATTTCCCTCGGGAAGAGACCCCTGCACAGTACTTGTATGCTATCGGTCATTGAGGAATACTTGGTCCCCCTTTCTCGAGTAAAAGCGATCATAATTCGAACACGCCGCGTTATTCTTCTTAGTCTTTTTCTTTGAAGTTTTCTTTTCCTTCTACTTTTTCTAGTCTTTTTTTTTTCATAGTCTTCTTCTTGATAGTTTACTTGTTGTATCCTCTTCTTTTTGTAATCATCGTCTTCTTCACAATCTTGTTCGTCTTCTTCTTTGGAATTCTTTTCGTAGTCTTCGTAGTGTTATCTTCTTCTCTTCTTCCCCTTTTTCTTTGTAGTGGTGGTGATGGTGTTGTTGTGTTCTTCTTCTTCGTTGCCTTCTTATTCTTATTCTTCGTAGTCGTCTTCTTTTCCGTCATTTGTCGTCATCTCTAATTTTGTTCTTATTTGTAGTCTTCTTCTTCTTGTTTGCAGTGTTCTTCTATCTCTTCTTCGTAGTATTGTTGTTATTGTTCTTCGTAGTCCTTTTATTCTTTTTCTTCATGGCCTTCTTGTTCTTGTTCTTTTTGTTCTTCATAGTTTTCTTTTTCTTATTCTTCGTAGTCATCTTCTTCTTATTCTTTGTAGCCTTGTTCTTCTTATTCTTCGTAGTCTTCTTCATATTATTCTCCTTCTTCTGGTTCTTTTTCTTCATATTCTTCCTCTTTGCAGTCTTTTTTATTATTTTTTCTTCATGGCCTTCTTGTTCTAGTTCTTCTTTCATAGTCTTCTTTTTCTTATTCTTCGTAGTCGTCATCTTATTCTTCATAGTATTCTCCTTCTTCTTGTTCTTTTTCTTCATAGTGTTCCTCTTCGCATTCGTATTTTTATTCTTCTTCTTTGTAGTCTTCTTGTGTTTAGTCTTTTTTCGCATTTGTCTTCTTCTTCTCTTCTTCGTAGTGTTCTTCTTCCGCTTCTTTGTAATGTTTTTTTTATTCTTCGCATTCTTCCTCGTCATAGTTCTCTTATTCTTTTTTCTTTTTTCGTAGTCTTATTTGTGGTTTTCTTTGTAGTTGTCTTCTTCTTGATAGTGTTTTTATTTTTCTCCGTCATTCTTCATTGTCATAGTGTTTTTATTTTTCTCCGTCGTGGAATTCTTCTTCATAGTCTCCTTATTTTTCTTCTTCATAGTATTCTTATTTTCCGGCCTTTTTTTCGTAGTCATATTCTTGTTCTTCTTAGTTGTCTTCTTTGTAGTGTTTTTTTAGTTCTTCAAATGCGTCTTATTTTTCTTCTTCATAGTGTTCTTCTTTGTCCTCTTCTTTTTCTTCGTATTGTTGTTGTTGTTCTGTTTCTTCTTTTTTGGAGACTTCGAGGCTTTTTCTTCTTCTTCGTAGTTGTTTTCCTCTTCATAGTGTTCTTGTTTGTAGATTTATTATTCTTATTCTTTTTCTTCTTCTTCGTAGTCTTGCTCTTCATTGTCTTCTTCTTCATAGTAGTCTTTCCCTCCGTAGTTTTCTTATTCTTCATAGTCTTCTACTTCTTCTTCTTAGTACTCGTTGTCTTCTTATTCTTCTTAATTTTTATTTGTGTTCTTCTTCTTCTTAGTAGTAGTATTTTTTTTCTTAGTAGTGTTCTTCTTTTTGGTCTTTTTCTTCTTCGTAGTTTCTTATTCTTCTTCTTGTCGTAGTGTTCTTCTTCTTCCTCTTGTTCTTTTTGTAGTGGTGGTGTTCTTCAAAAAAGAAGAATAAGACTCCAATTAAGAAGAACACTACGAAAAAAAAAGACTTGACGATGTTGAAAAAGATGAGTACAAAGAAAAAGCGAAGAACAGTACGAAGAAATAGAAAGATAAAATTGCGAAGATTAGACTACGAAAACGAAGTACAAAGAAGAAGAGTACAAGTAGGATAAGAAAAAGAATACTACAAAGAAGAAGAAGAATAAGATGACAACGACGAAGAAGATCAACACGCCAATGCAAAAAGAAGAAAACTACGAAGATGACTACGAAAAGGAAGATTACGAAGAAGAAAAAGATGAAGAACGTCACCACCACCACCACCACCACTACGAAGAAGAAGAAGAAGAAGGGCACGAAGAAAAGAGAGAGACTACGAAGAAGACGATGAAGAAAAAAGCTATAAAGAAGAAGAAAATAAAGATTACAAAAAAAATTGCAGAGAAAAAAATACGTAAAAGATTACAAAGATGTAGACATTCCAAAGAAGAAGAAAACTACTAGTATGAAGAGGATGACTACAAAGATTATGAAGAACAAGAAAAAGAAGGTAGGCTGGAAATACTACGAAGAAGAAGACCATGAGGAGGTAGAAGAGGAATACTACAAAGAAGAAGAAGAAGATGATGACAATGATGAAAAAGATTAACACGCCAATGCAAAAGAAGAAAATTACGAAGAAGAAGACTACGAAAAGGAAGATTATGAAGAAGAAAAAGATGAAGAACACCACCACCACCACCACTACGAAGAAGAGGAAGAAGAAGAAGGGCACGAAGAAAATAGAAAGACTACGAAGAAGAAGACGATGAAGAAAAAGGCTATGAAGAATAAGAAAATAAAGGCTACGAAAAAAATTGCTAAGAAGAAAAAAAATACGAAGTAGACTCCAAAGAAAAAAACTACTCTTATGAAGAGGATGACTACAAAGATTATGAAGAACAAGAAAAAGAAGGTAGGCTGGAAATACTACGAAGAAGAAGACCATGAGGAAATAGGAAGAGGAAGACTACGAAGGCGAAGAAGAAGAGGAAGAAGAAGAAGAAGGGCACGAAGAAAAGAGAAAGACTACGAAGTAGGAAGAGGAAGACTACGAAGGCGAAGAAGAAAAAAAAGACTACGAAGAAGAAGAAGAAGAAGAAGAGCACTATGGAAACAAACACTACAAAGAAAAGGAAGACTACTAGGAAGAAGAAGATGAATACGAAGAAAAAAAAATGTAGAAGACTATGAACAAGGATAAGACTAAAGAAAACTATTATTACGAAGTGGATGATTACAAAGATTATGAAGAACAAGAAAAAGAAAGAAGGAAGATTGGAAATACTATGAAGAAGAAGACCATGAGGAGGTAGAAGAGGAAGACTACGAAGGTGAAGAAGAAAAAAAAGATTACTTAGGAGAAGAAAAAGAAGAACACTACGGAGATATGAAGACTACGAAGAAAAGGAAGACTATTAGAAAGAAGAAGATGAAGAAGACGACTATGAAAGAAGAAAAAGCCGAATACAAAGACAAGAAAGTAGAAGACTATGAACAAGGATAAGAAGTCTATAAAAAGAAGAATAACATGAAGAAGAAGAAGAAAAAGAAGTTGAATAAGAAACTATGAAGACTGCCAAAATAAAAGAAGACGAATACGAAAAGTAAGAAGAATGTGAATAAAAAGAAGAAGAAGAAGACTACATGGAAAAATAAGATGAAGATGATGACTATGAAAGAAGAAGAAGACTATAACGAAGTAGAAGAAGAGGAGAAGAAGAAAAAGACTATGATGAAGAAGATAAATATGAAGAAAAAGAAGTAGAAGATTATGAAGGACAAAAATTAGAAGACTATAAAGAATACTATGAATAATACAAAAAAGAAGATGAATACGAAGAGAAGAAAAGTAAGAAGACCATAAAAAAGACTACAAAGAGGAAGCAAATTGTGGAAAAGAAGAAGAAAGAAGACTATGAAGAAAGAAAGATTACTGGAAAAAAGAAGAAGATGAAGATGGCGACTAAGAAGAAGAAGATGAAGAATGCAAGTACAAATAAAACTATGACTATGGCAAAGAAAAAGAAGACTTATGATTAAGGGTAGGGGTGTTCAAATTTTCGATTGGCCGCAATTTCCTATCCTACCCTACTGAACGGTTAGTCGCAAAAATCGGGTGGAAATGCGGAAGAGTTTTTGGTCTTCCGATTAAATCGGGTAGGAATGCAGAATACCCATCAATTTTCGTATTCCTACCCTATCCTACCTGTAAAAAATATATTTTAACTTTTTTATATTTTTTTTAGTAATTATAAGAGTATTTGTGTGATATAATTTATATTATAACATTGTTATTGTTGTGGATGTTTGAGTTGTGAAAATATGAACTTGTTTTTCGTGTAGAGTTTTTGGTCTTCCAATTAAATTGGGTAGGAATGCAGAATACCCATCAATTTTCGTATTTCTACCCTATCCTACCTGTAAAAAATATATTTTAACTTTTTTATATTTTTTTTAGTAATTATAAGAGTATTTGTGTGATATAATTTATATTATAACATTGTTATTGTTGTGGATGCTTGAGTTGTGAAAATATGGACTTGTTTTTCGTGTAGGTTATATGATTTGTGGTGAATTAGTTATCTATTGGAGCAGTTATGATTTTAATGTGTTTCATATAGTTTAAACTTAAAATAATTGTTATTGTAATTGTATAACAATTATGATGGATTGATGTTCCTGATCGGATAGGGTAGGCTAAGAAAAATTCTTTCGCAAAGTATCGGATAGGAAGACGAAAGACTATATTTCCTACCCGTAGGGTAAGGTAAACACCCTTAATTAAGGATGTGCAACTATCTGAAAATTTGACTTCATCTCCGACTCGGACAGAGTCAGAGTTTGAAATCCTTTTCTGAAAAAATTCTGACTCTGACTTCTACTTTTATTAATTAATAATTGTATATAAATTATTTAATATGTTCATATAAATATAAAATTACTCCTCTAGTTTTACCCTAAGTCCCTAACCCACATTTTCCCTTTGTCCCTCTCTCTCGCCCGTCTCTCTCTCTCACAATCAAAAAGTTACCTCAGATCTCAGTTAAGCGACCCTGGATTTCGGCCAACATGCAACCTTAAATTTTAGTTGACAAGCGACCCCAGATCTTTACTCGACTAGCAACCATAGATGAACAGGCCAGATATGAGTCGAAGAGCAGACCAAAGCTCAGGAAACCAGATCTTTCTCTCGGTTGACGATCAGATCTCAATAAACCACCATGGTGGTTCTCGAACTAGATCTGAAATTTATGTCCTTTGATTATCTTCTCTTCTTTCATTTCTCTTTGGTGGGTCATCAATTAAAGCTTCAACAATGGTGGATCTTCAAAGTGTGTTGTACTGTTGTATGTATGTGAGTGTGTTTTTTCTAATTCTTTCTTTTAATTTGTTGAGTATGTATGTTAGTTTGTTGAGTATATGTTTAGTACTTTTGTTTCTTTGTTCATCAATTTTTTAATATAACTCCAAAATTTTGATTCGCCTCCGATACTATAAAGAAGGAAAAAGAAAAAGAAGAATAAGATCACAAAGAGGAAGACTGCAGAAAGGAAGAAGAAGAAGAAGACCAAGAAAAAGACTACGAAGATGAAACAAATTATGAAGAAAAAGTAGACTACGAAAAAAAATATAGGGAAGAAGAAGAAAACAAAGACTACAAATACTACGAAGATTACAATAAAGAAGAAGAATATGATAAAAAGATAGTGAAGAAAAAGAAAAAAAACTCGAAAGAAAGAAGACGACGTAGCAGAAGAAAGAGGAAACTATGAAGAAGAAAAAGAAGATTATAAAGAAAAATGCGGAGAAGAAAAGTAAGAAAAAGAAGACTACGATGATGACGACGACGAAGAAGAAGAAAAAGAAGATTATAAAGAAGAATACGGAGAAGAAAAGTAAGAAAAAGAAGACTACAATGACGACGAAGAAGAAGAAGAAGGTGACTACGAAGAAGAAGAAAAAATTACAATAAAAAAGAAGAAAAACGCAAAAAAAGATTGCGAAGAAAAACAAGACTATGAAGAAGCCTAAGGAAAAAAACTAAGAAAAAGACAATGAAGATGAACAATATTAAGAAGAAGAATAATAAGATGGCTACAAAGAAGAATAATAGTGCGAAGTATTAGAAGAAGTACACTATGAAGAAAAAAAATTACGAATAAGAAGAAATAGAAAACTATGAAGAGGAAAAGTACGAACAAAAAGAAGAATAACACAATGATAAAGAAGGAAGAAAAAAAAAAGAAGACGATTACAAAGAGGCAAACTACGACGACGGAGAAGGAGAAGACTACAAAGAAGAGGAAAAGCATTATGAAAAAGAAGAAGAAAAGGACTACGAAGAAGAAAAAGACGACGACCAATAAGAAGAAGAATTTGAAAAAGACTGCAAAGAAGAAGACGACGACGACTGCGAAAAACAAAAACAAAAACAAAAAAAAGATTGCGAACAAGAACATGATTACCAAGAAGTAGACGATGAAAAAAAAATAAAAAGAAAACTGCGCAGAAAAAAAATGTGAAGAAAAAGATGACGACTACAAAAAAGTAGTAGAAAGACTACGACAAAGAAGAAGATTACAAAAAAAAGAAGAAAATTATGAAGAAAAAATACTAAGAAGAAAAAGAAGAATATGAACAAGACGACGACCATGTAAAACACTACCAAGAAGAAGACTACAAAAAAAAATTACGAAAAAGACTGCAAGGAACAAGAAGACTATAAAGATGAGCAATAGTACAAAGAAGAGTAACATGCCAACAAGAAAAAGAAGACTACATAGAAGAATAGTACTAATAAGAAGAAGAAGAAAAAAGACCATGAAGAAGAGAAGAAAACTATGAACAAGAAGAAGAAATAAACAACTATGAAGATAAAGTAATAAAAAAATTTGTAAGAAGACTATGAAAAAGATGAAGAAGAGGATTACTAAGAAGAAAAAGAAAAGAATATAAGGAAGATGACTATGATGAAGAAGAAAAATAAGATCACTACGAAGAACAAAAAGAAGTAGAATTTAAAGAAGAACAAGACTACAAAAAAAAAAACACTCGATGACGGAGAAGTAGACGACTATGAATACGAAGCCTACAAAAAGGAAGCCTATAAAAAAGAAACAAAACAAAAAGGAGACTACGAAGAAGAAACGACTGCAAAAAAAAAGAAAATTAACAACACAACGAAGAAGAATAGGAAGATGAAGAACACTACAAAAAAGAAGAAAAAGAATACTAAGAAGAAGATATTGTTCTTCGTCGTCTACTTTTTAGTAGTGTTCTTCTCAGTAATGTTCTTATTCGCTGTCTCCTTCATAGTAGTCTTTTTCTTCTTAGCGTGTCTTTTTCTCCTGCTCCTTCTCAGTGTCGTTCTTCATCTTACTCTTCTTTTTCTTTTTTCTCAGTTTTCTTTTTTTTTAGTAGTCTTTTTCTTCTCAATGTTGCATAGGCCTGCAACTCGGGTGGGTTGGGTAAGTTGAGAGGTCAATTCTAGCCTAACCCTAGGTATACAATCTTCAACTCTAACTTTATCTCAATTCGAGGTACTCAACCTGAGTGCTATCCAAGTTTAATTCGGACGGGTTCGGGTTGAATTTGGATTACTTAATTCGGGCTGATTCGGGTTAAAAATCGGTTTAGGCTTGGGTTACTTAATTCGGGTTGATTTTTTAAAGTGTAGATCTAATTTTTTCAAGTAATCTGAGATGAAGGGCGAGGTGCAAATGAAGAGAGAGGGAAGAGTGACGAGTGAGAGGGATCTAGGAGTGATGGAGACGCAGAGGTGAAAACTTGAAGTGAAGTGAAGTGAAATGAAAGTCAAAACTCTGAAGAGTAAAGATAAATAGTAACCCTAGTTAAACGGTTCAACTCGATTTAATAATCGGGTTCAACCCGATTTTAATATTCGAGTTGAACCCTACAACCCGAGACCTCAACTCGAGGCTTGCCCAAATTCAATTCAGGTTGAATTTTTTTTTATTGCCTAGGCCCAAACTAAGTATTAAAAATTCTAACCCAAATCCTGTTTTTTTTCGGATTGGGCTCAGATTGAATTCGGGTTGACCCGTCCTAGTTGCACCCCTAATGTTGCAGTTCTTTGTCTCACTATTCGTCTTCTTTTTTTTCTTAGTCTTTTGTTTCTTCTTTTCTTTATTATTCTTCTGAGTGGTCTTCTTTTTGTTCATTTTCTTAGAGATCTCTTTCTTCTTATTCTAAGCATTTTTCTTCTTTATCTTCCTTTTCTCAGTATTCTTTTGCCCGGTAATATTCTTTCGTTTTCTCACTATTCTTCTTTTGAATATTCTTCTTTCTTGTTCTTCATCTTCTTCATCTTCTTTTATGAGTACTTTTTTTCTTTTACTTAATCTTTTATAAGTATTATTCTTCTCAGTTTTTTTTGTTCTTCTTCTTATTATTATACTATTATTATTATTTCGTATTATTTTTTTTCGTATTCTTTTTCTCTATATTCTTTTTCTTTTTATATTCTTCATCATCATCTTTTATTTTTTCTTCTTCTCCCCTATTCTACTTCTTCTTATTCTTTCTTTTATTTATTGTTCTTTCCTTTTTTATTCTATTTTTTTTTCTAGGTATTCTTGTGCTTCTTCCTCGCCTTCTTTTTTTTCTTCTCTTGAGTGTTCTTCTTGTTCTTCATCTTCCCTTCTATAAATATTTTTTCCTCTTCTTCTCAGTAGCATTTTTTTTCTTTCTTAATAGCATTTCTTTTTTACTCTTCTAAGTGTTCATCAGCATCCTTCTCCCCCTCAATATTTATCTTAGAATTTTTTTTATCTTCTATATTCTTATTCTTCTTCTCAATATTATTTTTCCTCTTCTTATTAACCATCTTTTTCTTGTTTTCCTCCTTCTCAATATTTTTCTTTTTCTTCGTTGTCGTCTCCTTTTTTCAGTAGTTTTTCTCATGGTGTTGTTCTTCATCTCACTAATCTTCTTCATTATCTTCTTGTCTATATTCTTCTTCTGAGTGGTCTTCTTCTTCTTAGTGGTTTTCTTCATTTTTTTTTCTCAGTATTCTTCTTTTTCTTCCTAATAATATTCTTTCATCTTCTTCTCACTATTCTTGTTATTCTTATTCTTCTTTCTTGTTTGTCTTATTCTTCTTTCTTGTTCTTCATCTTCTACCTCTTCTACTCGATATTCTTTTTCTTGTCAGTATTCTTGTTCTTCTTCTTTTATGAGTACTCTCTTTCTTATTTTTCTTCTCAGTGTTTTTCTCATCTTCTTCTTCTTTCTATTACTATTATTTTTAGCTTTATTCCTTTCCTTTTTCGTTCTTTGTAATCTTCTTCTTGGTTTTATTCCTTTTCCTCTGCTTTTTCTTCTTTTATGTGCTCTTTTTTTCGGCATTCTCCTTCAGTATTCTTCTTTTTCTTGAGTATTCTTCTCACTTTTTTTTTCCTTTTTCTTGTCTTCTTATTTTCAATATTCTTCTTCTTTATCTCAATGTTTTTTTATTTTTTTTTATGTTTGTTCTTCTTCTCAGTGTTCTTTTTCTTCTTTGTTTAAGTATTTTTCTTCTTGTTCTTCTCAGTATCCTTTTTCTTCTTTTTCTCAGTATTCTTCTTCTTCTCACCATTCTTCTTTTTGTTGATATTCTTCTCAATATTCTTTTTTTTTTCTTCTTTTTCTCTCTCTATACCCCTCGTATTCTTCTTCTTTAAATGTTCTCAATATCTTCTTATTTTTCTTCATAAGATTCTTTAATCTTCTTCCGTTCTAAATATTTTTGTTTTTCTTCTTCTTCTTATTCTTAGTGCTACTTACTCTTCTCCTCAGTGTTCTTCTTCTTCTTACCCTTTTTGGCATACATCGTTTTCTTCTTCATATTCATTTTTTTCTTTGTTTGTGTATTCCTCGTTTTCTGATTATTAAGATTGTATGTATCTTTGTTTATCATTCGGGGTTTTTTATCTTTTTCTTAAAGTAGGGTTGTAAATATAATATATCTTGGTAACTAGTTATTACAATTACAGAATATTAATGTAGCGTAATATTTTATTCTCTTTTTCTTTTCTACATGTATTTTTGTTATTTGCATAGTTGGATCTAGATTAACTTGGTATTAGAGCCAAACCTTGCGTGGTTAATGGCCAAGTCTGTTACCTATTTGTTTTCAGAGTGATTTGGATGGGGGAGTATAGATATACTGAGTTTTTTGATTTATTGAAGGGGGAGAGAGATTTGATCCCTTGACCCCAAGAAAGCAAAACCTTTATAAGATAAGGAGTATCATTGGACCAAAGGCCCATTGGTAATCTAATGGAATTATCAACAATCTTCTTGTTCTGACATGTGGCTGAGCAAAAACACAGACACGTTAAGGAGACTGTTTGTTCATTACTTTTATCTACGTTGTTCCCAGCTCTTTTGGGGGGAAGGTAGTTCTCACAGTTATTCATCTCATTAATTGAATTGTTTTTATTATTATTTTGAATGTTTCTCCTTTTAAACGGTTATATGGTAAACCAACCAACTATTTCTCATTGTGTGTCTTTGTTGTACTTGTTTTTCTCTTCTTGCTAAAGTTAAACGAAATAAGTTGTCTGCTTGTTTTACTATGTATGTTTTTCTTCGTTATGGTGAGGATGTATCACTGTTATGGCTCTATTGCAAAAAAATTGTATGCATCTAGACATGTGAACTTTCTTGGGCGTATATAATATATATTTTTTCATTCCTATTGCTTCTAGCACATTTAAATACAATGTTTATACTGAATATTGTCATTATTGTTATTATTATTATTATTAATTGTCTTCTTTATTTATTTTCTATTCAACATTCTTCTTCTTCTACTTCTTAGTATTCTTTTTCTCTTTCTAACTTTCTTCTCTTTATTCGCCCGTATCTTTCTTCTTCTCAATAGTTTTCTTCGTCTTTTTCGTCTTCGTCTTTTTCTTCTTCTTCTTCTTCTCAGTATTTATCTTTTTCTTCTTCTTCTTAGTTTTCGTATTTTTCTTCTTCTTCTCAATGTACCTCTTGTTCTTCTTCTTACTCTTCTTAGTATTCTTTTGGTTGTTCATCTACGTATCATACTTCTTTTAAGTCTTGTTCTTCTACTTCCTCTTCAGTTTCTGCCCAGGATTGAAGTATTCTTCTTATTAGTGTTTTTATTATTCGCAATATTCTTCTCTTAATTTTCTCGGTATTCTTCTTCTACTTCATATTCTCAGTGTTATACTTTTATCACTTCTTTTTCTAGTATCTTCTTTTATTATCTCTGTGTTCCTTGTTCTCAATATTGTTTAGTACTTTCTCATTATTGTTTTATTCTTCTTTTTCTTCTTCTTCCAAGTGTTCTTTTTTACTTTTTCTTCTTCTTCTTCTGCTCCTCCTCCTCCTCCTCAGTTTTCATTTTCTTCTCAATATTCTTATTCTTTTTGTTGTTCTTCAACTCAATATCCTTCTTTTTCTTCTTCTCAATAATCTTGTTTATCTTCTCAGTGTTGTTCTTTTTCTGAAATTAGTTTGTGACACTTCAAGAATTAATATCCTCTTCCGTACTTGACTCTTACTAATTCATCGGAAAACATCAACTTAGTCGTGATTGTGTTATATATATCGGTTGTCAAAAAATGTGTATCAATTCTAGTCAAATATTTATTTTGTATGATCTTCGTGATGGGGTTATATGACTTGTTTAGAGTCACTTGAGTTAGAAACTTGATCTTATGGAATTAATAGAAAGAATCGGTGAGTTTTCAACTAGAAGTTCAACTAAATGGTCATGTCTAAGTTGCTCATAAATCCACTTTAAGCGAAACTACAACTACTTTGATTAATTCTGTTTACTCTTTTCATCTCAACACTGCAAATAGGTTATTGGTGTTATCGATCTAGATTTGGTACTAAGGCCAAAAAATTAGGTCTTTATTCTCAGTGAAGGATAGTAATGATCATGTACTATTGAAAGACAGTAATTGAGAAGTTTCTACTGGCTTGGATTTGTAGAGTTAGAGGTGGGGTCAGATTGGTTAATATTATGTCTTCTACTTGAGTATCTTACGACATGGTTTATTACTAATGTTCCTTTGACTCTGTCAATTTGCAAAGCTGCGTCAAGAAAGGGAAGAATGAAGATGACTCGAGAGAAATCTGGAAAAAAAAAATAAAAAATATCTGCTTGCTGGTGTTCTTGACTATGAAAGCTTTAGATATGTGGACATTGTCATAGAGGTATTACAGAAACACAACTTAATATATCTCAACATGTAATGATTTTTTTTCTCCTTTTTTCCCCTATAAAGTCTTACTTTTTCTAATATTTCGAGCAAGCTGTCATTCAGAATGTTTCATTAAAGCCAAAAAAAACTTATAGGTGAGAGGACCGAGTCTCATGACTGGATTATCAGAGCCCATATTTTCAGGTATCTGTTGTACAGCAGTCATATCATGCCTCTTTTGTAAATTGTACGTATGCAAAAGACGTCTTCCCAAGCAGTTGTTGACTTGCTGGATGTTGGGAAGAAAATAAAGAAAACACCATTGATGGTTGGGAATTGCACTGGGTTTGCTGTAAACAATATGTTCTTCCCTTACTCTCAAGCTGCTATTTTGCTTGTAGAACACGGTACTAATACGATTGACAAGGCAGTTACCAAATTTGGAATGCCAATGGGCTCATTCAGGTAGTCAATATGTTTCAACATCATTGTATGTATTTGATCCCATTGTAGCTACTGAAACTGGCTTCATATATTTTCCTTTTCCCTGTTTACATGCAGATTGTGTGCCCTTATTGGTTTTGGTGTTGCAATTGTTACTTGGGGACTTATAATTTCCGTGAAAGAACCAATAAATTGATACCAATCCCAATTATGCAAGAGGATAAGAGAGCGGCTATATTTTTGGGGGTGTTTCAAACCTCAAGAGTGCAGTTGTTAAACATAAACCTCTTGCTTTATTTGTCTAACTTTCAGCTTAAATCTTGAAAAGTTTCTTAAACAAGCAATGTGCTTGCTTAGGTGAAACTGATCGCAAAGGATCCTATGTCTATGATGATAAACACAAGGCTGGCCCAGATCTACAGAGTAAAAATAAATTGACAAGGCAGGGGGAATTTCTGGGGGAGTTTGGAGTGGTGTTACACTTGTGTTACTTTGGCAAGGAATGCAATGATATATTATATATAACTCCCCTATGTGATAGTTACAAATTCTCCCTCCCCCTTTCTCTAAATTGTGGGATTGAACTTGACTCAGTTGACAAAATTATCAGAGGAGGACATCGTCGAGATGGTATTCTTCCATGTGGTGAATGAGGCCTGCCAAGTATTTGCTTGAGGTATAGCAGTCAAAGCAGCTGATCTGGACATTTCTGCTCCCCACCTTGCAGGTTTGTTGTTACATCCAGTTGGAGGCATTTCCTCCAAATCTCATAATATATTCAATCTCGCATATATTTGATACTCTTTGAAACAGGGGAGGGCTTATGTTCTGGGTGGATTCTATTGGGTTGAATTACAATTATTCAAGATTGAATGAGTGGTGAAATATTTACGGAGGATTTTTCAAGCCTTGCACCTATTTGGCTGAAAGAGGTGCCAAAGTGACTCCTTCTCAAACTGATTCTTGTGGATAATACAATTTATGATGCATGAAAACTAGTTGCTGAGCCTTTAAAGCTATCTAGCGGCGTAGTTATTCACGATCCTTGGACCTTGTCTTGTGTGATAGATCTTCCATTAGGAAGTACTACGGTAATTGTTTGCAATGGTTTTAGTTTACAGGCTACTAAAAGCTTTGCTCTGGTAGCAAGCATGTGGTCCCTTATAGGCAGCCGGTCTAAATGGCTCTCATGCTATTTTGGATCAAGCACACCATCTGTTGGGTGTTGTCCACAAGACTAACCATGCAAGAAATGATCATATTATTCAATTATTCCATAAGTTCTTTTTTCTTGGCAATTTTGACCTACCAAAAAGTAAAACTTCTTTGAATGAAATCAATTAGGTACTGTTCCCTCCAACCATACTTTTCATGTCTAGAATTCATTACTTGACTGGAGTCCATTACATGATGAACCATGATTGTTTCCATAACTGGCCACATTGCGTAAAAATGGTGCCTAGTGTTAATATCTGGTGCCTCTGCCTGCAGGAAGATCTAGTCTACAAGTTAATGTTTGATTACTTCGTGCACGTCCCTGTTTTCCCTGCTTATTCTGCTTTTTTAATACTAGTCATTTGTGTTTATTGCTGAGTTCTAAGATTGATAACCTTTTGTTTCTCAAATGCAGAGAGTTTGATACTTTTTTTTTTTTGAGGGGAGTTTAATACTATTGTTTATGAGATGTAGATATGTACCGACATTATAGATGTAGAGACAATATTTGTCACACGACACTGTTTTTTTGGTCCCGTCCAAGGGTGTTGCAATGCGATTGACAGGTTTTGTTAAATGCTGTTTAGCATTTGCAAAATGCAAAGTGGACATAATATAAACCACCGAGGGTTGAGTCCGCGTGGTCGGTCTCTCACCATTCAATAGGGGGATAGGGATAATAATCTCCTATGACTACGGTATTGTAATATTTAGAGGTGATGTTACAATTTAAAACGGTTTCAATTGCAACTTAAAATGATCTAAGTTATGATTCAAGAAATTTTAATTGATCTTAAATTGGGAGATTATAAAAATATAATTTTTGAAGGTTAAGGTTTTTTGAGTAGTAGGAGAAATCTCGTATGTCCTAGGTGAATAAAGACGTGTTTATGTTGCTCAGACTTGTGAGTTCGACGCGCTTATATTGCTCAATCCCCCAAGTCATATACTAGTTAAATTAAGACTTCTGCTTCAGAGGGGATTTAAATTCATATCAAAGATTTGGATATAGTTTGTTTAAGCAATTGATACAAATCACATTTTTTGTTATCCAAGGAACTCAAGGAAGGCAAAATTTGTACAAGATAAAAAAATATCATTAGATCAAAACTATAAGTCAATTGTTAAAAATTACATTACACATTGCAAATGAAAAACTATAATTGATTTAGGTGAGGAAATGGTTAACTATGACCCTTCTTTTTTTATTTTTTTATTTTTGGTTATTTCAACAATTTATGGTTAATGTTGATGTTTTAATTAGTTATATAAACCCTATTAAAAAATTAAATAGAATTAACTCAAGACTTTGAAAAAATACATGAAAAATATTTCAAATCAATTTATCAAATTATCATCAATTTTAAATAATAACTTTATCAAATAATCATGAGAAAACCATGAATGCATGTAGGCAGCAAGTATCACATACAAAGACACAAACATAAAATGGGAGAAATCAAATGTCTATGCAGAAAAAGCAAAATTGAATACCTCTCATAAATGTATTAATCTCGGCGTAAATGGTTTATTATTAATTGAACTGAGGAAAGAATTAATTGTAGTGCATATAAGTTGATCTAGACATCTTTGACAGTTAAAAACAAAAAAACAAAATGGAGAGATAACAAATTCTTAAAAATCTAATTTATTGTTTTAGCCTATATATAAATTTCTTTATTTTTTGAAAAAATTGAGGAGGGCACGACTCCCTAGAATCGTAAGTGTTCATAACAGCAATCATGCATCATTAGAACTTATAATTGAAGAACAAATTTTAGGTTCACAAAACAACGTAGAAAAAAAATCGATATTTAAAATATCAAAAGTTGTTTTTTTTTTGAAATCAAGTTACACCTTTTAAGATGAATTTATAATTATTTGAGGTAACTTCATGAAATATTTTGATCGATCATGAATTAGTTATAACTCCTCCTTCAAAAGGTGTCTCTTAATCTCAAAAGAGTAACGGTACACAGCATACATAAAATTAAAAAAGTTGAACCCTAAATATATATAATTTTTTGTATAAGGGAAAACTCACCTGTTCAACATTCGTCTAAGGAATGATAAACATTTGAGTTGTACTTTTTTGATTTTATTTAGATTGTGTAGTATTTTCCATCTTAAAAATAATAACTTTTCATTATTTTTTCAGTTGTAACTTACACTTAAAAAATATATATATAATATATATATATATATATATATATATTATATATATATAATATATATAATTTAATCTCAAAAATTATAAATTAATCTTTCTTTTATGTTTTAGGCAAATGGGAGGTGCATAACATTCAAGTATAATGATGTGAAAATGTTGAAGGTACAGAGTAATAACCTA
>CAUOFW020005728.1:0-26238 GCA_963454935.2 Ilex paraguariensis
GTTGACAACCCATCAACTTGCAAAAATGCTCGTGAGTGCCGCTTGATCCGACATCACGCTAATATTATCCTGTTACCGAAATCTTACATCACACGTAACACCCATGTTCCATTAATCATTTAATCCTATTGAGGTTCAATGTGACCCCAATATATCTCCATTTAAGTCCATTTGTAATAATTGGAACCAAAGGATGCATAGCCCAAGGCTTGAAGAAAAATAAAAAAATTTCAAAATCTGCCAAAGTGTACCGGTACGCGTACCAGTATGCATGGCTCACTAGATCTCCCGTTACAGATCTACGTGTACCGGTACGCTGTGTCTCTTCTAGACCTCATCGTACTAGTATGGTGTGCGGTACATTGAGCCCATTTTTCCTTGTTCCACATGTTTTTACATTCCAAGTCCATTCCAAACTTAACCAAATTCTCCCAAACATGTATAAAGATGTTTTCTACATTATACTTGATCCATACAAGTCTATTACAACCCATTCCATACATTTCATTGATTTACATGAAATTTCATATCAAAACTTAGTGTTTTCACAATAATGTAACAAAAATTCAATATGTACAAAAAATGTGTTATACAAGCACAAGTCGGCTCTCTTCATCCTTGAGGTCTCTGTGTGAGCCTTCCATCAGTGTGTACCCTACACCTAAAATATTTCCCCGTATAGGGTGAGCCAACGCCAGTAAAGTATTTCCTACACAGACTACTCCCCAACCTAAGTGCATATGCAATGTTCGCATGCAACATTTCATAAACAACAATTGTTCCAATCAATACTAATATCAATCTGTGTTGGAATTTAACATGGCGTGCCATGATATAAGATGACACCCACTCATACAACTCAACCTGAGCCCTCATTGGCTCCTTTCTTTATGCAATGCCATAAGTATTATGACCGGGTTTTAACCCTCGCCAATGGCCTTACTCATCCAATGACCATTTTAAGATTTCCAGGGTCTTTGTAGGGGTGGATGTTTATGGATTCACACCAAGGGTCACCCAACCCCACGAAATTGACGGACTTCCACCGAGGGTTCTGCATACACCCACATGTTTCATGGACTATACCAAGGGAGTGCATATCCCATCATCGGGCCTTGCACCTGAGGATCTGCTAGCCCTTCTTGCTACACTCCAACCTAATCACTATGTAATCCGTGAGACTTGGCCTGGTCTTTTCGACCAACCTTACTCGAGCCCACTAGTCATCCAGTGAGTATGGTGTTGACAACAACCATGCACACACACCCTTACATGCGATGTCATTGTTGTCTGAATTTGATATTGACAATTTACTTGCATGTATACAATATCAACAAGTAATAAAGTGACAAGTAGAGTATCGTTCCCACGGAGAAATATTGCTAATAATATCCAAGCACTAACTTTGTATAAATTCAATTTTATTTAAACAATTGGAATTGAACTATGGAATGACTAAATTAAAACAAAATCTAAACTTAACAATCAAGGGTTGAATTTACCGGGTAAAAGAACTTAAGATTACAACTTCCCCTAATGCTTCGTATAAATCTTTCTAACTCTCTTTCTAGTTAATTGATCAAAATAAATTGTTAACTGCGAACTCAAATTATTTATCAAATCTCTTCCAATAGGTAGATAAAATTATCTCTCCCAATTAAATTACCATATTCCTATGCAAAATAAGTTGGAATAGATTAATTAAGTTCAAACTCTCATAAAAGTTACACAGGGCATATATGTATATTCCAATCCTATGCACAAACCCAGCTATTAAATCCTAAGAAGAATAAACTAGACGTATGTCATCATATTCCAATCTAAACCTAGAATTCATCTCCGAATTTCATCTAGGTTATCAAACTAATTGTTGGCCACACAATCATACATCAATCACAAAATATGAAAAACAATTCATATAAGATCAATAAGAACTAGAAACAAGAGTAGATTAATTTAACTAGACATAGGTTCCTTTGCAATCTTAATAATAATTTTAATTCATAACTCAATTGAAAGACATCATTATAAAATTAAACAACATCTTAGAAAAACAAGAAATAAAGGTAAGAGAAAAGAATGAAAACTTATGTGCAATCTTCAATCTTCTCTAGCCTTCCAGACCAATCTTCTTTGTGTCGATTCCTTCGATTTTTGTCTTATATTTTCTTCCAATTCATTGGTCTTTCTCCAATGTTTTCAACCCCCAAAAGTCAGAATATATCATTCCCAGACAAACCTTAGCATATATATGGCGTTAGAGTCCAATTTTGGGTCAAAAACAAGATAAAATTCACGTCACAGACTAACACAAGCGCGGGGGCACCATAATCTGTGCAGGGGCGCCATTTTGGACAGTAGGTTGGCGCTGGGGCGCGCTCCTTGGTAGGCTGCCTGCGCCGGACCAGTTTTCGTAGAATCACCATAATTTTTGGTACAACCGTCCGATTAAGCTGAATTTTGCAAGAAGATAGAAAACATCCAGATCTACAACTTGCATGTTCTACACTTTGTCAGATTCGAAGTGGGTGATGTTCCAAAATGCGGAAAACCGAGGTAATGCTATAAATAGTGTGGGTGCTGATGCCTATATTACCAAACACCAATACCTCCTTGATTTCTTTCACTTTTAAGTCTTCAAATTCTCATGTAATGTGTCCATCTCTTCACCAATTATCCACACTTAGTTGCAAGGCTCTAAAATCCATTATTTACGCTATAATTACTCCATTACAATGCCCTTTAGCTTCCTCTTCAAAAATCCAACACTTAGGCTCCAATTTTTACCTTTTTTCCTCCCAAATGATCATGATTCCTTCCGAATGATCATCCCTAAAAAATAACATCAAAACACATAAAAAAAAATAAAAATGAACATAAAATAATTAAAAACTTGTAATTTTATTAAGCCGAAAATACTCAATTCGTAGGTATAAAACCCACTCATCAAAAACCCCAAACTTAAATCATTGCTTGTTCTCAAGTAAAATACTATGAACAAAAACTATAAAAACTAACCAAGCAACTACTCAAACAGTGGATCAATATGAATCTGAACAATGGCCCCAAAAAGTTACTACATATAATAATTCACGGGAAACTTCAAAGCAGTATAAAGTTTATCAATTCAACATACTCCATAATTTTACCTCCGGTCATGACCCTTTAAATACATGGACATATCCGGACTATCAAGCTAGTCATCACCCAAATACATTTACGTAATCAAATGATTCATAGGAGATACTCAATATCAACTCTATAAACTTACGTTTCACATCAACCTCCACTCAGTAAAACAAACATATAATAGAAGGACCAAATAATTTTTTTTTATTTTTTATCTCTCACTCTCTTTTTTCTTTTCTTTTCGTTTGGTGAGTGCATTTTATCCTCCATCTCACCTCCTATTGAGGAGTGCGTTTTACACTTCATCTCGCCTTTTCTTGAACGAGTGCATTTTACGCTCCATCTCTACTCACCACATGCCCCTCTCTTGTTTTTTTTGTTTTCCTATATTTTTTTCATCTACTCATGAAAGATCAAATCAAAATAATGTTCAAACACTCTTTTTCTCTTTTTTTTTTTCCTTTTAAACTAACCCATCATAACCAATATTTCTCCCAAACTTATATGAATACCTCCATTCGCTTTGAATGATGCTTAAATAAGTTTTCTAAAGTTTCAATGATATCTCCCATAAGCATTTAACCAAATAAATTCTCTAAATAATAACTAACCAAACAGATGGATATGTGCTCATGAATGAAAGGATCACAAACAGTGTAAAACCAACTAGTATGTAAAACTACAGACTCAACATGTTCATCAATTTTCCTTAAATTGACAATTAATTCCATTCATCATTGGCCATGATCAAATTCAATCAACCCATTGCTCAAGTCGTACTAAAAAAACATGTTATTTAAGTGCAAAACATGCTATCTACATGCATACCTAATAATGCAAATGCAAATATTAAAACACCCCTAAACTTAAACTAACCATTGTCCCCAATGTATAAAGTAAAAAAATTAAGACAGAGGACTTCCCTGAGACTTCGCTAGGTGACATCATCATCAGCGTCTTCATCGTCCACTGAGTTGAGAGTGTATTCGGAAAACATAGATGGACTAGGAAACTTTCGTTGCAAAGCGTAATATTTACCCTTGTAGAATGGAGAAATCCTTGGGACCTACAAGCAATTGACATACCAATTAAAATGCACTAACTAACTAACTAACTATATTTCTTATAAAAAACTAAATTAGAATAAAATGAAATAAAACTTAGAAACTAAAATTTGGGTTGCCTCCCAATTAGCGCTTGTTTTATAGTCTTCAGCCTAACAACTTTCTGTTTCATCCCGGGTCGGCAAGGGTAATTGAGGTCTTTTCACGATCAATGTCATCACCCCAATATTGCTTTAGTCTCTGCCTGTTCACCTTCAAAGTTCTCTTCGAATTGGCTTCCTTGACTTCAGTCACTCCCTGCGGGAACACCTCCTCTTTATATAGCTTGTCGTTCTCAAGAGGATCTGAAATACCACGTTCTACTAATACCCCATTCACTAAATCTTCTACCAAATCAACCCAAAAACATTATTCCAGTTCCTTTGAAAATTTCATAGCTGAAAATACATCGAATGTAACCTCTTGATCTTGAACTCGCATAGTGCCAGATAGCAAGAATGTGGAACATGAAAAGAAAGAAGACGATCCAGTTGCATGTTCTAATAGAGGTAAGTAGAGTCCTATTTTGCCTCCCGTGCTGTTTCCACAACGTTTACAGAAATAGAAATGGGATAAGGAGTTCTCTAAATTCATGGAAATGTTTAAGAAGCTCCAAATAAATATGCCTTTTCGCAAAAGTAGTGGAGAATATGCCTAAATATGTGAAATTTTTGAAGGAAATTTTGTCAAAGAAGAGAAAAATAGGCGATTTTGAGACAGTGACACTTACGGAGGAATGTAGTGCTATTCTTCAAAAGAAGCTACCACCAAAGCTTAAAGATCCGGGTAGCTTTACAATTCCATGCACAATAGGCAGTCAATTTTTTGGGAAAGCATTGTGTAATTTGGGAGCTAGTATTAATTTGATGTCGCTCTCAGTTTACAAGAAATTGGGGTAGAAAGAAGCAAAGCCTACTAACATCACATTGCAACTTGCAGATAGATCACTCACTTATCCAAGGGGCATAGTTGAGGACGTTCTTGTTAAAGTGGATAAGTTCATTTTTTCGGCTAATTTCATAGTCTTAGATTGTGAGGAAGATAGAGAAATACCTATTATCGCCTATCACGCGGGTGACCCGGGTTCGATCCTCGGTAACGGTGCCAAAACCTTGTTGTCTGAATTTGATATTGACAATTTACGTGCAAGTATACACGATCAACAAGTAATAAAGTGATAAGTAGAGTATCATTCCCACGGAGAAATATTGCTAATAATATCCAAATACTAACTTTGGAATTGAACAATGGAATGACTAAATTAAAACTAAATCTAAACTTAACAATCAAGGGTTGAATTTACCTGGTAAAAGAACTTAAGATTACAACTTCCCCTAATGCTTCGTATAAATCTTTATAACTCTCTTTCTAGTTAATTGATCAAAATAAGTTGTTAACTAAGAACTCAAAGTTATTTATCAAACCTCTTCCGATAGTTAGATAAAATTATCTCTCCCAATTAAATTACCATATTCCTATGCAAAATAAGTTGGAATAGATTAATTAAGTTCAACCTCTCATAAAAGTTACACACGACATATAGGTATATTCCTATCCTATACACAAACCCAGCTATTCAATCCTAAGAAGAATAAACTAGACGTATGTCATCATATTCCGATCTAAACCTAGAATTCATCTCCCAATTTCATCTAGGTTATCAATTTAATTGTTGGCCACACAATCATACATGAATCACAAAATATGATAAACAACTCATATAAGATCAATAAGAACTAGAGACAAGAGTAGATTAATTTAACTAGACATAGGTTCTGTTGCAATCTTAATAATAATTTAGTTCTTAATGCAATTGAAAGACATCATTCTAAAATTACACAATATCTTAGAAAAACAAGAAATAAAGGTAAGAGAAAAGAATGAAAACATAGGTGCAATCTTCAATTCTTCTCTAGTCTTCAAGACCAATCTTCTTTGTGTCGATTCCTTCGATAATTGTCTTCAATTTTCTTCTAATTCCTTGGTTTTTCTCCAATGTTTTCAGCCCCCAAAAGTCAGAATATATCATCCCCACACAAACCCTAGCATATATACAGCGTTAGAGTCTAATTTTGGGTCAAAAATAAGGTGAAATTCACGTTACAGACTAACACAAGAGTGGGGGCGCCATAAATCTGTGTAGGGGCGCCATTTTGGACAATAGGTTGGTGCTGGGGTGCCAGTAATGGCGATGGGGCGCGCTCCTTGGTAGGCTGCCTACTCTAGATCGGTTTTCGTAGAATCACCATAACTTTTGATACAACCGTATGATTGAGCTGAAAGTTTGCAACAAGATAAAAAAAATCCAGATCTACAACTTTCATGTTTTGCATTTTGTCAGATTCGAAGTGGGTCATGTTAAAAAATGCGGAAAACCGAGGTAATGCTACAAAATAGTGTGGGTGCTAATGCCGATGTTACCAAACACTAATACCTCCTTGATTTCTTTCACTTTTAAGCCTCCAAATTCTCATGTAATGTGTCCATCTCTTCACCACTTATCCACACTTAGTTGCAAGTCTCTAAAATCTATTATTTGCGCTATAATTACTCAATTACAATGCCCTTTAGCTTCCTCTTAAAAAATCCAACACTTAGGCTCCAATTTTGACCTTTTTTCTACCAATTGATCATGATTCCTTCCAAATGATCATCCCTACAAAATAACATCAAAACGCATAAAACAAATAAAAATGAACATAAAATAATTAAAAATCTGCAAATTTATTAAGATAAAAATACTCAATTCGTAGGTATAAAACCCACTCATCAGTCACCGTGCATATGCAATACAATGCACCATTGCTATTTCACTGCCATGCCTCACATGTGATGAATGCCACATGTATACATATCCCATGTATATAAACACTAATTCCATCAGTATGTCAATATATCAAGGAGCCTGTATTAACATTTCATATCCAACCATGATTCTTAAGCATGTTATCACATAATATATGCCAATAACTCACTTAATTTCACAAGGCATAAAATAAACAGATAGCATGCCCACATAACACCCATTTTTCATAGAATTACACAAGTAATTGCAACCTACCAATTCCAATCTTGGAATTTTACTTAAATTAGGTCAAATTCACATACCCAATTCACCAATCACCCAATTTCATCAATTTCACAACCATAGACAAGTGATATATATATATCTATCCACCCACCCATTACATATAACACCCTAGGTTGTAAAATAAACCCAAATAGGAATGAACCCTACCTCTTGAAGCGTGGAACCAACTTAGAAGACCTTCTAGAACCTCAATAAAGCTCAAACCCTTGATTTTCCGCAAGTCTCATTTTTCAACCTTCAGTGAAAACCCTTGTTTTTGGTATGTAGGCGTAGCCTTCGACGGGGAGGTCGACTTTCCCTCTTGGCCCGAGTGGATTTGACCGCTCGAATCTTGTAGATCATAGAGAGAAGTGAAGAAGCTTCTCTATTTCCCTCATTTTCCTCTTATCGGGTAATGACTGAACACAATGGGGGAAAAATCAGATACCGCCCCCCTATTTATACCCTCTATTTTACTTGGCTCAAACGTGCCACACGACCTCTTTTTTCCGATCCAATTTTGTCCCGAAACGATTTAATTTTGACCCGGTTTAAGTTAAAAATATTTTTATTTTAACTTGTCTTAAATTATTTTCCAAGTTTTGAAAATTTATCTAAAATCCCATTTTTGGGTCACTCGAGATTCAATCGCCATGTAAAACGTAAAAAATCTGAATATCTTAGAATTCGATAAAATTTGATAGGGTAATTAGATTTTGCGAGAAAAATCCAACGGTGAGGTCCGTTTTGTCATCCGAGATCTAGAAAAATTCAATTTTCAACTCGTACTGAAGAGGCAATTTATCGTTTTGCCCTTTTTGTAAAAAGTTTAAATTTATCGGGTTTTACATTGTCATCCGCACCGCCAAAAAGTGCGATTACTTCGTAAGCTGGTCCACTATCACCCACACTGCGTCATGTCCCCGCGATGTCAGTGGCAAGTGGGTCACAAAATCTATGGTTATATGCTCCGATTTCTACTCAGCTACCTCCAAAGGCTGGAGCAACCCCGCTGGCCTCTGGTGCTCAGCCTTAACTTGCTGACACGGGAGGCATTTACTGACAAAGTAACCCACCTTCATTTTCATCCCACTCCAATAATACTAGTGACCAAGGTCATGGTACATCTTCGTGCCACCTCGATGTACCGCAAATCGGGAGCAGTGGAACTCCCAAAGGATCTCCTCTCTCAGATCCACTAACTAGGGAACTACAACCCTTCCCTTGTACCGAAGGCTGTCATTTGACTGAATGACCCAGCCCTCGTCACCGGTACTCGCCTGGACTCAGTCCCTGATCGATAATAAATTGGGGTCCTGCCTCTAGGACTCAATCACCTTGCTCAGTAAGTAAGGCGTAGCCACCAAACTCCCTAAAATGCCCTGAGCTTGGTCCCTATAGTGTAGCCCGAACTGTCCTACAATCTCGAGCATCACTCACTCCTGGGAAGCCACACTAGCCAAGACTCCCCTCGAATTTCGGCTAAGTGCATCAGCCACCATGTTTGCCTTACTGGGATGGTAGTGCAAAGTGAAGTCGTAATCTTCCAGGTACTCCATGCACCGGCGTTACGTCATGTTGAGGTCCCGCTGTGTTAAAATATAATTCAGACTTTTGTGGTCCAAAAATACCTTGAACTATTCTCCGTATAAGTAGTGGCACCATGTCTTCAAGGCAAAGACAATGGCTGCCAACTCCATATCATGCGTGGGGTAGTTCCGCTTATGATTCTTCAACTATTGAGAACCATAAGCCACCACCCTCCCGGACTGCATCAAAACACAACTAGCCTGTCCTTGGAGGCATCACAATACAAGGTGTACATCTATCCTCTCTCTAGGACGATCAAAATAGGAGCTAAAGTAAGCATCCTCTTCAGTTCTTGGAATGCCTTCTCGCACCAATCATCCCACACAAACTTGACCTCATTTCGGGCCAATCTAGTCATAAGTGTAGCTAGTTGGGAGAAGTCCTTTACAAACCTCTTGTAATACCCGACCAATCCCAACAAACTACGTATTTCAAAGATAGAATTCGGCTTCTCCCAATTCATGACCACCACAACCTTCTCTGGGTCCATAGATACACTCGAAACTGACACCACGTGTCCCAAGAATTTCACCTCTGTAAGCCAAAATTCATATTTACTGAACTTGGCGTACAACTGGTAGTCCTTCAAGGTCGGGAGAACAATTCTCAAGTGACCCTCATGCTCCTCCTCATTATTGGAGTAGATCAAGATGTCGTCAACAAAAATCACGACAAACTGATCCAAATAGGATTGGAACACCTTGTGCATGAGATCCATGAATGCTGCTGGAGCATTCGTCAATCCGAAAGGCATGACTGTAAACTCGAAATATCCATACCGCATTTTGAATGCTGTCTTAGGGTTGTTTTGCTCTCTAATCCTCAACTGATGGTAGTCCGTGCGTAGATCTATCCTTGGAGTAAACCCGCGCTCCCCTCAGCTGATCAAACGATCGTCAATCCTTGGCAAAGGTGCCTATTCTTAATGGTAACTCGGTTCAACTGTCGATAATCTATGCACAACCGAAGGGTCTTATCCTTCTTCTTGGCAAACAATACCGGAGCACCCCAAGGTGAAATGCTCTGTCTAATGAAGCCCTTGTCCAACAATTCTTGCAATTGGACCTTGAGTTCTTGCAACTTAGCTGATGCCATTCTATGTGGAGTCATAGAAATAGGAGAAGTACCAGGATGTAACTCAATATTGAAGTCCACATCTCTCTTGGGAGGTAATTCCGACAGTTCATCCAGAAAAACATCCTCATACTCACAAACAACTCAAGGGAGACCCAATTCCTGTCTCACCTCATCCTCTGAGGTAAGGCTTGCAAGTCATCCCATTAATTGCCCATGCCATCTAGAGTCCTACACGACTTGGGGTAAGGCATTATACTTTTTCTCCTGAAACTTGAAACAAACACCCTTTGGTGTATAAGTAGTGATTCTCTTTTGATCATAATCAATGACGACCCGATGTGCCACCAACCAATCCATTCTAAGGATAATGTCAAACTCCGTCATGTCCATAACCCTAAGGTCCACGATGAGTAGAATCCCCAAGATCTTTAACTTACAGCCCCGACATATCTGGTCAACACACACTTTAGGTCCTAGGAGAGAATTTACATACAACGGCTCTTCTAAGGTATCAATCTCTAAGCGCAAATCCCGTACACATGATACAGAGATGAATGAATGTGATGCCCTAGAGTCAAAAAACACCCTAGCCCATAAGCAAGAGAGTAGAAACGTACCCTGGATGACTGACTGATCCACTGGCTCAGTCTGAGGTATCATGACGTAGACACACCCTTGGATCCCTGAAGTCTAGGCCTGTATGCCCTGTCCACGGCCTCGACCCATGTCCTGGCCCATTTGGCCTACTTGCAAAGTCCCCACTCGTGTAGTGGTAGGGGCCTGAGTAGCACCCTAGAACTGGTATTGGCTTCTCTGGCCCATTGTGGGGGTAGGGAGGAATGTAATGTGACTGTGACTGCCCCACTAATGATTGGGACTGAGATGATGTCCCATGACTCTGAGATCCTTCCCTATGAGGGTGATCCTTTCTCATGTGACTCGGTTGGTGGTAATGATAACAAGTCCTCTAACCTGCTTGATATGTTGTCCTGAATTTTCCCCAGCCTTGGGAAGAGTAACCCTCGCCTTGGCCCTGATAACCACGGGCCTGTCCCTGAAACCCTTGTGGGGTAGAAGTCTTTTGCCTCTTCCCCAAACTAGAAGAAGAGGGTTGACCCTCATTCTTTCTAAACTTTGCACCAGCCTCCCGAATATTTCGAGCCTCATCCACCTCTCGTTCAATGGTCATCGTTGTCTCGACCATTGAATCCAAATCTTTTAGGCAGAGGCCCACAATGTTTCCTCGGATGTATAATTTTAGACCATCCTCAAACTTCCTTACCTTGGCCATATTCGTGGCCATGTAGTCATCGGTGAAATGGGCTAACTCTGTGAACTTAGCCACATACTCCATCACCGTCATTGTTCCTTGTTGCAAGTCTAAAAACTCCTGAGCCTGTGCATGTCTTGCTACAGGCGAGAAATAGTTCATTGAACTCTCCCCATGTCATGGTCTCTAAATTTTTGGTGGCGCTCACCCAATCCCACCACAATTGGGCTTCTTCTTCTAGCTAGAATGCAGCTAGTCTTATCTTAGTGGCATCCGAGGTGATTTCCATTGCCCCTAAGACTTTGTTGACTTGACGGAACCAATGGTCGGCCACCATCGGATCCGCCCCTCCCTTAAAAATTGGAGGCTTGTGTGCCTTAAACTATTGGAGGTTGCTTGAGCCTCCTCGATTTGTATTGGCGCTAGCTTGTGCCATAGTAGCCGCATCATGCCCATAGTCTCGTTAAATGCTTGTTGGTTGAAAGTTGGTGGTGGTTGATTATTGTTCCGCCTACAGGCTCGACGTCCTCTTCCTCTACTTGCCATCTACACACATGCCAGATAACAATAGCATACTAACTTAGTATCCCAAAATAGGGACCGACTTTGAACTTTGGAATTTACCTCCCCGTCTCCCTAGTAGAGCTTATGTCACCCACTAGTAGACCTTTTACACTTTGAACTATTCTGTTTCCTTGTTTTCTAACCCCCAAGGTTATGTTTTCTAATCCTAGTGTCATTTTTTTGCATACATTTTACCATGTGTCTCATTCACATAACATACAAATCATCACATATATCTTCTTAAGCACAAAGCATTTAAGCACATAATCATGAATGCACAATGCATGCAATGGTCTAAACCCATGCCCAACAGCCCTAGGTAAATTGTATACCTATGCTCTGATACTAAGCTGTGACGCCCCTAAAATCGGAGTCCCGTTGACAACCGGTTAACTCGTAAAAATGCCCGTGAGTGCCGCTTGATTCAACCCTCCAAGTAGAAAGGTATAACAAAAATGTAGAAATAGCAGAAGTTCTTGCTGGAAAATAGGTTGGACAAGATTTCCCCTTAGATTCTCTCTTGATCTCTTGAATCTCTCTTTGAATTATGCTTTTATTCCTCTCCAAAGTTCTCCAAGAACTCCTTTTTTAAATAGAAAAAAACTCCTCATTAAGAAATCTGGGCTAGGCCTATTTATAGGCCAAGATGAAGATGCTAGAATGAAGGAGAAGGTTGAACCGCCTTAGGCAACTGTCTGGACGCCATCATCACCGTTCGGACAGTCCCAATCCTCTGGATTGTGGTGATAATATTCCATAGTGTTCTAGCTTGTTACATTGATATTAAACTTGCTTCCCTTACTTGTTTAAGATCTGGCAGATTGCTCCCCACAATTTTTGCACAAAACCCTGAAATAACAAACATTCCACGCATTAACCCTTACTTTCGCACTAATCCTAATTTACAGATTTTAACTATTTTAATCTACATAATTAACTTATTAATCTATGCTAATTTACAAACTAACGAGGATTAATCACACTCCCCAACCTAAATTTTACTAGTCCCTAGTAAATAAAAACAACTAATAAAATAAAATTACTTTCATGGATTTTAAGATTGTATTTAGTGTATGCAACAAGCCGTTAAACCCCTAGGTGATCTGATTAACTATCAAAATTGCTATTTTATTATATTTAATGATTGGTTAATTGCATATTATTTGTGATTAAATGTGTTAAATTCTTTGATTTTCTAGTTTAATACTTTTTCTAGTTGTCTGATTTATTTTGCAGGTAAATTGGTTGATTTAAAGTAATAATGGATAAGACAAGTGAAACAATCACTAGAGGAAGAATCACAATTGATAAGAACTAAAGACTCATGATTGAAATAGGAAGACTTGAAGATATGGAAGCAACTTAATCCTTATAAGAGTCCAAGTTAGAAGAAAATTCATTTAGAGTTGGATTAGGAAAGTATACTAGAAGATAAGGATTTGATATGTCTTCAGTATTTTGGTCATAACATTTGATTCTGATATCCGATGTACTTGATTTTTGGGGGTTGGAAAGCAGACTTCAAGGAATACAAAAGTGTATTTCACAAAATATTTGTGATTCAACCACTAAATATTTGAAATTCAAGTTAGAAGTCTAGACAGATTTTGTACCCACGCCCCAAAGATTTTATGCACGAGATTTAACCTTACAAGACTTCTTTTTGGAAAGAAATTCTGTGATGCCCCTAAAATCGGGGGGCAATTATTAACCGTTGACCATCCGTCAACTCGCTGAAATACCCATAATTATCGCACAATTAGGTGACACGTCAATAACTTTCCCTTAACCGGGATTATAACCCACATGTTTAACTGGTGTATGTTTTACCATTTGGCCCAATCAAGGTCCAATATGCTACAATTTATGCTTATTTGATGTTCATTTATACCCTTGAAACCAAAGAACACATAGCCCAAAAGCATGGCAATGCATTCTTAAAATTTCACTGGAAAAGTTACCGGTAGATTTTGTTCACTGGAAAAGTTCTACCTGTAACTTACCTGTAATCTACCGGTGGATTTTACCTGCTAGACAAGTTCTACCTGTAACCTACCTATAATCTATTGGTAGGTTTTTGCTGTTCTACTTGTATGTTTTGCCCAGAATTGTCTGTTTCACCTGTTTTCATTTTCAATTCATTCCAAACCTTCTCACAAACATCCCAAACATGTAAAATATAGTTTTTCACATAAGACTTGATACATACAAGTTCTATTACAAAGATTTGATATATTTACATGCCAAAATATATGTTTTTCTCAAAATTTTTACAAAATTCACGGTTAAAGGCCACAAGTTGACCTTTTCTTCATCTTAGAGGTCCCGAATGAGAGTCCCCAGCCGGTACAAACCCCGCACCTGAAATGCGTTCCCGTATAGGGTGAGCCACGCTCAATAGAATATTTCCTATAGAGGCTACTCTCTAACCTAGATGCCCATGAAAATGCACTTGCAACAATCCACAACCAATATTCATTCCAAGCAAGAATATGCAATTCAAGATGAGAATTCTACAATGTTATGTCATGATATGAGAAGATACTCACTCATGCACTTTTACCCGAGCCTCACCGCCCCCCACAACACAATGCAATGCCAATGTGTGTAAAACATTTGTCATTGATGAATTTCGTCCAATGCTCTTTTTGAAATACTGATCGTGTGTTTATAAAACTATATCATTATTGGATGATACACATCGAATAACCATTTTATAGAATAAAGTCACGTGTCTTTGTTGGGTAGCAAACTTTTGGAACCACACCACTGGCTCCACGTACCATTACACTTTTTTGGATTTGCACCGTAGAAAGTGTATAAAATCAGTAGCTGGGTTTTGTACTCGAGGGAGAGTCTAGCCCTACTTGCTATACTTGACAAATATTTTTTCTTTTTTATGCAACCGTGCGACTCTGTTGAACCATGGTCCAACAGTACCGAGCCCACTTATCATTCACCAAATATGGTGTTCGATTCAACACATGCATGCATGCCCACACTCATGACGATGCCCATGAATGCAATGTTCCCATGCAAATGCAATGTAATGCACCATTGCAATCTCAATGTCATACCCATATGTAAAGAGTGCCACATGAGCAAAATTAACCACATTTAAACATATTACATGACAATTTATATCTAAGGTATATATTTACCAATTCCATCACAATGTCAATGTATCTATAAGCATAAATCAACATTTTTTTTATCCAACCATACATCTCAAGCATGTTATTACATATTCTATGCCAATAACACACTTTATTCACAAGGCAATAATGTACACATATAGCATGCCCATAAATCACATTTCCATAGAATTGCATAAGCAACTACCACATATTAATTTCAAGCTAGGAATTCATTTTAAACCATTTTTAATACCCATTTCACCAATTTCACATACATGGGTGAGTGATTTATTTATCTGTCAACCAACCCATTACACATAATGCCCTAGGTTGTAAAATAAACCCAAGTAGGAAGGAATCCTACCTTTTGAAGCATAAACAAAATCGTCAAGAAACTCTAAGAACCCAAAAACGAGCTAGAATCCTAGCTTCCAAAAATCCTGTTCCTTAAGCTTTGGTAAAACCCAAGCTTTTTGGTATGGTCGCGTAGCCCTCGGCGAGGAGAACGAATTTTGTTCTTGGCCCGAATGGATTTGAGCACTAGAATCTTGTAGATCGTAGAGAGAAGACGAAGTTCTTTCTCTTTTTTCCCTCTTTTCTCTATCGGCTAACCGACTGAACACAAATAAGCAAAAAATCAGATTTCCCCCTATTTAATAGTCTTAGAATACTTGGCCCATATTGTGCCACACGACCCTCTTTTCTCGGGTCCGTTTTCGCCCCAAAACGATTAAATTTCGTCCCGGTTCAAGTCCAAAATATTTTTATTTTTAATTTGCCTTAAATTATTTTCTAAATTTTTAAAATTTTATTAAAAATTTTATTTTTGGTTCACCCGAGACTTGATCCCCTCGTAAAACACAAAAAATCCGACTATCTTAGAATTTGATGAAATTTGACGTGCTAACTAGATTTCGCGAGACAAATCCAATGGTGATGTCTGTTTCGTTATCCAAATTCTACCATTTTTCATAAAAAGTTTAAATTTACCCGGGTTTTACAAATTCTTTCCAAGCCAACCTTATATCTTCTACCTAAACTTAGGATTTTTTTTAAGTATAAATAGGGGTTCTCATTTAGAGATTTGAATTATTCTTTTTCTCATCTTTTTATTTTTATTTTAGTTCGTCATATCTGGCTAAAAGGCTAAGATAGGGCTAGGGGAGAACCTCTCAATAAAGTACGGTAATATTATTGATTCTGATTTTAATGATTTATTATATTTTGTTAATTTAAATTCTGATCTTATAGCAGAGTTTTTGCTCTATAAAAATCTTTGAGTCGTTGTGCCATGTACATTGATTGCTTGAATTTTCTTGTGAGTAATAACTGATTATTCCACGCTTAAGGTAATTATCATTATTTCATAAAATAATATAATTGGATGATTATTCAGATTCCAGAATAATCTTTTGATTATAACTTTTGGTTTTCTTACTTGAGTTGTTACTCGAATCAACCGGCATCTGATTCTTATTTCAAGTTAAGATTTGAGTTTTTAATCATTATTGTATAAAATTTAGAGGGAGTACCCTGATACTCTAGTATTTTTTTATATTACTATTTTAATTATTTAAATCAATTTTCTCCACTCAACAATTTCCTAAACAAATCATTTATTTTTAAGTTTGTTTAAGTATTTGTATGATTGCTTTCTTGTTACAATTTCTTGAGGGTTCGATCTCGGTCTTCCAAGAATTATATTACTTCGCTCAACCTGCTCTTGGCTTTACAATATTAAAGTTGAAGCAAGTTTTTGGTGCTGTTCCCAGGGAATTGTTTGAAGGCAAGGAACACACCGCCATCTATTGAGGTTTGTTAGATTTGAGATTCATCACAGATCCGGTAATCTTGTCTTTTTTTAAATGATTTGTTATTTATTTGTCTTATTTTTTCCTTAGGTTAGATATTTCATAATTTTTATTTTTATATTTTATATTTTTTTTAATGTGGTGTGAAGATTTTCTTTGATGGAGGAACTGTGTGTGCTTTGTGATGTGTATGGGCATCCCATTAAAGTTTGCCTTTTAATTCCAACTGCTCAACAATTTTTGAGGAATGAGACAATTGTATTCCCTAATTCTTCTCAACCTTACCTCGATCTTTGTTTTAAAAAATTTTGTCCCGATTTTGGTTGGGGGAATGAACATTATCAATTACCTATATATGCCACATCACCACAAGACCCTCCCCAATATCCATCCTACCATTACCCACAAGAAAAGAATTTGGAAGACATTCTTTGTGAATTTATGCAAAGCCAACTAGCTTTCAATACCCAAATAAACCAAGATTTTGAAGAGATAAAAGAAATGCTTAATATATTGATACAAGAACAAGAGGTTGAAAATAGTCAATATAGTGAGAGTGATTCTTTTCCTGAACTACAAACTGAAGATGAATCTATTAATACTCTTGATAGTGAAGAATTAAGTGACATTATTATTCCACAAGAGGCTAATGAGCCCAAAGACCATTCATTATCAACAAGTAGTATTGAGATTCACTTATCTAATCTTGATAAGGGTGTGAAAGTTGAGTTGTATGTTGTAATTGATAAAAATATATTTTCTATCTCATTGTTAGATTTACATAAAAATGTATATGTCTCCCTTTTCTTACATATTCAAAGTATATATTGGGTGTATGAGTGGATAGTTCGATTAAATGAGTTATTTGGACATCACATTTTTAAACCAGTAAAATTAAATGGTCAAATATTCAAATCTGACTTTAAGCCAGATTGAGTGTGAGTTTTTATTTTTATTTGTACATAGTAGTTATATTTTATTTTATTTTTTGTTTAATTTTAGTTTCCTTTCTGTTTGTTTAAATTTATAGTTTTCTTTGTTTGTTGAGTTTTTATTTTTAGGTTTTAGAGTTGTTGCGGCATTCAGGTATTCCTATCCCTTTAATCTTTATTCATTATTTTTATTGAGCATTAAGGTACTTATTTTTACATTGAGGACAATGTTGGATTTAGGTTGGGGGGTATGGGCACGTTTTGTGTTGTGAAAATTCCTATTTTTTGTTATTTTTTTAGTTTATTTACTTCACTAAAAAAAATAAAAATAAAATAAAAAATAAAAAATAAAAAATTGTTATTAAATATCTAAATAACATTTTTATGCATAATTTGACACCACAATATAAAAATAATTTGCGTAGTTTTAAATTTGTAGTTATTTTAGCATCACATAGAACTTTATTCTATACTTTTGTATCTCATATCATGTTTTTATAAAAACACACAATTTGTACACTTTAGACTTTACCAAGTTGAAAATTTGTTAGGTATTTTACCTTGAGAACTTGAAATATATAGTGGAGATGCATAAAAAACCTAGTGAGTTTTGATCCAATCTTTCTTGGAGGGTCACTTACATTTACTCAATAAAGAATATTTTTATTCAGCTAATCTCCTTCAATAGTCTCATAATTTTATATTGGTTAACACCAATATTATGAATGATTACTTGACTTTAAATTATTTGTATGAAAAGTATGTTAACAAAAACTCTTAAGATGATATTATTTGAGCCTAAACCTTATTCTTTGAATATTATTATCCCTAGAAGCCATGATTGAGCCTATGAAGCAAAATTGTATTTCTTATACCAAACATATAATAACCAAGCCAATAAAATAATAATATCCTTTACCCTTGGTTATCCCGAGATTGAGATTTTTATTGTTTATGTAATTTGGGAGATGTTGGTTGAGAAAAGATGAAAAAAAAAATTGCATACTTGTGAATAGTTGCATTAGATGTTTTGCCAAAAAAAGTATATACATTCAATTGTCTTGCTAAAAAAAAAAAGAAAGACAATATGTCTAGCTGTGAAAAAATAAATTAAAAAAAAAGAGGCAAAAAATAGCAAGCATAGTTTTGAAAAAATATGAGCAAGTGTTGTAAATTGTGCTTCTAAAGGATGAAGAGTGAAAGTTTATGGAAAAAATTTGCTTGTGTAATGTACATGTTCTCTCAGGGATAGTTTTTTGAATTCCTAAATATATTTCGTTTCAAAACCCTAATCCCAAGGCCCAATTACAATCTTAAATAAATTTTTATCTGATCTCAAGATTGTATTGATGGATGTATGACTCGTGTGCTTCTAATTGTGCTTTGCTGGAGTTTAAGTAATGACATTTCAGGTTCTAAGGTGAACAAAGGCTCAAGAACAACAAAAATCACACTTGAATGTAACACCAGCACAATAGGGAACAAAATTTCAGGAAGTGTGAACAAAGCAAGAACGTTCGAACGTCAACCCACGTTTAAACGTCCTCTGAAACCCTGCCAAGACCAACTGCTGGGATATGGTGTGTTGCAGTCAACAAAGGGAAAATGTTGAGGTACTTGAGTACCACGTTCGAATGCCAAAGCACGTTCGAACGTCCCTCTGCAGACTGCCTGCAGAATAGTTGATTCCCATGGGCGGCAAATACTATTCACTCATCCCCTCTTATCTCTTACCCCGTCCCCTTCCTTGCCTATAAATACTCCCATGTTGGGAGCTTAAAAGCATTCTTCCTTTTGTAGAGAAATGAGGGAGCAATCTTTATTCTTGTAAAGTAAGAGTGTTTTAGTAATCTAGTTCTTGAACATTTCATGTTTATGCTTTCATTTTCCATTTATATCAACCATGATGGAGGCTTAGACTCCTCTTGTAGTTGAAGTCTTTCATTTACTTATGCTAAGTCTTTACATTCATGTTGTGAAAACCATGATGGAGGCTTAGACTCCCCTTGTAGTCGTACTTGTTTTTATTTACAAAGTATCAAGAGAGGTAATTCATCTTTTGGTTGTGGTGGAAACCCTCCAAAAGCAACTAGCTTTCTTTTACTTTTATTGTTCAAGTATTTCACTTCCATTGCTTAAGCATCCTTCTTTCTTAGAAGAGTGAAACTCTTCCACTTTTCTAGAGCTTTACCAAAGCCGTGAAGGGTGGAAAGTGATTCACTTATTCTTCATTGAAAAAAAACTCTTTGTTTAGTTTGCTTTACTTAGTAGCATCTCTACATAGAGGGATGAGTAGCACTCACTTTTCTAGCTTTGCCAAGGCCATGAAAAGTGAGTAATTCCTCATTCACTTTTTAGTAAGAGGTGATGAATATGTAAAGAGTATCCGAAAGTTATGTTTGTGCAACTTCTTCATGCTTTAATGGTTTATACTCCACCTGTTCATTGGGTGATTGAATATACCTAGCAAAGATTGTGGTCCTTTGTATAACCAGGGCTCCATCTATGATACGGATGACTCCTGCATAGAAAGATCTGTTGGTTTAATGCAAGTACCCCGACTTGCTCTTCTTGATAACCTTTCAATTCCCACTATCATTGCACTTTATTCAAAGAATGGATCATAAATGCCATGGTTAGATGCCTTGTAGAAACACTTGCTTGTTTGTAGACGGGTTAAGTCTCGGCACAGACAATTCTTATAAACTTCTAGAAAGACATTGAAATCATGTGCTTAATTCTCACAGTCCATCTTTATCTTCCGATTAACTTGCTGTTGACACGGGAGTTAATTGAGTTATAAAGTACAAACATAACAAAATGGATACTCTATTACATGTCCTAATCCTTGAGCTAAAGGGTGGCTACAACTTTATCGGATTTGACTCCGGACTTTATCGGATTATTACTACAACTTGACCGCCTACACTTGGGTGTACACTTTTTTGGATCAAGTCAAGTTTTTGGCGCCGTTGCTGGGGAACCATAAAAGGTGTTTTATGGTAAAAGGTAAAAAGATCTCATTTTTGTGGATAAATTTGCTTTACTGTATGTAAAGTTGTATTCATTACTTTTATGTCTGAAAACGTTCCTTACTATCAAAATTTGTCAGCTGAATCTTCTGGATCTGTAAATCAATCTAAACCACTTTCTCCAAAATCAGTAGTAGACTCTTGTGAAAGTAAAATGACAAATGGTGAGGGATAAGAGGAAATTCCTGTAAGGGAAGGGGAAGTACCTAACATTCAAACTCTGAGAGATTACTTGAATCCCACAAGGAATAGTGTCCCCTCTTGTTTTATTTTTCCTAAAGATGCACCCCCCTTTACTGTAAAGACGGGGACAGTTCAACTACTCCCCAGTTTTGTGGACTCAAAACAGAAAACCCATATATGCATATAAAAGATTTTGAGGAAGTATGTGGAGCTTTTCAAGACAATTCTGAACTGGCAAAGATAAAACTTTTCCCTTTTTCCTTAAGGGATAAAGCTAAACAATGACTAAATTCTTTAAAAGCTCTTTCAATACTTGACTGGCGGGCATTATAAAATGATTTTTTCAGAAAGTTTTTTCCTCTACACCGCACTAATGCATTAAAAAGGCAAATCATGAATACTTCGGTCAAAGAAGGAGAAACCTTTTACCAAAGTTGGGAGAGATTCAAGGATCTACTCCAGTCTTGCCCACACCATGCTTTTGAGAATTGGACCTTGGTAGGATTTTTCTATGACTCCCTGCCCAGTAGACTACGCCAGTTTGTCGAAATGATGGCTCAAGGAGAGTTTATGGGAAAAAGTCCGGAGGAGACATTCGATTTCTTTGATACCATATCTGACAGTTCTCAGATGTGGGACTCCGTCTCTCCCACAACTATTGAAGCCAAACCATCTACTTTCCAAGGGGGTAAGTATGTCTTGAAAGATGATGACGACCTTAGAGCAAAAATGTCCACCCTATCTCGAAAGCTTGAAGCTTTAGAGATGAAAAAAGTTCATCAAGTTGATGTTAGCTCTCTAACAGAACAAGTGTGTGGGATCTGTGCGCTAACAGGACACCCTACTAGGGAGTGTCCTACAATTTCAGGATTTAAAGAGGTTCTGTTGGAACAAACAAATGTTGTCTCTAATTTCAACAAGCCTAACTCCAACCCATACTCTGAAACATACAATTCAGGATGGCGGAACCACCCAAACTTCAGTTGGAGGAACTCACAGCCAACTCCAATGAACCAACAAGGTTCACACCCACCACCTCAAAGACCTCCCGCATACCAACCATACCAACCACCACAAAAGAGGAACCTTGAGGACACACTAAACCAGTTCATGCAAAGTCAAATGAACTACAACCATAGTTCCACTCAGGCTTTCACTAAGTTCAAAACACAGATCACTCAATCTTTCGAGGATCTTAAAAGTCACATCCAAAAGTTGACCCAATCCATGACCACACATGAGAAGGGCAAGTTTCCTGCCCAACCAAAACCACCACAAGGCCAATTTCTGGTGGAAAATCCTTCAACCATGGAAGATCCACAAGGTCAAGCCCAAGAGGTCACTACACTAAGAAGTGGCAAGGTGATTGACAAGACCATCCGAGACAAGCTACTTCCAAAGCCAAAATCCATCCCAGTCAACTCACCAATCGAGCTTGAATCAAATGAGCCTGAACTTGTGAGAGAAGAGGAACCCGAGCCCATGATTGAACAAGAACCAAAACCATCATAGGAAGAAGAACCCTTGTGTTCTATTCTTGCTCCCTTTCCTCATAGACTCAAAATTGTACAGAAGTTGAATAATCAACCAAAAATTTATGAACTCTTCAAGCAAGTAAAAATCAACATCCCACTTCTAGATGAAATCAAATAGGTTCCATCTTATGCCAAGTTTCTGAAAGACTTGTGCACAGTCAAGAGAAGCCAGAATGTTAAAAAAAGAGCCTTCCTGACAGAATATACCAGTGTTTTGCTTCAACACAAAACCCTCCAAAATACAAAGATCCAGGGTGTCCAACTGTGTCATGTGTTATTGAAAATTCAGAATCGAACAAGCATTGTTAGACCTTGGAGCAAGTGTCAATTTTCTCCCATTCTCTATTTACCAGCAGTTGGGTCTGGGGGAACTCAAACCCACAAGTGTCACACTTCAGTTGGTAGACAAGTCTGTCAAAATTTCTAGGGGTATTATTGAAGATGTACTTGTTCAAGTAGACAAATTTGTATTCCCTATTGACTTCATTGTCTTAGATACTCAGCCAACACAATATTCAGAGAATCCAATTCCTGTTATTCTTGGTCGACCCTTCCTAGCAACTTCAAATGCACTAATCAATTGCAAGAATGGGGTCATGAAATTAACTTTTGGAAATATGACACTTGAGCTGAATATTTTCAATGTTGCCAAACACCCAGGAGAGGACAGAGAAGAAAGAGAAATAAATTCCATTGAGTCTTTTTTCCAGGACCATCTCAATAACACATTCTGTGAAAATTCCATTGAACTTTCTTTGTCATAATCCATCATATCTGAAACCATGGATAATGATCCAAAGAATTTCCCAATTCATGCTGTTAATACATAGGCCCCCAAATTCGAGGAATTTTCACCAAGTGGCACAAAGCCACTCTCATCAAGTGACAAGTCATTGAAGCCTGAATTGAAACTTTCCCATCTGACCTCAAATATGCATTCCTAGGAAAGGATGAGTCATTCTTACTGGTAATTTTGTCTAAGCTCATAGACTTGCAAGAGTCTAAACTGATTGAAGTTCTTAAAAGCCACAAAAGCACCATTGGGTGGATAATCACTGACTTGAAAGGTATAAGCCTGTTAATCTGCAATCATGCTATCTACCTTGAAGAGGACTCAAAACCCTCTCATCAAATGCAACGACAACTGAACCCTCACATGAAGGAAGTCATAAAGGCAAAGGTGTTAAAGCTCTTAGATATCGGGATAATCTTCCCCATCTCCGATAGCAAATGGGTTAGTCCAATCCAAGTTGTGCCTAAAAAGTCTGGAGTCACAGTGGTTAGAAATGATGCAAATGAACTAGTACCAACTAGAGTCGTCACAGGATGGAGGATGTGTATTGATTACCGAAAACTCAATTTGGTGACTAGAAAAGACCATTCCTTCTTCCCTTTCTTGACCAAGTTCTAGAGAGAATTGCAGGCCATGAATTTTACTATTTTCTAGATGGGTATTCTGGATACAATCAAATTGAGATATCACTCAATGATCAAGAGAAAACCACATTCACATGCCCCTTTGGCACTTTTGCATTCAAAAGGATGCCATTTGGGCTTTGTAACGCTCCTGCAACATTTCAAAGATGTATATTGAGTCTGTTCAGTGACATGGTCAAGAAATTTTTGGAAGTATTCATGGATGACTTCTCTGTGTATGGTGACTCATTTGATTTGTGTCTGGCCAACCTAGAAAAAGGATTGGTAAGATGTCAAGAAGCAAATCTGGTGCTTAATTGGGAGAAATGCCATTTCATGGTAACACAAGGCATTGCCTTAGATCACATTGTGTCGTCTGAGGGCATGAAAGTTGACAAGGCCAAAATAGATCTGATTGAAAATTTGCCTGCTCCCAAGACTGTAAAAGATGTCCTATCATTTCTGGGACATGTAGGGTTTTACAGGAGATTCATAAAAGATTTTAGTACCATAGCTAAACCCATGTGTCTCTCCTGAGTTAGGACGTAATCTTTGATTGGAGTGAAACGTGCAAAAAAGCTTTTGACAAGCTTAAAGGCATGTTAATTTCTGCCCTAATAATGCAACCCCCTGACTGGACTTTAGCCTTTGAGCTAATGTGTTATGCAAGTGACTATGCTGTAGATGCTGTGTTGGGTCAACGAAAAGATAAGAAACCACATGTGATTTACTATGCAAGTAAAACTTTGAATGATGCTCAAATGAACTATTTGACAACTGAAAAAGAATTAGTTGCTGTAGTCTTTGCTTTGGAAAAATTTCATTCTTATCTTGTTGGTTCTTCTGTTACTGTGTTCACTGACCATGCAGCATTAAAATTTTTGCTCACAAAGAAGGATGCTAAATCTAGGCTCTTGCAATGGATACTCTTACGTCAAGAGTTTGACTTGGTCATTAAGGACAAAAAGGGTGTTGAGAATGTGGTAGCAGACCATCTTTCCAGGTTAACTCACGAATTTCATGAGGATGGAATGCCAAACAATGAAAAATTTCCCGATGAACAATTGTTCATAATTGATAAGACCCCATGGTACGCTGATATTGCTAATTTTCTTGCTACTAGAACACTCCATCTGTCCTTTTCCCTCACAGACAAAAAGAATTTTTTGAGAGAGGTTCACAATTTCTTTTGGAAGATCCGTACGTATTTAAGTACTATAAGGATCAAATCATAAGACGTTGCATCCCCGCTCAAGAAAGCAAACAGGTAATAGCATTTTGTCATTCCGAAGCATGTGGTGGCCATTTTTCATCCAGAAAAATCACTATAAAAATCTACAGTGCGGATTTTACTGGGCCACACTTTTCAAAGATGTCCATGTCTTTTGTTCAATTTGCGATAGATGTCAAAGGTTGGGAAATATTTCAAAAAGAAACATGATACCTCTAAACCCCATTCTGATAATTGAAGTTTTTGACTATTGGGGCATTGATTTTATGGGACCATTTTCCCTTCCTTTGGCTATCTATACATTTTGGTAGCCGTAGACTATGTATCCAAATGGGTTGAGGCAATTTCATGTCAGAATAATGATCATCAAACCGTGATCAAGTTTTTAAAAGAAAATATTTTATCCCGATTTGGAATCCCAAAATCCATTATAAGTGACGGAGGTGCTCATTTTTGTAATCGAACTTCTGGAATCTGATGAAAAAATACTAATTTTTCACAAAATTGCAACTCCATACCATCCACAAACTAGTGGACAGACTGAATAGCTAATCGGGAGATCAAATTAATTTAGAAAAAATGATAAATCCAGATCATAAAGATTGGTCGTCAAGACTAACTGATGTACTCTGGGCGTATCTTACTGCTTTAAAACAATTATTGGCATGTCTCCTTACTGATTAGTCTATGGAACATAGGGCATACTGGGCTATTAAGGCAATGAACTTTGACATGGACAAAGCTGGACTAGCAAGAAAACTTCAGATTAATGAATTAGAGGAATTAAGAAATGAAACATATAAAAATGCTAAGATTGTAAAATCAGGATGAAAATTTTTCATGATAAGAACATAGTGCGAAAGTCTTTTGAACCTGATCAAAAAGTTATACTTTTCAATTCAAGACTCCGCCTTTTTCTTGGAAAGTTGAAATCAAGATGGACTGGACTTACATTGTCAAAAAATGTTTGAACATGGGGCAGTGGAAGTGGAGAAACCATCAAAACGGTAATATCTTTACCGTCAATGGTCAAAGATTAAAACCCTTTGTAGAGGACCTTGTCAAAATTGTGGAGACATTCTTTTGATGGATCTAGAACAAGCGCTTAGAGAAAAGCGCCTATCGACACAAAAAAGGGCCGGGTTAGGGAGAACTCGC
>CAUOFW020005729.1:0-26235 GCA_963454935.2 Ilex paraguariensis
TAGAAGTCGTAGGGAGCTCGACAATTATCGGAGTAGAGCAATAACAAGGGGTGAAGCTATGGACCCCTCAGACCCTTCAATAATTATCTCAGAAGCTGAAGGGGACTTGGTGCTAGCCATAGGGCTGGTCGCCTCAGCCTCTTCCTCATTAGGGATGTCAAAATCAAAGTCTTGGCCAGGGTATGTCTTTTAAGCCAGGTCTTGGAAAGCAAGCCATCTAGTGACCTACTTCGTAGCGCCATCATCCCTCAGCTTGGCTATATCATCCCTCAGCTCAGCTACATCATCCCTCAGCTCGGCTATTAAATCATCCTTCTAATTAATGATAGTCTTCTTCTCCTCAAGCCTTTGCAGATGACATCGTTCACCTAGGAAAAATTTTCATACTCTCTTTTCATGTTCTTAAAAGAGCGAAGGGCTTCATGGGTCTCCTAACAAGATTTGACCCAAGCATCATTCTTAAGCTCAAGCTCCTCTCCTTCCCAGTCTCTAGACCTTGGGTAATAGAAACTTGCTTCTCCACCTACTCCTGAAGTTCCTGGTTCTGAATACAAAGATCCTCATTGCTAAAAGATAATTCAATGACTTTAAACTCGTAAGCCTTCGTGACCTTAGCTGAGTCCTCCAAAGATTGGATCCTACCCATCAAGCCTTTCACATGGAGGGCTAGCTGGGAGTAGGCAGCAAGTAAATAGGGGTTAACATCAGTTATGACATAAAAAAAAAAGAAAAGAAAAATGGGAGAGAAGTAGGCATTTACAACAGTTGCTCCATGAAGAGCTGAGCTGATAGAAGTCTCAAGAGGCATGAAGGAGGCTCTTTTAATATCAGACTTAGGAAGAATAAAGCTAATGGCCCCAGCAGCGAGCTCGATGTTGTCAAAGAAAGAGTCGTGGTCACTCTCAATTTTAGGGCATTTTCCCTTCCCAATTCTGGAGCTCCCGTGGCATGATAAAGGAATCTTCTCAGATGACGCTGGAGAGCTGGAGGTGAGCAAAACTCGAGTAATCATCCCCAAGGCCCTGTCAACCTCAGAAGAAGTGGGGGAGGCATGCCCTTGCTCAAGAACCTCACTGGGAGCGAACAGAGATCTCCTAGGGAAAAGACCCTCTGCAGCTTGTGGAGGGACGAAGGCTGAATGATCAAGGGTTGAGTTGGAACAGGAGAGTTGGGAGGCACACTCGTTTTTGGCACTATAAAACCCAGTAAATTTAAATTTTGGTAAACAAAGGTAAAATGATAATTTTATCGCTACAGTACGGATTGAAAACCTAAATTTTTCAGATCTTGGATGATGAAATGGACCTCACCATTGGATTCGTCTCGCGAAATCTAGTTACCATGTCAAATTTCATCTAATTCTGAGGTAGTTGAACTTTTTACGTTTTACGAGATAGTCGAGTCTTAGGTGACCCAAAAATGGGATTTTCAATAAAATTTTGAAAGTTGGGAAATAATTAAAGGAAAATTAAAATAAAATTAATTTAAACTTGAAGTAGGATGAAATTTAATCGTTTCGAGATGAAAACGGACCCGAAAAAAAGAGGATGTGTGGCACAATGTGAGCCAAGTAAATGAGGGTATAAAAAGGGGGGGAAATCAGATTTTTCCCCCATTCTTCAGTCGGTTTATCATGAGAAGAGATGAGAGGGAAACAAGAGAAGTTCTCCACCTTCTCTCTACGATCTAGGAGGCTACAGAGCTCAAATTCACACGGGCCAAGAATTAAAATTGCTCCTCTGGCCGAGGGCTACGCAACTACACCAAAAATGATGGATTTTACTGGAGATCAAGTTATGGGATTTTTGGAAGTTTAGAATTTGGGTTAGAAGTGGGTTCTAGGGACTCCCTACGGTCATTCCTTACGCTTCAAGAGGTAGGGTTCCTTCCTACTCGGGTTTATTTTACAACTTAGAGTGTTTTATGTAATTGGTAGGTTGGTAGAGATTGATATCACATGTCTATGGATTGAAATTGATTGATTTGGTGACATGAGTATTGAAATTGGGTAAAATGAATTTTACCTTGAAATGGGTTGTGAATTAGATTAAATGTGATCCATGGAATTTATTGTTATGTGGGCATGTTATGTGTTTGTGTTATGCCTTGGGAGTTAAGTGTGTTGTTAGCATATTTTATGTTATAACATGCTTGTGAATTGTTGTTGAGAATGATATATATTGTTATATAGCATTGAGAGAGAGTTTGGTGATTATATGCTTCGGATATAAATTGCCATGAGACTTGTTTGAATGTAGTTAATTTTGCTCATGTGGTATTCGTTACATGTGGGCATGATGTTAAATTAGCAATGATGCATTACATTGCATATGCACGTAGACATCGTATTTTATGGGTGTGGGTGCATGGTTGGCATCAAACACCATGTAGGTGGATGATGGGTGGACTCGGGGAAGTTGAATTGAATATCCGGTTGAGTCGCACGGTTGCATGAAAAAGAATTTGGGTTGGGGTAGTAAGAAGGGTTAGACTATCCCTCGGGTGAGAGACCTGGTATTTGGATACGCACTTCTGTTGGTATAAGAGCCCATTAAATGTGTCGGTGTACACGGAACCGTTAGTGAAAGTCTATGAATTCTGTGTCGATTGGGTGACCGTTGGTGTAAGTCCATAAATACCCACCTCAAGAAAGACCTAGAGATTTTAGTTAGCCACTGAGTGTGTAACAAAAATGGCGGGGGCTTGGAAAGCCCAGTTTTGATACTCACTACATGACATGGGGTGAAGGTAAATAATTGGAGTTAGAAAAGCTCGATTTTAATACACATTGACATTGCATGTATTGTGGAGCCGGGAAGGGCTCGAGTAAATTACATGAATGGACATCATCTCATTTCATGGCATGGTATGTTAGATTTCAACCTTGACTTGCATAAGTGTTGGTTGTAATGATTGTTATTGTTAAATGTTGCATGTGGACATTGCATACGCACTTAGGTTGGGGAGTAGCCCTTGTAGGAAATACTCTAATGGGCGTTGGCTCACCCTATATGGGAAACATTTCAGGTACGGGGCATATTCATATGGATGACACACATTCGGGGCCTCAAAGGTGAAGAAGAGTCGGGTTATGGCTCTTGAACAGAGTTTATGTAAAATTTTTGGTTTAAATTCCATTTTGGCATGTAAATATTATGGAATGGGTTGTAATAAACTTGTATGAATCATTTATAGTGTAGAAATTATCTTTATACATGTTTGGGATGGATTTGGAAAGGTTTTGAGTGGATTGGAAATGAAAAATGGGTAAAACAAACAACTCTAGGCAAAACCTTCTGGAAGGTCGCAACAAAACCTTCCGGATGGTTTGGATAGACAAGGAAAATTATTGGATAGTGGGTGAAACCTTCCGGAAGGTCTTCACATTTTTCTAAAATAAGGGAATCCAATGTGTAACTTCTTCCGGAAGGTTGACACTTCTGTCTTCAAGATAGGGTTCCAGTATGCTAAATCTTCCAAAAGGTTGAGGTAATCTTCCAGAAGGTTTTTCAAAAATCTAAAATTTTAAGAATGCATTGCTGTGCTTTTGGGCTATGTATTCTTTGGTTCCAATGACACAAATGGACCATAAATGAGATACACTGTGGTATGTTGAACCTTGATGGGATTAAATAAATTAAAGGAAACACGGATCCTCATTTGGGTTGTAATCCCGGTTACAAGGATGTGATAGACGTGATGTCGATTTATGCAACAATCATGGGTAATTCTGCGGGTTGACGGGTGGTCAACGGAACCCCAATTTTAGGGGCGTCAGAGGCACATTGGCTAGAGGAGCAGTTTCGCTGCCAGAGCCAGCCTCAGCCTTGCGTTTACCACCACTCCTGGTCTTCTTTAAATGAGAAAACTTAGCTTGGAGCTCTACTGTGGAAGGCTTCATCGCGAAAGAACCTAAGAACCCAAAATAGGTAAAAATATATATAAATAGGGTACAAGAAGAAAGGAAGAGACCAGAGACGCAAAGGTCGAGGTATTACCAGTCGCCTCCTCCACGCCGACAACAGAGAGGGGAATCAGAGATTCTATCATAATCTATGGGAGACCGAACCCTTGCGCTACAAGAACCCAATGTTTGATAAGCTTAGAGTACCTCTTTGATTCACAGCCCTCTAGGGATAGCAAGACCTGCCTGTCTGCAGCACTAAGTTCAGGGAGAATACATAAAAAGTAGAATAAGATAAGCAAAAAGAGGTCAGCACAGAAAGCTATTCAAGCTTACCCTAATTCACTTAGACTTGGACTTACCCAAGTTATCAGGGGCTTTCCAGGCCCAAGGGATTGGAAGAGAATCTGAATTGTCTGCAGGGTTGTACTCTCATTGACCGCCCCCCATGAAGAAGAAAAGTTTTCTCCAGCCCTTGTGGGAGCTTAGGAGGTCAGAGATGATCACTTTGGCTTTAAACCGTTCAAAAATATAAAAAAAACCATCAGAAGGGATATACTTAACATTAAAATACTCCATGAGTAAAGAGACAATGGGAACCCCAAGTTTATGTTTCTTAAAGAAAACAAGAAAACCCACTAGAACACCCCAGAAGTTAGGGAGAGCTGAGCAAGGTAGATGTTAAAATGTTGCAAAACACTCTTGCTAAATGGGCGCATGGGAAAGTGGAGACCGTTCTCAAAGGCGGCCACAAAAAAAACAAATTTCTTGTGAACTTGGGCGACGTATGTGGTTAATTTATCTGGGCACCAGTATTGAACATCAGGAGGGATGCTAAAACGAGCGCTAAGAATTTTCATGAGAGGAGGAGAGACCTCACTGAAGCCTACAAGTTCTGCAGTTCTGAAAGCAGCACCTGCACCCTCAGCGCTGCTTGAGATACCAACACCACTCACCTTGGCCTTACCCTTGTTAGGGTTTTTGGGCATGGGGGTGGTTGATGAGGGAATTTCCTCAATATTTCCCTCAGTATCAGCAGAACCAACACTACAGAATTTAGCATTCTCCCCACCCACATCACCTAAATCAAAATCTTCCTCAGCAGACCAGTTCCCTAGAAGGGAAACAAAGGAGGGGTAGCTCCAGAAGAAGCAGACATAGTTGGGCAAGAAAGGAAGTCTAAAAGTATGATAAAGGGGATGAATATTTGCAGAACACTCTTTAAGAGTCAGGGACAACAACAACTACTGATAAGAAAAACCCTAGCAGTTGAATAAAGGTGTAAAAAGAGGGGAATACGAGATGGAGATCGACCTTGGGTCCCAAAGTAACAGAATCAAAAAGTCCAAAAATATAGAAACCACCTCAGACTTGAGGAATCCAGAATGAGGAGATGAACAAAGGACAAGAAGCGTACCTGACTGAGGATCGACAGTGGGTCAAGGCTTGAAATGAAGGTGAGGAGTGAACTTTGTTTAAAACCACGAGTTGAATCAGGGAAAATTGATTTTTTAGCGAAACCCTAGGGGCACCAACAAAATCAAAAATCTAAAATTGTAGGAAGAAGAGAGGGAAAAGCCTATAGAAGGAGTTCAAAAGGAAAAACAAGTCGTTTTCCCTCAACTCAGGGGCATTTAAAGCTAACTGTAAAAAGTGGGGAACGTGCACAAGAAACAAGGGGGAAAATGATTACCTAAAACTGTCAAAAGCCTATTTGAGCGCAATTCGAGGTCCTCTTGTGGAGGTTTACCTTAGTTAAACTTTAGCTCAGCCCTTGCCCAAGCCAGCTTGCTCAAGAGCTGGAGGCAACTAATGATACATAGAATAATTTCCAAAGTATGAGGTCAGACAAGGAGATCAGGTAAGACACGTAAAGCTCAGAAGATCGGAGCCTGAGCTCCCCCCAACGAGACAATAACGAAAATGATAAGGGAACAGCTAGATGTTAGCAGGAACCCTACAAGTGGCAAAGAGTCATATTCAAGGCACAAAACCTTCAACCAACCAAGATAGTCTCCAAAAATCAAAGAGGAATCCACGGATGAAAGGCTAAGATCTCGGCAGAGATCCCACAGATCAAGGAATAGCTCTATAAATACTGTATAATACCTCTAATAACAAGAGGGAGAACCATAACTACATAAAAGGCGGATTGTAAATTTGATTCCTGATTATTGAAATAAGAGGAGCAAGAATCTCTATTAAATAGTGGATTAGCCGAGCTCTTAAGCTAGTGAACCACTATATTTTCACTGTGTAAATCACCCCGATCCCTGAAATCATTGATCTCAATCCTCACGAGCCTAGTAGCTCAGACCCAAATTGCAAAGCATAATTCCAACCTTCTGTTCGTCCATGTTAAGTTACACCATCAACAATAATGTAATGAGAAAATATTATGAAGAAATGAAGATTGGAGCTAAGCATAAACGAAATGCACAAATATAACTACCGGATAATTATACATGTTCATCACCTCTAACTAAAGATTGGATGAGAAACTACTTACTCTTCATAACTTTGGTAAAGCTAGAAAATTGAGTGATGCTTATCCCTTAAAGCAGAGGAGTTGCAAGGTAAAACATATTACACACGGAGCCAATCTTCGACAAAGAATGAGTGAATCACGTTCCACCCTTCACGGCTTTGGTAAAGCTCTAGAAAAGTGGAAGATTTTCACTCCTCTAAAGGAAGAAGGAAGCTCAAGACAATGGAAATAAATGAAAGCAATGCAATCAAAGAAAGTAATAAATTAAAAGAAAGCAATAATACAATAAAAGAAAGTAATAAATTAAAATAAAGCAATAATACAAGAAAAGAAAGTAATAATAACTTTTGGAGGGTTATCCACTACCAAAAGGTGCTCTTTTCAAGAAAGCAATGATACAAGAAAGCCATAATAACTTTTGGAGGGTTTTTCACTACCAAAAGATGTTATTTACAAGAAAGATGATACAAGAAAGCAATAATGACTTTTGGAGGATTTTCGACTACCAAAAGATGTTCTTTACAAGAAAGATGATACAAGGAAAAAAAAGATGGTCTTTACAAGACCCCAGGGGTGATATTTATGGGCAAAAAGGGAGGGCTTGAATTACACTTTGATCCCCCTTTGTTTTGAGTTTTTGATAATTGGCACCCTATAGTTTGTAGCTTTGATAATTGGCTCCCTAGTAGTTTGTAGCTTTGACGCAATTGACTCCCCAGTAGTTGGTAGCTTTAACGCACAAAACCCTGAAAAGAACAACAATCAATGCATTATCCTTAATTCACACACTAACCATAATTTGATTTATTTTGACTAGTTTAACTTTGTTTAGCTAACAAAATTGACCTATTAACTTAATTAAATTATGCATTAATTAGGGTTAATCACCACGCCCCCTCTGCCTCCTAGGAATGGTGAGAATGAAAAGGGACACAGTCAAAACGACAGGATCGAGAAGAATGATTTTCTCCCTTTTTAGCAAAAAAGAAGAGAGCAATACTGGGAGCAGCGCTTCCGTGGTATCTAGCAGGAGCTTAGCCACATGAAAGAAGCTATGAGGGGTAAGAACCCAATGACAACGGATGCGTTAGTGCAACAAATCAAGTCCTCATTCACCGCAGGGGTGTTGCATTTTTCCTTTCCTCCGAAGTTCAGAATGCCTCAGATAGAGACATTTGATGGGACTAAAAATCCCATGGACCACTTCAACACCTTCAAAAATCAGATGGAGCTACATGGATATTGAGACCCTGTGCGATGCCTAGTCTTCGCCATCATGCTCAAAGGCTCGGCCCTTGCTTGGTTCATCATACTTCCCCCGGCATCAATCTCCTCCTTCAAGGAGCTCTCCGTATCTTTTATTTCCCATTTCATAGGAGCTCGGACCTACCGAAAGCCGAGTTACCACCTGTTGAACGTAAAATAGGGATTCAACGAGAACCTACGGTCTTATGTCCAAAGGTTCAACTCAGAATCCCTGAAGGTGGATGTACCAGATGAGAAGTTTGCTATCACTGCGTTCATTGCTGGGTTAGGAGTGCAGTCGAAGGATTTGATATTTTCAATATTAAAGAACCCACAGGCAAGCATAGTAGAGGTGCTGGCTAAGGCAGAAAAGTATATTAATGGCGGGAAACCCTTCTCTCAAAGGTAGGGAGCGCATCTTCTCAAAAGAAATGGTGAAGGAAGAAAAGAAAAGGGACCGAAGTCCCAGGAAAGAAAGAGGATGAGATAGGTCTCCAAGGAGAGACAAGAATCACTCCCGCAAGAAAAGGGGAGATGTCAGAGATCGCCTAGGTCCTACACAGCCAGAGTTACAACAAAGGTACGCACCTTGGCAGCTCACTCCTCTCACTGTCACAGTGTCCTAGATCCTGTACGAGGTGCAATATGAGAAATTCTTAAGATGACCCCCTCAAATGAAGGCAGATCCAGTAAAGAGAGATTCCACAAAGTACTACGAATACCACAGAGACCACGGCCACCACACTGACAACTGCATCCAGATGAAGAAGGAGATTGAATTCTTGATCCAAAGGGGACAACTGCGTCGTTTTGTTACCCATGATAACCAGAACCAAGCTCCCCCACCCCAGCATCTCAGTAGTAAGCCCATGTATAGCATCAATAACCCTTAGGGGAAATTAGAGTAATATCCAAAGGATTTGCAGGAGGAGGGGAATCCAACTCTGCTACAATGAAATTCTTGGTAGTTGATGCACCTACGGCGTACAATATGTTGCTTGGGAGACCTTCCCTCAACGCAATGAGGGCTATACCTTCCACTTACCACTTGGTTATAAAGTTTCCTACAAAAAATGGAGTTGGTATTGTAAAACCCGAATACGCATGACCAATATATAATATTTGTCATAAACATATTCACATGTGACATGCATGTGTAGGATTGACGTTTAGTATTTAATTATGAGTAATGATATGAGACCTAAATTTGAATGATGAATATTTTAAATATTTAGAGATAATTTTATAAAGAATGATTATAGGGAGAATTATTTTGTTTAAAGTGTGAAAAATTAAATAAGAATGTTGACTTGTGATATTATTTTATTATTTTATGTACATTAGTGCAAGTGGAATTAATTCGGGTGACAAGCATGTAACATCAATTTATTGTTATAAAAATAAATAATAATAGAATAAAATGTATTTGTATATACAAGGAGTGGTTTTAATAGATTGTCAATAATTTGAATATATGTATATATATGTTTATGTATAAATATATATACAAGAAGGAAAAAAATGGGTACATACATATAATTGTATATATGTATATATATTATAAATATGGGTAATAATATAATAAATATGTGTCTGTATATATATATATATATATATATATATATATATATATATATATATATATATATATATATATATACAATTATATGTATATACATAGCGTAGCGCAATGAAATAGAATTTCAAGAAAATTTATGGAACCACAAATATTATTGTGTGGTGTTTTGTCGCCTGGGTGGCAAGATGATTATTTCTGTGTAAAATCGTAGCGCAATGAAATACAATTTTGAAAAAAGATATGGAAACACGAATATTAAAATTTCATAAATGAGCAAGGACATCACATTACTTTCTTTTCTCAATCTCTGAAATCATTAATGAGAACTCACTGAAATTTACTTGAAAATTTTCAAGTAAACTGTACACAAGCTTGCAGTCTACTGCTGCAGCTAGAAGTCCAGTCAGGAGTGTCAGGAAGGGCTCGTGTCAGTTTCTTATGTCTTTTAAAAAAATAAAAAAAAACAAAAAATTTTTGGGTTGTATATGATGTCAATATTTTGGTTTTTTTCATGTAAACAACACTTGTAAATACTTTTAGGATATCTATATTCTACATGGTAGCAGGTCTGTGTGCCGCGCATGTAACCTTAAAAAAAATGATCGTAAGATAAATATTTCTAGGATGGGTTTTCTTTAAGTGTCATGTTATAATTTTTTATTAATAGAAGGATTGCCTAAATTTTATTTTTATAATAATAGTGTAGTGGGATTGGGGTGTTACAATTTTTGGTATTAGAGCCTAGGTTTATAGGTTCTGTAGACATGAATGTCTAGGTCGGCAGTGGACTAGTAAAGTTGTTTGAGTCAGTGAGTAGAAATGGGTTAATGTGCTAATGCTAAGTACATGTGTATTTGTGTACGTTGTGAATTACAGTTAATTGTTGAAAGCATAATGGATCCTCCCGAGGGTCAAAATTAAGGGGAAGCTGAAGGTTCACATGCTCTTGTTGTGGCTGAGGCAGGGGAGGGACAACAGGAGGGCGGGGAAGGTGAACATAATCAACCTGATATGATTCAGAGGGCGTTGGAAATGATGGTGCACGTGACGGCATCAACAAATCGAATTGTGGAATTACAAACAGAGATTCAGGCAACCACTAGGGCAAGACCAAATGTACCCCCTGTGGAACCGCGAGGTACAGTTCATGAGAGGTTTATGAAGTTGGATCCTCTGATGTTTGCAGGGACAATTAATCCATCTAAGGCGGAGGACTGGCTGAAACGGTTGGAATCAATTTTTGAAGTTATGCAACTCTATGATGATCAATGAGTGACACTTGCATTCTTTATGCTTAAGGAGGAAGCATGATTTTGGTGGGAGGCTACCAAGTGACTGTTGGATGCACCAGTAGTAGGAGTTGAAGGTCAAGTAACCGATAATGTGGCTCTAGCACCACTGCATATTACTTGAGATCAATTTGTGAAAGTGTTCAATGACAAGTATTTTCCTGAGTCTTATCGGTATGAGTAGGAGATAGCATTTATGACTCTGACTCAAGGAAGGATGTTGGTGGCAGAGTATGAAAAGCAATTCATTGCATTGTCACGTTTTGCAAAGGCTTTTGTTCAACCTGATGAGGCTCTATGCAAGAAGTTTCAGTGGGGATTAGCTTACCCAATACGGAGTCGACTTTCGACCTTTGAGTTAACAAGTTATGTGACCTTGGTAAATAAAGCTTTAGTTGTTGAGAAAGATGTAAAAGAATCAGAGGGGCGACAGAATCAATTAAAGAGGAGAAATTTTGACACCGTTCTTGGTATAGGATCTCTATCTAGGGGTCAGACTTCAGAACAGAAGGGGCAAGGATCGAGGTTCTCACAAATAAAAGGTGTTGAAAATTCTCATAAATCTAGTGATTTACGGGGTTATACTTCCTTTAAACCCCCGACAAGGTTTTAGGGCAGGGGACAATCAAGTGGACGAAACACTCATGTTACTTGTTATAAATGTGGAGTGGAAGGTCATATTGCTCGAAATTGTCAAACAGGATCAGCTAGTGGAGCTCGACAATGTTATGAGTGTGGGCAGGTGGGGCACTTTGCACGTGAATGTCCAACCAAATCTATCATGTCACCTTCAGTGGGTAGTGTAAATCTAGGGAGAAGAGATACATCAACATCGGCAGGGATGCAAGGTGCAGATAAGGGGCCTGTTGGTGCTACTGGGACTTAGGGACAAGTTTTCGCTATGACACAGCATGATGCTTATGCGTCACCCAATGTGGTTATAGGTACAATTTCTGTATTAATTGAAAATGCTCAAATTTTAATTGATCTCGGATCCACACCTATAGTAAGCATTGGAAACACCCTGCCACACCTTTGAATTGTCATTTATCCATAGCAACCCCAGTGGGTGAGGTAGTGGTAGTTAGCACTATTTATAAGGCTTGCATAATTCGAATTGACACACGAGAATTATTCATGGATTTACTTCCACTCAATATGTGTGACTTTGATATGATTTTGGGGATGGATTAGCTATCAGCCTATCATGCCTCAGTTAATTGTCATAAAAAGGAGGTTACCTTTCAACCACCTGGCGATGCCGAATTTAAATTCCAAGGTGAACGGAAAGTAACTCCAAATTGTCTTATATCAGCAATCAAAGCTTGAAGGTTGCTTAAGAAGGTATGCCAAGGTAATTTTTCATATGTGAGGTGTGTGGGTGAGGATAAAGTTGAACCAATAAAGGTACCAGTAGTGAAGGACTTCCTTGATGTTTTTTTGGATGAATTACTTGGGTTTCCACCTGATCGGGAAGTAGAATTTGTGATAAAATTATTACCCGAAAATACACCCATATCAATTGCCTCATATCGAATGGCACCAGCTGAGTTAAAAGAGTTGAAGGAACAGTTTCAAGATTTATTGAATCGGGGTTTTATTCAACCGAGTACTTCACCATGGGGAGCACCAGTGCTATTTGTGAAAAAGAAGGATGGCACTATGCAGCTATGTATTGATTATCGACAACTTAATAAGGTAACTGTTCGCAATAAATACCCATTGCCACAAATAGATGGTTTGTTTGATCAATTGCAGGCAACAAAAGTCTATTCCAAAATTGATTTAAGATCAGGATATCACCAATTAAGGGTAAAGATAACTGATGTAACAAAGACGGCATTTTGAACTAGGTACGTGCACTATGAATTTCTAGCTATGTCGTTTGGATTAACAAATGCTCCGGCCGCTTTTATGGATTTGATGCATAGGGTGTTTCAACCCTACCTGGATTCATTTGTAATTGTGTTTATAGATGATATTTTGGTGTATTCTTGTCATGAAGTAGAACATGAGCAACATTTGTGAATTTTTTTACAAACTTTAAGGGAAAAACAATTGTACGCCAAATTCAACAAATGTGAATTTTGGATGGATAGGGTGGTATTTCTTGGACATGTGGTGTCAAAAGATGGTATTTAAGTGGATCAAAAGAAAATTGAAGTCGTGGTAAAATGGGAGCAACCAAGGAATGTAACAGAAGTAAGAAGTTTCTTGGGATTGGCGGGTTACTATCGTAGATTCATTCAAGGATTTTCCTCAATTACAATGCCGTTGACACGCCTCACTAGAAAGGATGTTAAATTTCAATGCGATGATAAGTGTGAACAAAGTTTCCAAGAGTTGAAAATAAAGTTTGTTTCTGCACCTGTTTTAACCATTCCAACAAAAGGTGGGAATTTTGTAGTTAACAGTAATGCCTCACATCGGGGGTTGGGCTGTGTCTTAATGCAAGATGGGAGGGTGATCGCCTACGCTTCTTGACAAATAAAAACTCACGAGCATAATTACCCTACCCATGATTTGGAGTTGGCTACCTTGAAATTGTGGAGACATTACCTATATGGAGAGACTTGTGAAATTTATACTGATAATCAAAGCTTAAAGTACTTGTTCACGCAAAAAGGAGTTGAATTTAAGACAGAGGAGATGGATGGAGTTATTGAAGGATTATGACTGCACTATTCAATATCATATAGGGAAGGCAAATGTAGTGGCAGACACGCTAAGTCATAAATCATCGGGATTGTTATCATGTGTGCAATGTGCATGGGTGAATGCCTTGGCAGAGCTAAAGGCTTTAGGTGTGGAATTTCAATTGTTGGGAGATGATGTTGTAATAGGGCAAATTAAAGTTAGAACAATATTTGAAGATCAGATCCGTGATGCACAACTACAGGATTCATTTGCGAAGAAGATAAAAGAGGAGATTGGAAGTGGGCGTCAAACTGATTTTAAAGTTGCGAAAAGATGATATGTTGATGTTTGGAAATCGTCTTTATGTACCCAATGACTTGGAAATTAAATGCATGATTTTGGAGGAGGTACACAATTCCGCCTACACTATGCACCCAGGGAGCACTAAGATGTATCATGACATTCGAGAATTTTATTGGTGGATGAGAATGAAATGGAAAAAAGCTGAGTTTGTGTCTAAGTGTTTGGTATGTCAACAAGTAAAGGCGGAGCATCAGCGACCTACGGGACTACTTTAACCACTCCCTATTCCAGAATGGAAATGGGAACATATCATGTTGGATTTTGTCGTGAGTTTGCCCCAAACCTAGAAGGGGCATGATTCCATTTGGGTAATAGTTGATCATTTAACCAAGTTGGCTTATTTCCTCGCGGTAAAAACAAACTTTCCTTTGGAGAAATATGCTAAATTGTATGTGGATGAAATCGTGCATTTACATGGAGCACCGGTGTTAATTGTGGCAGATATGGATCCAAGGTTTACATCACAGTTTTGGACAAGTTTACAACAAGCTCTAGGTACCACACTAAAGCTCAGTTCAGCTTTTCATCCTCAAACGGATGGACAATCAGAAAGGGTGATCCAAATTTTAGAAGACATGTTGAGAGATTGTGTAATGGAGTTCAGGGGTAACTGGGATGATCACTTACCCTTGATTGAATTTGCCTATAATAATAGTTTCCAATCTAGCATAGGCATGGCTCCGTATGAAGCATTATATGGACGACATTGTAGAACGCCAGTATGTTGGACCGAGGTGGGGGAACGAAAGATACTGGGTCCAGAATTAGTGCAGGTACCGGTGGACAAGGTGAAAGTGATACAAGAGCGATTAAAAACTGCTCAAAATCGACAAAAAAGTTATGCAGACAATAGGAGACGAGATCTAGAATTTTCTATTGGTGATCAAGTATTTTTCCTAGTTTCACCATGAAAAGGGGTTATGCGGTTTGGGAAGAAAGGGAAATTAAGTCCAACGTACTTCGGGCCATTTAAGATACTTGAAAAAGTTGGAGCTGTTGCATATCGTTTAGCATTACCGGCGAATTTGTCTCAGTTACATGATGTATTTCATGTGTCAATGCTCCGAAAATATGTAACCGATCCCTCTCACATTCTAGCAACGGTGCTGGTGGAACTAGGAAATGATTTAACTTATGAGGAGAAACCTGTTGTGATTTTGAATAGACGGGATCAAGTGCTTCGAACGAAAGTCATACCATTAGTAAAAGCGGAATCAAACAGTCGAAGGAGCAACTTGGGAAGCATAGGAAAGCGTGTGAATCAAGTATCCTCATTTGTTTCAAGCTAGTAAGTTAAATTTCGAGGACGAAATTCCAAAGGAGGGAAAAATTGTAAAACTCGAACACGCATGACCAATATATAATATTTGTCATAAGCATATTCACATGTGACATGCATGCGTAGCATTGACGTTTAGTATTTAATTATGAGTAATGATATGAGACCTAAATCTGAATGATGAATATTTTAAATACTTAGAGATAATTTTATAAAGAATGATTATAGGGATAATTATTTTATTTAAAGTGTGAAAAATTAAATAAGAATGTTGACCTGTGATATTATTTTATGTACATTAGCGTATGTGGAATTAATTCGGCTGACAAGCATATGACATCAATTTATAGTTATAAAAACAAATAATAATGGAAAGGAGTGGTTAAGGGTCCGAGAGACGAATTTGATAGATTGTCAATAATTTGAATATATATATATATACATGCTAATGTATAAATATATATACAAGAAGGAAAAAAATGGGTACATACATATAATTGTATATATGTATGTATATTATAAATATGGGTAATAATATAATAAATATGTGTACGTATATATGTATATATATATATATACACAATTATATGTATATACATGTCATGATTGCTAGTCCCCACTTAGCAAGACATGCAAGGCATGTCTTGCATGCAAAAAAGAAACAAAAAAGGGGGAGGGGGGGTTTGCACTTTGGATATTCGGCTAGATCAAGAACAAAGAGGAAAAGAAGAAGAAAACCAAGGGAAGAGGAAGGAAAGAAAGAAAAGAAAAGAGAAGAAAGGAAGAAAAAAAAAGTGTGGGTACAAGGTAAGAATTATGATTCATTTTCTTTCTTTTAATATGTAGAAAAATTCTATTTTTATTTAGGCATTTTGAGTGTTGCATATGTTTCAAAGATGGTATTTTATGTGTTTAGATGTTGTACATTGATGTATGTGTTAGATGTTGTATGTGAGTATGTAAATTAAGTTAGTATTGTTGTAAAAAAAAATTGAAGTGTGGTGGGTACTTAGAATTGTTTTTTTTAATTGTTCTTGAAATTAAAATTGAAGTGTTTTTTTTTAAGTGTGGTGTGGTGGGTACCAAGTGTTCAAATTTTTTCTCGTGACTAAGATAAGTTAAAGCTGATTTCGTCTTAGTGACGGAAGCTAAATTTTTGGTGTAAGGTGAGTTGTTCAAAAAAAATAGAATATCGAGAAATGGATACATTTTTTTAAGTTTTCTGAGTGACGAGCGTATACTGATATGGTGATTTACTTGTATGGTGTTTTGTCGCCTGGGTGGCAAGACGGTTATTTCTGTGTGAAACTCTAGCACAATGAAATAGAACTTCGAGAAAAGTTATGGAACCACGAATATTATTGTGTGGTGTTTTGTTACTTGGGTGGCAAGATAATTATTTTTGTGTGAAACCGTAGTGCAATGAAATACAATTTTGAGAAAAGATATGGAAACACAAATATTAAAATTTCATAAATTAGCATGGACATCACATTACTTTCTTTGCTCTATCTCTGAAATCATTAATGAAAACTCACTGAAATTTGCTTGAAAAATTTTCAGGTAAACTGTACACAAGCTTGCAGTCCACTGCCGCAGCTAGAAGTCCAGTCAGGAGTGTCGGGAATGGCTCATGTCAGTTTCTTATGTCTTTAAAAAAAACAAAAACAAAAACAAAAACTTTTTGGGTTGTCTATGATGTCAATTTTTTGGTTTTTGTCATGTAAACAACACTTGTAAATATTTTTAGAATATGTATATTCTACATGGTAGCAAGCCTGTGTGCCGCGCACATATGACCTTAAAAAAAATGATCCTAAGATAAATATTTCTAGGATGAGTTTTCTTTAAGTGTCATGTTATAATGTTTTATTAATATAAGGATTGCCTAAATTTTATTTTTATAATAATAGTGTAGTGGGATTGGGGTGTTACAGGTATGGTCCGAGGAGACCAGCGTGTGGCACGGGAGTGCTGCATGGCATCTTTCAAGAGGAAAGAAATCAAAAATATTCAACTAGACGAACTCAACATAAGGGACGAGCTGTGCACTAGACCAACACCATCCGAAGAGCTGGAACTAGTTCAGCTTGACGAAGAACCAGAACACCTTGTCTACATAGGGTCTAAGTTGAGCAGAGTAATTAAAGACCTTCTCATTCAATTCCTGAAAGGAAAATATAGAAGTATTTGCCTGGAGAAACTAGTCTTGGCTTTGGTTACGACCGCGAGAAGACTCAGGCCATACTTTCAGGTCCATACTATTGAGGTTCCAATAGATCAACCAATGAAACAAGTGTTGCATAAACCAGAATCTTCTACGAGGTTGGTTAAATGGGCCATTAAGCTTAGTGAGTTCGATATCAGATACAAGCAGAGGACAATGATCAAAGGACATATTCTAGTAGATTTCATTGCAGAATTGAAGTCATAAGCACTTGTGAAGGCAATACAGCTTGTCCCGGACCTCCCTGTGTGGAAGCTTTACCTAGACAAAGCTGCCAATGCTCAAGCGAGTGGTGCTAATCTGATTCTGACTTCCCCGTATGGAATAGATGTCGAGTACACTCTTAGGTTTGTTCAAACAATGAAATAGAATATGAAGCAATCATTGCTGGGCTAAACCTTGTGTTATCAATGGATGTGAAATAGCTTGAGGTCAGCAATGACTCCCAGCTCATGGTAAAACAAATAGAGGAATCTTATGAGGCCAAGGGTGATAAAATGGTCTTGTACCTTAGAAAGTTACAAGAATTGATTAAGAAATTTGTGCAATTTCAGATCAGGCCTGTCCCTAGGTGTGAGAATTCACAAGCAGATGCACTGGCAAGACTGGTAACTGCCTCGCAGGAAAACCTGGATAGATTGATACAAGTGGAGCACCTAGCAAAGCCGTCACTAAGCACCGAGGAGGTGGAAGTGCTCCCTTTTCTAGCCTCACCCAGCTGGATGGACCCCATCATAGATATCTTCAAAATGGAACCTTGCCAATAGACTCGAAGGAAGCTACAAAACTGAGAACGAGGTCAGCCAGATTTTCTATCTTGCAAGAAAACTTGTATAAGAGAGGCTTTTTGGCACCTCTCCTCAAATGCATAGGAAACAAGGACGCTAACTACATACTAAGAGAAATTCATGAAGAAATCTACGGTAACCACATCGGAGCTCGAGCTCTGGCAAGAAAAGCTTTAAGGCAGGGATATTACTGGCCCACCATGCTCAAGGATGCTACAGACCTGGTCAAAAAGTGTAAAGTCTGCCAGTTACACGTCAATATCTCTCATTGCCGGCCAGAGATCTTAACGTCAGTAGTAAGTCCTTGGTCATTCCAACAATGGGGCTTAGACATTCTTGATCCCCTTCCCGTAAGTGTGGGGCAGTGCAAGTTCACCATTATTAGAGTGGACTACTTCACCAAATGGGCACAGGTGGAACCCTTGGCAACAATCACAAAATAGAAGGTTCAGAATTTCACGTGCAAGTCCTTAATTTGCAGGTTTGGGATTCCCAGGGCAATCATCTCCGACAATGGAAAGCAATTCGACAACCCAAAGTTCAAAAAATTATGTGCTGAGTTAGGGATAAAGAATTACTTTTCAGCTCCAGCTCCAGCTCATCCTCAATCCAATGAACAAGCAGAGGTCACTATCTAAACTATAAAGGTAGCTCTAAAAACTAAATTTGAGGCTCTAAAGGGAAAATGGGTAGAGCACGTCCTAGAAGTGCTATGGGCCTACAGGACAATTGCCAGGTCAGAAACTCAGGAAACGCCTTTTGCTTTGGCATTCGAAATCGAAGCGGTGGCGCCCGTGGAAGTAGGAATCCAGTCTCCTAGGGCAGAGCTCACAGTGTCAAAACATAATGACGAATCACTTTTACTGAACCTTGACCTCTTGGACGAAAAGAGGGATGGAGCCCTGCAGCACATTAAGAGTTACCAGAGGAAGACGACAAGATACTATGATAAGAGGGTCAGACATAGGAGTTTTAAAGTTGGGGACCTAGTACTGAAGAAGCTCCTGCCTGCAAAAAAGGACCCCACTCACAAAAAGTTGGGCCCTAATTGGGAAGGTCCCTAAATTGTCTCAAGAGTGGTCAGGCCAAGAAACTATGAGTTACAAACAGAATAGGGTCAGGTCCTACCTCATTCTTGGAACGCAGAGCACCTTAAGAAGTTTTCCAAGTAAATTTCCTTTTGTAATAAAATAGTTCTCGATAAAATGACATGTTCTAATTCATCTCGACGTGACTTCTTGGAATAGCTAAGAAGCTAAAGATGAGTTCTTAAGCTCATAAATAAAAGATGAGCTCTTCAGCTCATAAAAGTAAGATGAACTTCTCAGCTCATAAAATCACGATGAGCTCCTTAGCTCATAAATAAAATATGAGTTCTTCAGCTCATAAAAGTAAGATGAGCTTCTCAACTCATAAAATCATGATGAGCTTCTCAAATCATAAATAAAAAATGAGCTCTTCAGCTCATAAAACACAAGATGAGCTCTTCAACTCATAAGAGTAAGATGAGCTTCCTAGCTCATAAAATTATGATAAGCTCTTCAACTCATAAATAAAATATGAGTTTTTCAGCTTATAAATAAAAGATAAGCTCCTCAGCTCATAAATAAAAAGGTGAGCTCTTTAGCTCATAAAACACAAGATGAGCTCTTCAGCTCATAAAAGTAAGATGAGTTCCTCAGCTCATAAAATTAAGGTGAGTTCTCTGGCTCATAAAATTATGGTAATCTGTTCAACCCATAAAGAGATGAGCCTTACAACTCATAAATATGCCACAGAACAAAGAATTAACTCAACAAATCCGTTGCTCATAAGCACATATGAAAGAGCAAATGTTCAACAAGTGAAAGGAAATTACAAAACAACATGAAGAGGTTTGTTTCTAGAGGAATGAAAAAGAAAAGATGAAGCGTTCTACACTCTCCCAAATCTCTCCTTCAGCTCAGCTATTTCCTCTTTTAGTGAGGCGTTTGCATCTCGAAGATGCGCATTCTCTTCCCTCAGCTCATCTTTCTTCTTCTCTGTCTCTAAAAGTAAATTCATAATTTTCTGTCCAATAAAGGAAAATAGTACTGTTCCCAAGGAAGATCCAGATGAGGGAGAAGAGGAGCCACTCCTCTCACACTTCTTGGAAGATGTACCAGCGTCTTCGTCCTTATCCGATTCAGGAGGGAAAGGATAAGGAAAGTCAAGGAAAGAAACAAAGTTCATAGTAGCCACTACAACACTAAACAAGAAAAGGTTATCTGATGTCACCAGCTCAGAAAAAGGCATAGGCTCAACATGGACCATCTGTTCAACCTTCATCGTCTCCTCCAGGTCCACAACGAGTTTTAGGAAATCAAGGAATGCACGAAGGACTAAGTTGGCGGACCTTTGGGTTTCCAAATTAAGGAGGCAGTTATTCTTTTTGGAAGGTAGTTGGGCACAAAAAACAAGGCAAGCCAACTCTCAACTCTATCCTTGTAACTCTGTTAGCTCTGGGAGCTTAGGTCTTATCAGAAAGATCTCTAAGCATAGTTAATATGACCCTGTGCTAGCTTGAGCTTAGGGTTCAATGGCTACCAAAAGGAATTCCAACTCTACAAGGAGGTAGAAATTAATCCTCTTGATGACCTTAACATAGAAATAGGAGAATTCTTGAGAATTGACACTATTCTCAAAAGTAGAGAACTCTTTCCAGTAAACCTCTTGTCACTATGAGGGATGTCAAGTTTGACATCCATTGATCCCTTAAAAGCACCAAATAGCAGGAAAAAGTTCTCTAAGGGTAAGACCTCACAGTTCTGTTAACCTCTTTAACCCCGCAGCTCTTTGAAAATTCTTGGCAAGACTACTTCAACAAGAGCCAAGTCCTCCTTACAAAGGACCACAGTGCAATATATCACTAGCTTTTCAATTCTCCAACCTCATTTGCTTCAGGAGGATCTGAAGTATCCCTTGAAGCAAGGGGCAAGAGGTGTCAAATGGAATATAGGGCAAAGAGAAGCTATGTGTACAGTAAACAAGGGGAATGAAAAGCAAAGTAAAGTAGTGCACACAATAACTCAGAGACAACAAAGGCATCAGTAATTCAGAAAAACAGTGTGCATGAGCATTTCTCAAACAGAAGTTCAAATATAACAATTCAGCTTACAAAAAAGAAAATAGGTTTCTGTATTATAAACAGGTGGAGAAGAGGCAAGCAGCTCTGCTGTTGATGTTTCCATAAGGGAAGAATCTGGCTGCTCGGCTGTAGGAGCTCCAAAATCATTAGAGCTTAGTAGATCAGTGGTTGAAATTTCTGGGAGCTCAGGAGTAGGTGGAATAGCAGAGACCTCAACTTCTGCTATTGGCAAAGTCAGATCAGGGGTTAGAGCCACGAGGACAACTGAAGCAGAAGGATCTCTAGCTGCTAAAGCAGGAGCAGTTACAGGAGTGAAACTTATAAAAATGACTGAAGAGGAGGAAACACCTTGAGCTTGAGCCTCAATAGGTGGAATAGGTACACCAACACTTTCAAGAGTTGTTTCAAAAGCAAAAGACACTAGCCTCAGCGTTAGCTACCTCAGTTGGGATCTCGAAGTTAAAATTCAAGCTAGGGTAGGTCAACTCAGCTTGGTCTTAGAAAGTGAGCTAGTCAGTGGCCCATTGAGTATTAACGTCGTCAGCAAATTTAGCAATTAGATCATCTTTATTTTGAGCCACAATCCTCTGCTCCTCGAGCTCATTCTAAAGAACATTGCTTGTCTCTTCCAAGATGTCATGTTCCCTCTTCATGGCGCTATAGGAGCTCAAGGCCTCGAGACTCTCTCAACTGGCCTTAATCTAGTCATTTGTTTTCTGTCTAAGCTCCTCCTTGGTCTCCTTGAGCTCCTCCTTTGTCTTCCCCAGCTCTTCTTTGATGTGTTTACCCTTACTTTCAATCTTCTCTTTCTCAGTCTCTAAGCCTTTGTTTAGGGAGGTTTGCCTCTCCACCTGCGCTTGCAAGTCCTAGACTTGGGCTTTAAGGTCGATGTTTTCAAAATACAGCTCAGCAACCTTGAGCTCGAAAGCCTTGGAAGCTTTGGCAAGCCTTTCTAAAACTTGGATCTTTTTCAACAAGCAACTTACATGAATGGCCATCTAAGAGTAAAACACATCCCCCCCCCCAAAAGGCTAGAGGTAGCATGAGGGAGTGATGCAGGGTAAGAAGAAAGTCGAAAAGCCAGAGACTTACAGAAGTAGCGCTGAACAGGGTAGTAGAAATGGAAGTTCCTAGGGGCATACTTGTCACCCTCTGGATATCAAATTCTAGAATAATGGAGGCAATGGCCTCTGCTGCCCGCTTAACGTTATCAATTAGGGAGCCCTCACCTGTCTCACCATCGGGAAGCTTCCCTTTCTCGCTCTTAACCTTGGGAAGTAGCGAAGAGGATTTCTCAGTAGGGCAAGGAGGAGTAGACCCAAGCAGAATGTGAGAGACTATTTCCAAAGCTCTCTCAACCTTTGTCGAGGAGGGAGAGATCAAAACTATGCTTTTCTCAGAGGTCCCTCCAGAAGATGGCAACCCAGTCTCTTGTGGAAGAGAGGTCTGGACAACTTCAGGGAGCTCAAAAGAGATAGGGGTCTGCCTGAGGCAGTTGGGGAGAAGAAGAAGGGACCTCCAACCTAGGTATCTTGGCTGGAGAGGCTGAATCACCCCCAGATCTAACCTCAGTCTTGCATTTGTTCCCACTCCTAGTTTTCCTTAACAAGGCTACTTTGGCCATGCGATCCTTTGATGTGGGCTTCATTGATGAGGAACCTGAGAATTGAGGACAAATAGATTAGAAGAAGAGGCAAAAGTAGGAGGGTAGGAAAAGGTAAGAGTTGAGAGCAAAAATATCACCTGACGCTCCTTCAGCTCCTACAACAGAAATGGGAACAGGGGTTTCAATCTTCACCACTAGAGGGCTAAAGCCTAGTTTTATGAGCTCGAAATGGTCAGTTAGAGTGGAATACCTCTCCAATTTACAATCCCTAAAGGAGAGCAGAACTCTCGTATCCTCAGCTCCTAGCTTAGGACGAATACCTATAACAACCAAAGAAACGAACTCATCATCTAACAACAAAAAGAGGAAAAGGGGGGCTTTTCAGAATTTAAAGCTTACCCAGGTTGTCTACACCCGCCCAGGAGCGTGGAACTGGTAGGGAGTCAGTGGCGTCACTATGATTAAATTCTTATGCCTTCCCTGACACAAAGAAGAACTGTTTCTTCCAGTTCTTATGAGAGCTGGGCAGGTCAGTGATCAAGGCTAGGGTTTTCACCCGCTTGAAAATGTACAGAAAATCATCTAGATTGAACTTAACATTGAAGAATTTTATGAGCATTGGAATAGAAGGGATGCCAAGTTCGTTTTTATTGAAAAAGACCAAAAGACCCACTAGGACCCCCAAAATTTACAAGAGATTTGAGTAGGGCAGACATTAAAATGCTAGAGGATGGACTTGATGAAGGGATGGACAGGAAACCTAAGCCCATTCTCGAAAGAGGCTATGAAGAAACAGGTCATCTCTAGGACCACAGTGTCATATCGGGTAAACTCGTCTAGGCACCAGAATTGTACATCCTGGGAAAAACCAAAATGAGTAGCTAAGACCTTCATCTGAGGAAGAGAGACCTCACTGGCACCAACGAGCTCTACAACTTTGGATACAACATTGCGCCCTTGGTGCTGCCTAAGACACCTATGCCACTTGTCTTGGCTTTACCTTTGCTAGAGTTTTTAGGCATTAGGGAGGATGAAGAAGGGGGCTCCTTGACATTTTTCTCAATATCGATAGAATTGACACCAAAAAAGCTATCAATCTCATCTCCCACATCACCCAAATCAGAATCCTTTACTTTAGGAGACCTATTCCCAATGAGGGAAATACATGAGCCTGTGGCTTCGAAGGAAGTAGACATAGCTGGGCAAGAGTAGGGAGTTGAAAAGACCTATAAAGAGGAGGAATCTCTAAAAAATACTCTCTGAGGGTCAAGGGATCAACACAACAACTGCCAATAAGGAAAATTCTAGCCGTAGAGTAAGGGTCGAGAAAGAGAGGAAGACGAGACAAGGAGTAACCCCAATTCCTAAAATAAAAGAATCAAAAAGTCCAGAAATACAACAACCACCTCAAATTCAAGGGATCCAGAATGAAGGAACAAACGAGGGCTGAGAAGCGTACGCAATCAGAGATGACGAATCAAAACCCCAGAGCGAAATCAGGAGACAAGCCTCGTGGAGCCTTCAAAATTGAATTCGGAGGGGAGAAGGTTCAGCAAAATCCTAAGTTCGCTAGTAAGGTGGGAAAGTAAAGAGTGTAGAAAAATGGGAAATTAAAGGCTGAAGGAAGAAGATGAATAGGAAGTTTTGGCAATTTTTATTTTCGTATGAGTATTTAAAGCTCGAAAGGCGTGGGTCGTAATGTGCATGAAAAATGAGGAAATGAATGATTGCTAAAAATTGTCAAAAGGTAACTTTTATGCGTGAATTGAGGTCGTCTTGGGAGGTTCTACTTTGACTCAACTCTAGCTCAGCCCCTGGTCAAACCCACTTTGATCAGGGACTGGGGGTAACTGATGATACCCAGAAGAAATTCCAAGAATGAGCTCGGGTATGGAGGTCAAACTAGGAGAACGAGTCAGCTGTCCAAAGCTCCTATGGACAGACCTCGAGCTCCCCTCAGAGAAATCAAGGAGGAGACAACTAGTGCTCCCAAGAAAGTAGGAGACTATAATCAAGGCACAAGACTCTCAACCAACCAACATTCTCTCCACAAACCAAGGGAGATCCCATGAATGAAGGGCAAAAATCTCCTAGGATATCCCATAGTAATAGGAACATGGCTATAAATACTATACAATGCCTCCCATGTAGGGGGAGGAACCCTAGTGTTACGAGAGATTGTAAACCCCACACTTTTATCTTTATATATGTATATAGGTTTATATAGCAAGTTATTATTTCTTTTGAAATGTTAATATGGAAAAATTCGAGTAAATAGTAGTTAAAACTTAGTTTTATCTTATAAATATATGAAATCGTTGTAATAGAACTTGTACTAACTAGGTTTGATGTACAAATGTGTGTGGTATAAGTTTGAGATGGTTTTGGATGGTTGTGGAACGGATTGGAATGGGTTGAAAATAAAAATGAAGGATTTGTAGAAAAACAGGCAAAACCTTCCGGAAGATTGATGAAAAATCTTCCAGAAGGTTAAGGTAAATGCTAATCCAGTGGGCAAAACCTTCCAGAAGGTCGATGAAAACCTTCCAAAAGGTTAAAGTAATGTTCTTCCTGAAGGATAATGAAAAAGTTTGTCCAGTAGGTAAACCTTCCGAAAGGTCGATGAAAAACCTTCCAGAAGGTTAATGTAAATGTTTGTCCAGTAGACAAACCTTCCGGAAGATCGATAAAAATCTTCCGGAAGGTTTTCTAAAAATCTGAAATTTTAAGTCGCGAAACAGCCAGTTTTTTTTCCATTATAAATACCTAAGGACGTCTCATTTAGCCCCATATCAACACTTCTAACCCTAGGAAACCTTAGAGAGGAAGAAAGGAAGAGAAAAAACAAAGGGGATTTCCACTTCAAGAAGATCAAACCCCTAGTTTTTCTAGAACACCAAGGTAGGGGTTCCTTCCATTTTTGTCCATTGGGGCTAGGCATGTATTTATATGTATGTTTCCACTTTTAATCATATGTATATGCTATGAAATCATGATTCCTTGAGATTTTTACAATCATTACCATGTTTTAAACAAAGATATGGTTATATAACCAGGAGATTTCTTTTCTTGTCATAAAACCCTAGTTTTTCAAAGAGATGGATTTTCCTCTTGATTCTTCCTTTACTCTTGAGTTTGAAACCCTAGTGCTTTGTGTTGAGTAATAAAATGGTATTTGTGATGATCTCTTGCTTATTTCTTAAAATTTTCTATTGGAAAATGCCGATAAAATTGGGGATTTATGATTTACTTATGATTTGAGAATTTTGTTGGAATTGCATCTCTTTTATGGTTGTTGTGATGGACTTTAATTTCATTCAAGCACTACCATAGAGTGTTAGAAGTTAGTCTTTCCCAGTAGGGGTGAGATGGTTTCCTAACACTTGTAGTAGTTTGTTGTTTGTGAGAGCAACCACTATTGTTCACATAAGTTCGAGGTTGAGGGATAATATATCTTTCCTAGGAAGGATTCGTCAATGTCATGGGAGACGGTATACGCCCTTCCTTCCTAAAGTGGTTTGTGTGGTTATGATTGGGTGAACGAGATAGTATCGTTGTGTAGATTCATGAGAAGCAATCAATATACATGAGAATATGGGATGACACTATTGAACAATTATTGTTATTGTGTGGAATTGGTTTCTTACAAGAGCTTGTAGAAGTATAAGACTCTACAAGAACTTGTGGGAAATGATTTATGGTTGGAAATGGTTTATTGTTGGGA
>CAUOFW020005730.1:0-26234 GCA_963454935.2 Ilex paraguariensis
AGAATGGACCCAGTGGACCAGGAGAAGACATCATTTGTGACTGAACAGGGAACTGACTACTAATAGGTCATGTTTTTTGGATTGAAGAATGCTGGAGCCACCTATCAGCACCTAGTGAATAAAATGTTTTTGAAGCAAATTGGGGCATCCATGGAGGTCTATTCGCGACGGATGTTGGTAAAATCACTAAAGGCAGAGATGCACATCGAGCACCTAGCAGAATCGTTCCAATCCTCAAGGGTACAAGATGAAACTCAACCCTGTGAAGTGCGCCTTTGGGGTATCGGCAGGGAAGTTTCTAGGATTCATAATCAACAGTAGAGGAATCGATGCTAACCCAGAAAAAGGTTAAGACAGTTTTGGATATGAGACCACCGTCCAACATCAGGGAGATCCAATGCATGACAGGAAGGATAGCCGTCTTGAGTCGTTTTGTATCCAGATCAAGTGACAAGTGCCAACCTTTCTTTCAGGTCTTGAAGAAGGCATTTCAGTGGGACACTCGGTGTGAAGAAGCGTTCAAAGCACTGAAGGAGTACCTAAGCTCTCCCTTTGTCCTGGTAAGCCCCTTAGAAGGAGAAATGCTTACTCTTTATTTAGCTGTCTCGGATTTCTCAAATAGTGCAACACTAGTTAGGGAGCGAGACAGAGCTTTGCAACCAGTTTACTACTGTAGCAAAGCTTTGAGGGGGGCAGAGTGGAGATATTCAAAGATGGAAAAGCTAGTTTTGGACCTAGTAACTATGGCTAGGAGACTTAGACCATATTTCTAGGCTCATACTATCGAGGTTCCATAGATCAGCCAATGAAGCAAGTGCTACATAACCAGAGTCTTCAAGAAGCTAGTTAAGTGGGCAATAGAGCTTAGGGAATTTGATATTAGGTATAAGCCAAGGACTGCAATCAAAGGGCAAATTTTGGCGAATTTCATCACAGAATTCACCGCAGTAACACCCACGGAAGTTACACTACTAATACCTGACCTTCCTGTATGGAAACTTTTGGTAGACGGAGCTGCCAATGCCCAAAGAAGCGGTGCAGGATTGATCTTGACCTCTCCAGATGGAATAGACATGGAATACGCCCTCAGGTTTGGGTTTAAGCTTCAAATAACGAGGCAAAATACGAAGCTATCATTGCTGAGCTCAACCTTGCTCATTTAATGGAGGTAGAGCAGCTGTAGATCAGCAGTGATTCCCAGCTTGTCGTGAAACAGATAGAGGCGTCATACGAGGCTAAGGGTGAGAACATAGTTCTTTATCTCAGAAAGGTACAGGAATTGATCAAGAAGTTTGTACAAGTTAAGTTCAAGCACATTCCTAGAACCAAAAATTTGAGAGCAGACGTATGGCAAGGTTGGCAACAGCTTCGCAGGAGAATTTGGATAGGTTAATTCCAGTGGAGCATTTAGCAGAACTATCTGTATGCATTGAAGAAGTTCTGTCTGTGTAAGCACCACTGAGCTGGATGGACCCCATCAGATGGTATCTTCAAAATGGGGCTTTGCCGGAAGATTCCAAAGAAGCTGCGAAACTAAGGGTCAGATCAGTCAGATTTTCTATTTTACAGGGAAACCTGTACAAACTAGAATTTTAAACACCTCTACTCAAATGTGTGGAGATGAAGATGCTAATTACATACTTAGAGAGATTCATGAAGGAGTCTGCGGCAATCACATCAGAGCTCGGGCCTAACAGAAAAAGCATTGAGGCAGGGGCACTACTGGTCCACTATACTTATAGATGCTGCAGATCTGGTCAAGAGATGTAAAGCTTGTTAAGTACACGCCAACACTCCTTATTGCCCACCAGAGCTCTTAACATCGGTGGTGAGCCCCTAGCCTTTTCAACAATGGGGTTTAGATATACAATGCAAGTTTGTCATTATTGGGGTGGACTACTTCACCAAATGGGTAGAGGCAGAGCCTTTGGCAACAATCATGGAACAAAAAGTCCAAAACTTTGTTTAGAAGTCGATAATCTGCAGGTTTGGGATTTCAAGGGCAGTTGTTTCAGACAATGGAAAGCAGTTTGATAACCCTAATTTCAAGAAGTTTTGTGCCGAGCTGGAGATAAAAAAAATTCTTTTCGGCCCCAGCTCATCCCCAATTGAACGGGTAGGCAGAGGTCATCATTCGAATAATAAAGACCGCCCTAAAAACTAAGCTGGAAGCACTGAAAGGAAAATGGGTGGAGCAGCTCCTTGAGGTGTTATGGGCTTACAGAACCACAACCAGGACCGCTACTCGAGAAACTCCGTTTGCTTTGACTTTTGGAATTGAAGTAGTGGCTCCTGTGGAGATAGGGCTTCCATCCCCCAGAACTAAATTTAGCAACGCAAGGCATAATGATGAGGCGTTGCTACTCAACCTCGATCTATTGGATGAGAAGAGAGACGAGGCCTTACAGTGCATAAAGCATTATCAGAGGAAGACAGCCAGGTACTATGACAACAAAGTAAAGCACAAGAGTTGACAAGGTAGGGGATCTAGTGCTTAGAAAGCTACTACTTGCGAGGAAGGACCATTCCCATGGGAAACTAGGCCCAAACTGGGAAGGTCCATATATCATATCAAAGGTAATTAGGCCGAGGAACTATGAGCTGCAAACTGAGAAAGGAAAAATTTTGTCTCATTCTTGGAATGCAGAACACTTTAAGAGGTTTTTTCAGTAAGTTTTTTTGTAATAAAATTATTCTTTCAATCAAACTGAGAACTTTTGACCCTCCCTTGTATATGCCTACAAAAAAAAAAAAAAAAACGCTTATGACTCAAAGATGAGCTATCTAGCTCATAAAATTGAGATGAGCTTGTTAGCTTATAAAACTAAGATGAACCTTTCAGCTCATAAAACTGAGATGAGCTCTCCAGCTTATAAAATTAAGATGAGCTTTCAAGCTCATAAAACAAAGATGAGCTCTTCAGCTCATAAAATGAAGATGAGTTCTTCGGCTCATAAAACAAATGTGAGCTCTTCAGCTCATAGAATAAAGATGAGCCACACAACTCATAAAATAAAAACGAGCTACTCAGTTCATAAAAATAGCTCTATAGCTCACGATGAACTCTTTAGTTCATAAAAAGAGCTCTATAACTCACGATAAACTCTTCAGTTCATAAAAAGAGCTCTGTAGCTCACGATGAACATTTCAGTTCATGAAAAGAGCTTGTAGTTCACGATAAACACTTAAGTTCTTAAAAAGAGCTCTATAGCTCATGATGAACTCTTAAGTTCATAAAAAGAGCTTTATAGCTCATGATGAATTTTTTAGTTCATGAAAAGAGCTCTATAGCTCAGGATGAACTATTCGGTTCATAAAAAGAGCTCTAAAGCCCACAAATTACTCTACCAGTTCACTCAAAAGGGTCCAGAAGCCCGAGAATAGAGACATATAACTAGATTCAAAATTACAAGTTCAAGAATCCACAGAAGAATCAGTATTCATCAAATAAGAACAAATGCTCATATATTTAGCAGTAGTACAAGAGCAAAAAGATTACAAGTGATATTCTCAGTTCTTATTCGCCCTTTAGGCGTCTCCGGAGCTCAGCAACTTCCTCCTTTAGCCTGGCATTTTCTTCTTTTAGCTCATCCCTTTCCTTCTGGGTTTTTGTCAGAAGATTTACAAGTTTCTGCTCAGATGAGGAGAATAGTATTGTAGCCAGAGAAGATCCGGATGAAGAAGAGGAGTCACTGGCAGGGCCACTTTTACGTTTCCCAGAGGAAATACCAACGATCTCAACCTCATCAGATTCAAAAGGATAGGAATCAGCAGAATCTGGGTAAGAAACAAAGTCCATGGCGACACCGACAGCACTGAACAGAAACAAGTTATTTGGCGTCACCAACTCAGAGTAGGGCACAAGCTCAACTTCAATCATCTGATCAATTCACATCTCCTTTAACAGACCCAATTCAGGAGGACCTACCAACCAAATTAAATTTTACGATTAGGAGACTACATCAAAAGACTTGAACAAATACAAGTTGCCGAGATACTTACCTGAATAAGAATAGCTCCTCCAGGATTTGGAAACTCTGCACTCTCTGTAGTGCAGCTCTATGGACCTCCAAGAATCCCCAGTAACATAAAAGAAGCGATTGACCTATGCCTCAGGAGGAGAAGGAGGGTCAAACACCAGACGCCGCAGCTTGAAGTGCCTCCACCGAAAACAGACAAAGCACAAGACCTCATCTTCCTCGCCGTCAAAAAAGTAAAAGAATTCTCCTACAGTGGAAAACTTGCTATCACCACGGAAGCGCCAAAATAGAATGAAACTGATCATGATGGCCCACCCCTTGGGAGAGAGACGAGAATGACATAACCCACAATAAGCCAAGATGTAACCAATAGCGGGATGAATGGGGAGACACAACCCCATGTCCAAAGCCCCCTTAAAGAAGCAAGTCTCCCCCTCGAGGGAGATAATTGCAGGGCTCGTCAGAAGATGAGGCTCGCAAAGCTAGTTCCACACCAAGAAAGAACCTCTTTTTTATCCCGACTAAGTTTGAGGATGACAATGACGAAGGCACTAAGTAGCGGGTCTGCCATTCCAACTCAATTCCGCAGGAGTTTCGTTCCCTGAACAGGGGGGAGATTGGGACAGCCATTGGAGTTGCTGGAAGGCAAAGAGGAGACGTAGGAAGAAGATAACAAAGATGAAAAGCTTTTGGAGGGAATGAATGTCCACGAAATTAAGAATCAAGAAACACGTCAAGCCCAAAGGCGACGGACCTTTGGGTTTCCAAATTAAGGTAGCGGATATGTTTAAGGGAGGCAGTAAAATGTGAACAATACAAGAGAAGTTAATGAAAGATTCTACCAATCATGAGCCATTAAATAGCCAAGGAAGGCTTGATATAGCCTTGGACAAGCCCAGGAGGTCGGATTCTTTCCTCGGGTATGATGGGGTTCAATAATTTAAATAATTGGATCACATCCCAAAAGAGACTTCTCAGATTTCTTTGGGCTGACTAAAAGGGAAACTCTATTCCTGAAGCACAACAAGGCTTTGTGAGTATAAGCAACTGCTAGAACCATATCCCCAGCAAAACTAGCAGATGCACTAGAAGCAACCATACTCTCGTCTTTACTCCCAGCAACAAGGAGAAACCTTCTAAGAATGAAACCAGATTTCTAGGGATTAATAAGCTCTGCAGACCCTAATAGAGTTCTGGGAGGTCTGCACCAAGGGTTTTCAAGCTCCGGGGAAATAAGAGCTCAGTCAGGGGTATACATGGCAACTCTGAGCCCCGTTGCCTCAAGGAGATCTAAACGACTCCTCGAAGCAAGGGGGTAGGGGGAAAGAAGGGGAAAGAGGAACATAAGCAGTTATGTAACTTGGTAAAAATGAGACAATAGACAAGCCCTAAGGAAACAGGGGCTTCTTGGTAGAGGTTCGTACAAGGCTAGCATCTAGGAGTTCTCAGAGGAAGAGACTTCTTGTGGTGAGGTTAGAGTAGTAGAAGGAAATAATAGCCTCAGTATTTTTCTGATACTCCTTATCCACCTCAAGCATTTTCAGCACTCGATGAGCCAAAAAAAAAAAAAGGGAGAGAGAGCTCTACTAGGGTGTCCATAGAAGGTTAACATCCATAAGATTCCAGACCAAGTAGCCTCAACATTCCCTTAATGCTCCTCATCCATCTCATGCAATAACAACCCTCGACTGTCTAGCAAAAGTTCAGGACAAAAAACTGCAATATAACATGGAAGATTAACTGTGAGTCCACGATAGAGCTCGGCAGTCCTAGAAGACTCTCTAAGATCCCAAACATTTGGGTATTTATGAGCTAAGTGTAGCTCGTATGGCTGCATGGACCTTCCAAGGCAATTCCCAATTTTTCAAACAAGCAGCATACTCTCTTCGACCAAACACAAGCATAGTAATCTCCTAAAGTCAGATCTCAATTCCTTTCCTCTTAAAGGAGCTCAGGAAGCTAGCAAACTTGCAGTTCCAACAAATCTATTTTCAAAGGAACTCAGTTCCCCTCAAAGCAAGGGGCAAGGGGAGTACAGAGCAGTACGCGAGTAGTTAACCACAGAACAGTGAGAGTAGACTGCATTGAAGAGCAAGTTGGATTGTGTTATTATGTTAGAGCAAAGTAGATTGCATTGAAGAACAAGTTGGACTGTGTTATTGTGTCAGAGTAGAGTAGACTGTATTGAAGAGCAAGTTAGATTGTGTTAGAGAGCAATTTTAAAAAAAAAACCAATACTTTTACCATTCACTTTTAAGGCCCTCGAGGGAACTCCGAGCTTCAAAGCCCTCGAGGGAACTCCGAGCTTCAAAGGCTTCCTGTTTAGCTTTGGTCCAGGCGTTAGTTTTGAGTAACAGCTCATCCCTGGTCATCCTCAGCTCATCCCTGGCCTTCTTCTCTCTTTCCTCAGCCCTGTCCTTGGTTGCTTGAAAGCCTTCGAGGTCAGAGGCCTGTTTCTTCATTTGCTCCTTGAGTTCTTGCACCTGAGCTCTTTAGGTTCTCATTGTCAAAAGTTAGCTCAGCCACCTTAAACTTGTATGCCTTCACTGCTTTAGCAGAGTCCTCCGAAGATCGGACTCTGCCCATCAAGTTCTTCAAATGAAGGGTCATTTGGGAGCATAAAAGGAAACAAGAATAGATCAGTACAAGTCAACCGCACCGAGCTAGGAAGGAGAATAAAAACACTTACAGTGGCTGCTCCTTGGAGAGCTGAGTAGAAAGACGCCTCAGGGGGCAGGGTAGAGGCCCTCTAGATGTTGGATTCAGGAAGAATGGATGAAATGACCCCAGCAGCCAACTTAGCGTTGTCAAAAAATGAGTCTTCATCAATTTCTTGGTCTTCTCTCTTTTCGACTTTGGGTAGAGACAGCTGGGATGGTCGTTTAGATGGTCCAAAAGGAGTGGAGTCTGACCGAATTCCTGTAACCAACCCCAAGGCTTTCTCAACCTCAGAAGAGGTGGGGGAAGCCAGCCCTGACTTATAAGCCTTTTTGGGAGCAAGCTGAGCCCCTTGAAGAGAGGAGGTTGCCGGGGACTGAGATAAGGGAGTTTGTCCTTCTTTGCTCAAGGCGGGAGAAGAAGGCACTTCCAGTTTTTGCACCTTAGCCTTGTTAACGAGGTTGCCTCCAGAGCTGGTCTCAGCCTTCCATTTGCCACTTTTCCTACTCTTCTTCAGTAGGTCAACCTTAGCTTGGAGTTCCTCAGGTGTAGATTTCATTATAGAGGAGCTTGGGAGACTTGAACCAAGCTAGTTAAACAGGAAAGAGGAAAAAGAAGGGAAGACAAGGGATCAACTCAGAAAGTGTTACCTTCTATGTCTTTAAGTCTAACAACAGAGATTGGGAGCGGAGCTTCTATTGATACCTCAAGAGGACTAAATCCCTGTGTTACTAAGACCCAGGGCTTGATGAGCTCGGAGTACTTCTCTGGATTACACTTCTCCAACTTCCGCTTCACTCTCTCGTCCTTCGCACTGAGCTTAGGTTGAACGCCTGAAAACAACACAAAGAGAGCTAAAGGTCAAAAAGGCAACTCGATAATTTCCAAATCAGAGCTCAACCAGTTTGAGCAAAGACTCACCTAAGTTATTATGGGCGGACCAAGTTCTAGGGATACCTAGAGTATCAGTCCTGTCAACAGGGTTGTACTCCAAGTTGGTGCCCCCAACGAAAAATAATTATTTCTTCCAACCCTTATGGGAGCTTGGGAGGTGAGTAATGATCTGCCTAGCCGTGGAGGTATATAAGAAACCCTCTGATGAGGTGAGTTTGACATTAAAAAGATCCACAAGCAAGGAAAGGCTGGGACCCCGAGCTCATGTTTCTTAAATAAAACTAGAAAATCCACCAGTACACCCCAGAAATTAGGGGAGAGCTGAGCAGGGCAGACGTTGAAGTATTGCAAAACACTCTTGATGAAAGGATGCATAGGGAAGCGAAGACCATTCTCAAAAGCGGCCACAAAGAAATAGACTTTCTTATGAACTTGGGCAACATATAGGGTGTATTTATCTGGACACCAGGGTTGGATACCAGGAGAAAAATCGTAACAGGCACTGAGAATTTTTATAAGAGAAGAGTCAACTTCACTGGGTCTTACGAGCTCAGCATGCCTAAAGGCAGCCCTTGTGCCCGCTGCGCTGTCAGAGACTCCTACCCCACTTACCTTGCCCTTACCTTTGTTGGGATTAGGGGGCACAGAAGAAGACGATGGGGGTAGTTCCTTAGTATTTTTCTCGGCATCGACAACATCTACACCGGGAAAATTATCGATTTTTTCACCCACATCCCCTAAATCAGTGTCCTCTTTGGCAGACTTTCCCCCAAGAGAGAAGCAGAGGAGCGAGTAGCTCTGGAAGGAGTAGACATGATTGGACAAGAGAAAGGTAAATTGAAAAAATGGTAGAGAGGAGGAATACTAATTAAGCACTCCCTGATAACCCTAGGGTCAACGCAGTAGCTTCCAACAGTAAGGATTCGCACGATAGAAGATCAGTCCACGAAGTGGGGAAGAGGAGACAAGCAGTAGTTTCAATTCCAAAAGGAAAAGAATAGAAAAGCCCAGAAATGCAATGGCCACCTCGAATTCGAGGGATCCAAAACGAGAAAAGGTGAAAAAGGGACAAAAGGGCGTACCTAGTTAGGAAAGAGCAACGAACAACAACCTAGAGCAAAATGGAAGAATGGGGGCAATGTGAATCTTCAAATCAAACCCACAAAACTCGATCTTGAACGAGGAATCAGAGAACTCCAAACCAGAAAGCCAGAAAATCACAAGAAGTGAGAAGTAGTAGAGAAGTTGAATAGTGGAAAAGGGCGGTTCAGATAGCCATTTGAGCATTTAAAGCTTGTGAGACGTAGGCTGGAACGTGCGTGGAAAACGAGGAAGCGATGATTGCTGAAAACAGTCAAAAAGGCCCTACTCACGTGCAAGCCAAAGTCAGCCACGAATAGATCCAGCTCGGTTTAAAAAACAGCTCAACCCCTGCCCAAGCCTACTTGAACTAGGGGCTGGGGGCAACTGATGATACCTCAAACATGCCCTAGTTGTGAGTTCAGGAAAGGAGATCAGGTTAGAAGATCAGGAAAGACACGAAGAACTCAAAGAACTAGGGGTAGAGCTCCCCTTGGGGAGATCGTAGCAGAACCAACCAGGAAACAGCTGGATGACTACGGAAATTGAGTCCAATGCATGAAACTCTCAACCAAACAAGATTTTCTCCTAAAATCAAGGAGGATCCCATGAATAATTGGCAAAGATCTCGGCTAAAATACCACAGAATAGGGAACAGTCTTATAAATACTATATAACGCCTCATCGAGAAAGGAGGACCAAAGAAAAACCCTAATTAGATTATACATTGTACTGCCATACATTCGAGTAATATATAGAGAAAAGAGGAGAAAAAGCCTCCATTGAAGAAGTGGACTAGCCGAGCTTCTAAGCCAGTGAACCACTATATTCTTATTGAGCACATTCCCCAACCCCCTAAGAAACACTTCATCACTGTCATTATGAAGTCGGCAGCCTAGATTCACCTTTGGTCCCACACACTCTGTTCACCCACGTTAATTTTCACCATTAAATCTCAAATACAATTTTTTTAATTGAATATATATTATTATTTTAATATTTATTTTGTCGTATCTGTATTATTATATTAAATAGCATTGGAGTTTCACTGAATATTTTTGCCTGCACCCCATATTGGTTGGGGCGCCATTGATGGCCACACTCCAGTCGTAGTGTTTATATCGTCTGATTAATGTCTCTTGGAACCTAATTTTAGTGACGGACTCTCTTAAAAGAAGGTGATACTTTTGGTAGAGATATGCTGCTAATCCCTTGGGATGAATATAAATCATCAATCTTGAAATAACTTAACGTGTTTGTGTTGTGATTGTATCATGTTTATACACCATGTATGTTCTGAGTCTTATTACGATAGCTTCTTTTTCATACAATAAAAATGTAACACATAATTTTTAATTTTATTATGTTTATTCAATGATTATAAATATAACAGTAAAAACGTTTTGACTGTAAGTGCCATTTAAGATGGATAAAGTAGCTAAAGCTATGCTGAGTTTTGACAGTAACATGATATCTGAAACATTTGCTTATATAGAGGTTGCCAACTTGTTAATGCCTGTAATAAAGTGATGCTCAGTTGGCAAACTTTTTTTAAGAAGGCCAGTAATCAGCACCATTGTGTCTTTGATTGCATAGTTAAATCTGGCGGAATGGGTATGTAGAGTAATGCCCATTTGAGTGCTGCAAACAGTATTGCAGAGATTTTGATTGGTACAGATCCATGGAGAATGATTTGTCAGTCGAGACTTAACTCTCTTTCTCTCTCTCTCTCTCTCTCACACACACACACACATGGGGACCAAATTTTAGATATTAAGAAATTAATTTTCATCGCATTTCACATCATTCTATGCAATTAAAGTTTTGACTTGGTTCAAAATATAGATAAAATGACCATTATAATCAATAACCGACGTTGACAAAACACAACCACTTGGTTTGGGAGTTTGCCTTCTCTTTAATGTTATATTTTTGCTCTTATTTTGGTTTTCTTTCGTACTTCATTGTAAGAATGATTCGTGGAACAATCTGACATTGAGACTTCATTATTTTGTACTTGTAATAGCAATAAACTGATGTGTATAAAAAAACTTCTGGCTGGAAGGTTGATGATTATTTGAGTTGTTTTCAGTCTTTGAATATTCTGGTTAGGTGGGTGTCAAATTAAAAACAGAATACTCTTGTGAATAGTTGTAAACTCCTTGGATTCAGTGTTTTTGCATCTATGTAGCTCAGCTTGACAGAATTGGCTTATATTGAACTAAAGAAACAAAGGTTTATAGCAAAATTGCAGATTGTAGATACTATAAACGACCAGATTACGGGTTAAGGTGTAGGATTATTAGCCAAGTTATGAAGCATTCATTATTTATGGGACATTTCTGAGAATTAACAAGGATTGACACGTGTCCTCGGGATATGTCTCCTTAGAGTTCTCTACCTCTAACGCGTGTCCTCAGCGTTGGTGCCCCTAGAGCCTTCCTTGTATTGAAATGTGTCCTCGGCATTAGGGACCCTTGGGAGTTTAGCCGCATGACATGTGTCCTCGGCATACGTCGTAAAATTTGGGTAAATTTAAATTTTTTATGAAAAAGGGCTAAATGATAATTTGTCACTACAATATCAGTTACAAACCTGAATTTTTCTAGATCTCGGATGATGAAATGGTCACTGTTAGATTCGTCTCGCGAAATCTAGTTATCCGTCAAATTTCATTGAATTCTGAGATAGTTAGATTTTTTACATTTTACGAGGCAGTCGAGTCTCGGGTGACTCAAAAATGAGATTTTTAATAAAATTTTAAAAGTAAGAAAATAATTTAAGGCAAGTTAAAATAAAATATTTTGAACTTGAATCAGGACGAAATTTAATTGTTTCGGGGTAAAAACAGACCCGGAAAAAATAGGACGTGTGGCGCATTGTGGGCCAAATGTTTTGAGGGTATAAAAAAGGGAGTATCAAATTTCTCCCCATTGTTCAACCGTTCACCAATAGAAGAGAGAAAGAGAGAGAAAAAGGGAGAAACTCTACCTTATCTCTACGATCTACGGATCTTTGGTGCTGAAATCCACTCGGGTCAAGAACAAAAGTTGCTCCACTCGTCGAGGGCTACACGACCACACTAAAAACGACGGATTTCACAGAAGTTCCAAAATTGAGCTTGGAGAAATCAAGAGTTTTGGGCGAGATTGGAATTTTTGAAGGCTTCTACCAAGTGGTTTAAGCTTCAAGAAGTAGGGTTCTTTTCTATTAGCGTTTATTTTATAACCTAGGGTGTTTATATGAGATGAGTAGGTTGATAGAGATATATATATATCACTTGCCTATATTTGTGAAATTGATAAAAAGGGTATGAAAATGGGTAGAGAAATTGTTTAAAATAAATTCCTAGTATGGAATTGGTATGTGTTAATTACTTGTGTGATTACATGAAATTTGGTATTATGTGGATATGCTATGTGTTTATATTATGCCTTGTGAATAAAGTGTGTTATTAGCATATATTATGTAATGACATGCTTGAAATATGTTTTTGAAATAAAATGTAGATATATGTTCATAGATATACCGATATTGTGATGAAATTGGTAATTATATGCTTTGGATATGAATTGCCATGTAATATGTACAAATGTGGTAAAATTTGCTCATATGACATTTATTACATATGGGCCGTGACATCGATATAGCAATGGTGCATTACATTATATTTGCACAGAGTCATCATATCCATGGGCACAAGACATAGGTGTGGGTATGGGTGTGTGCATGGTTTGATCAAGTATTATACTTGGTAGTTGATGGGTGGGCTCAGAAAAGTTGAATTGAAAATTAGACTAAGTTGCACAATTGCATGAAAATTGGGTCAAATTTAGCAAGAAGGGCTAGACTATCTCTCGGGTGAGAGACTCGGTGATCGAATACGCACTTCCGTTGGTATAAGAGCCCATAAAATGTGTCGGTGTACGCGAAACCGTTAGTGAAAGTCGATAAATTCCGTGTCGGTTGGGTGCTGTTGGTGAAAGTCCATAAATACCTACCCTAAGAAAGACCCAAAGATTTTTAAATAGTCATTGGGTGTGTAACGCCAATGGAGGGGCTTGGAAAGTCGATTTTATACTCATAGCATTGCATGGGAGAAAATGAGTCAGGGAGGGCTCGGGGCATGACATGTTAAATTCCAACATAGACTTGCTTAAATCTTGGTTGGAATGGTTATTGCTTGATAAATGTTGCATGTGAGTATTGCATATGCACTTAGGTTAGGGAGTAGCCTCTGTAGGAAATACTCTACTGGGCGTGACTCATCCTATACGGAAAAATATTTCAGGTGTGAGATATAAGGCCCTCGCATATTTTGTCTAGAAGGCAACTCATACCGATACAACTTTGTCTAGAAAGTAAACTCTACTGGTATACCCTACCGGTAGGGATTTTCCAGTAGGCTCACCTTACCGGTAGAACTTCTAAAAATTTGAAAATTTTAAACTGTTTTGCCATGTTTTTGGGCCATGTGTCCTTCCTTCCAAATGATGTAAATGGACTATAATGAAGTATGAAATGTGGTATATTGGACCACGATTTGATTAAATGATAAAATGTAGACGGGTTACACGTGTGAGTTATAGTCCCAGTTAAGGGGGTTGTTATTGACGTGACGTCGGGTTGTGCGATGATCACGGATATTTTCGCGGGTTGACGGGTGGTCAATGGTTGAAAAAGGACCTCCAATTTTAGGGGCGTCACAGCTTGGTATCTGAGCATAGGTATGTGATCTACCTAGGGCTTGATAGGCATGGGTCTAGACCATTGTAGTCATTGTTTATTTTATGCTATGTGCTTTAATATGATACATGTTATGTGTTATGTAAATGATATACAGGGTAAAATGTATATGAAAAAGGGACACTAGGATTAGAAAACATAACATTGGGGGTTGAAAAACAAGGGAACAAGATAGCTCCAGGTGTAACGGTCTACTAGTGGGTGGCATAAGCTCTACTAGAGGGACAAGGAGATGAACCTCAAAGTTTAAATTTTGGTCCCTACCTTGGGATACTAAATTGGTGCTCTATTGTTATTTGTCATGTGTGTAGATGGCAAGTAGAGGAAGAGGACATCAAGGTGGTGGGCGAAACAATAATCAACCACCGTCGGTCATTGACCAACAAGCCTTCATAGAGGCTACTCGTACTGTAGCTGCTACCATTGCACAGGTTAATGCAAATGTGGGGACAAAGAGGCACGAGTAACCTCCAAAAATTTAAGGCGCACAAGCCTCCAGTATTCAAGGGAGGGACGAATCTGATGGTGGCCGATCATTGGTTCTGGTAAGTTGGCAAGATTTTAGAGGCAATGAAAATCACCTCTGATGCCACAAGGATAAGAATAGCTGCATTCCAACTAGAGGGAGAAACCCAATTGTGGTGGGATTAGGCAAAGGACTCCAAGAACTTGAAGGAAATGACATGTGGAGAATTCCTAGAGCTCTTCATGGGTAAATATTTCCCAGCGGCCGCTCCACATGCAAAGGCTTGAGAATTCTTGGATTTGAAACAAGGGATAATGACGGTGATGGAGTATGTGACTAAGTTTACCGAACTAGCCCATTTTGCTAATGACTACGTGGCCATGGATATGACCAAAGTGAGAAAGTTTGAGGATGGTTTGAAATTATCCATCCAGGGGAAAATTGTGGGCCTCTGCTTGTAAGATTTAGACTCGATGGTCGAGACAGCTATGACCATTGAGAGAGAGGTTGAGGACGCAAAAGGTATCCAAGAGTCGGGTGTTAAGGACAAGAAGAAGGAGGGTCAATCCTCTTCTTCTAGTTCAGAAAAGAGACAGAGGACTTCTGCTCCACAGGGACAGGGCCGTAGCCATTAAGGCCAATTCTCCCAAGGTGGGGGAAACCCCAAGATAACTTATTGGGCCAATCAATAGACATGTTTCCATTACCACCAGCAGGGTCATATGAAGCGGGATTGTCCTCAAAGACAGGGATCCAGAGTTATGGGGCGTCTTAGTCCCAGTCATTAGTGGGATATCCACAGACATACTTTGTTCCTCCCTATCCTACCATGGGCCGGGGAAGCCATTATTAGTTCTAGGGTGCTACTCAGGCCCCTACCACTTCACGAGCGGGAACTCCGCAATTAGGCCAAATAGGCCAAGGCATTGTTCGAGGCCGAGGACAGAGCATGTAGGCTGGGACTTCGGGGACCCAAGGGCGTGTTTACGTCATCACACCTCAGACTGAGCTAGTGAATCAGTCAGTCATTTAGGGTACATTTTTACTCTCTCGTTTATGGGCTATGGTGTTATTTGACTCTGGTGCATCGCATTCATTCATATCTACATCATGTGTGGGGGATCTGGGCTTAGAGGTTGATACATTAGAAGAACCATTATATGTAAATTCACCCCTAGGAGCTAGGGTGTGTGTTGATCAGATATGTCAGGGTTGTGAGTTAGAGATCTCGGGGATTCTACTCACCGTGAACCTTAGGGTTATGGACATGTCGGAGTTTGATGTTATCCTCGGGATGGATTGGTTGACGGCACATCTGGTTGTCATTGACTGTGATCGGAAGAGAGTAACTGCTTACACATTGGACAGTATTTGTTTCAAGTTTCAGGGGAAAAAACATGAAGCTTTGCCGCAATCCGTGTATGACTCCCGTTGGCATAGGCAGTTGATGGGTTGGCTTGCAAGCCTTACCCTAAAGAACGAGGTGAGACAAGAGTTGGGTTTATCCCGGGTTGTGTGTGAGTATGAGGATATTTTTCTGGATGAGCTACCGGGATTACCTCTCCATAGGGATATAGAATTCAGCATTGAGTTTCATCTCGGTACATTGTCTATTTCTATGACTCCACATAGGATGACGCCAGCTGAGTTACAAAAACTCAAGGTCCAATTGTAAGAATTGTTGGACAATAGCTTTATTAGACTGAGCATTTCACCATGGGACGCTCCGGTACTGTTTGCCAAGAAGAAGGACAAGACCCTTCAATTGTCTATAGACTATCGGCAGTTGAATTGGGTCACTATCAAGGATAAATACCCTTTGCCGAGGATTGATGATATGTTTGATCAGTTGAGGGGAACGCGAGTCAACTCCAAGATAGATCTTCATACCGGCTACCATCAATTGAGGATTAGGGAGGCAGATATCCCTAAGACAATGTTCAGAACGTGGTATGGGCATTTCGAGTTCACTATGATGCCATTTGGATTGACGAAGGCTCCGGCGACATTCATAGATCTGATGCATAGGGTGTTCCAACCCTATTTAGATTAGTTCATCATGGTGTTTGTTGATGACATCTTGATCTACTTCAAGTTTGAGAAGGAGCATAAGGGTCACTTAAGGGTTGTTCTCCAGACCTTGAGAGAGCACCAGTTGTACGCCAAGTTCAGCAAGTGTGAATTTTAGTTTACGGAGGTAAAATTTTTGGGACACGTGGTGTCGACTTCGGGTGTATCCATGGACCTGGAGAAGGTTGAGGCAGTTATGAATTGGGAGAGGCCAAAGTTAGTTTTTGAGATACGTAGTTTCTTGGGATTGGCGGGGTATTATCAGAGATTCATCGAGGACTTCTCCCGATTAGCTATACCTATGAAGAGATTGACTCGGAAGGAGGTCAAGTTTGAGTGGAATGATTCGTATGAGAAGACATTTCAAGAGTTAAAGAGGAGGCTTACTTCAGCTCCTATTTTGATAGTCCCGGAGAGGGGACAGATGTACACTGTGTATTATGATGCTTCCAAGGACGGACTTGGTTGTGTCTTGATGCAGTCCGGGAGGATGGTGGCTTATGGTTCTCGTCAACTAAAGAACCACGAGTAGAATTACCCTACGCATGATATGGAGTAGGCGGCCATTATTTTTGCCTTGAAGGCTTGGTGCCACTATTTATATGGTGAGCAATTCGAGGTGTTTTCAGACCACAAAAGCCTGAAATACATCTTCACACAGCGGGACCTTAACATGAGGCAACACAGATGGATGGAGTATTTAGAGGATTATGACTTCACTTTGCATTATTATCCTGGTAAGGCAAACGTGGTGGTTGATGCACTTAGTCAGAAGTCACGGGGAGTCTTGGCTAGTGTGGCTTCCCGAGAGTGGCAAATGCTCGAGACTGTGGGACAGTTCGGGTTACACTACAAGGGTCAGGCTTAGAGTGTTTTAGGGAGTTTGGTGGCTACGTCTTCCCTACTAAGCAGGGTGATCAAGTCCTAGGGGCAGGACCCAAAGTTATCATTCATCAGGGACCGAGTGCAGGCGGGTACCAATGACGAGGGCTGGGCCATTCACTCGGATGACAGTCTTTGGTATAGGGGAAGAGTTGTGGTTCTCCAATTAGCGGATCTAAGAGAAGAGATCCTTAGGGAGTTTCATTGCTCCCGATTTGCTGTGCATCTAGGTGGCACGAAGATGTACCATGATCTTCGACGCCAATATTATTGGAGCGGAATAAAGAGACATATTGGGGACTTTGTCAGACGATGCCTCACGTGTCAGCAGGTCAAGGCTGAGCACCATAGACTAGCGGGGTTGCTCCAACCTTTGGAGGTAGCTGAATGGAAGTGGGAGCATGTTACTATAGATTTTGTGACTCACTTGCCACGAACATCGCGGGGACATGACGTTGTGTGGGTGATAGTGGACTGGCTTACGAAGTCGGCACACTTTTTGGGAGTGTGGATGACCTTCATACTGGAGGAATTCTGCATGTTGTATATATGGGAGATTGTCCAGTTGTATGGGGTACCCATATCTATTGTATCAGATTGAAATTCCAGGTTTACGGCTCACTTTTGGAAGAGTTTTCAACGGGCCATGGGGACACAGTTGATGATGAGTACAACTTTTCATTCCCAGACTGATGGTCAGTTAGAGAGGACCATCCAGATATTAGAGGACATGCTGCAGGCATGCGTCCTAGATCTCAAGGGTAGCTAGGAAGAACATTTACCCTTAGTGGAGTTCGTTTACAACAATAGTTATCAGGCGAGCATTCAGATGACACCCTAGGAGGCACTATATGGGAGGCCTTGTCGTTCTCTGGTTTGTTAGACGGAGGTGGGAGAGAGACCCTTTACAGGTTCGAATTTGATCAGAGACACCTCGAAGAAGGTGGACTTGATACAAAAACATTTTCTCAAGGCTCAAAGCTGGCAGAAGAGCTACGCTGACAGACGGCGGCGACCTCTGGAGTTTGAGGTGGGAGATCACGTCTTCTTGAAGGTAATGCCTAAGAGAGGAGTGATCAGATTTGAAAAACAGGGAAAGTTGTCATCGAGGTTTATCAGGCCCTTCGAGGTACTCGAGAGGGTAGGCACAGTGGCTTACAGATTGGCGTTACTGTCAAATTTAGCAGGTGTTCACGCGGTATTCCATGTCTCTATGCTCCGAAAGTATACTCCAAATCTGACACATGTAGTGGATTGGGGTAAGTTGATTGTTGATGCGGATGAGACGTTCGAGGAGAGATATCATGGATAACCGGGAGCAGGTTTTACGAGGCAAGATTGTGAGGCTAGTGAAAGTGCTGTGGTAGCACTGAGGCGTGGAGGAGGCGACATGAGAGCGTGAGGACACTATATGTATCAACTATCCGTTCCTGTTCGAGGATGGAGGTACAAGTTTTATAATTTTAAATCTAATATTATTGTTGCATATGCATACGGTTAAGTGTGTATGTGCGTATGAATTTCAGGGACAAAATTCTTTTAAGGGAAGAAGAATATAAAATCCAGGTTAATTTAAACTTTTTTATGAAAAAGGGTAAAATAGTAATTTATCACTACAGTACGGGTTACAAGCCTGAAATTTTCTAGATCTTGTATAACATAACGAACCACACCGTTGGATTCATCTCGCGAATTCTAGCTTCCTCGTCAAATTTTGTTGAATTCTGAGGTATTTGGATTTTTCACATTTTACGAGGCGGTCGAGTTTCGGGTGACCAAAAAATGAGATTTTTAATAAAATTTTAAAAGTGAGAAAATAATTTTAGGCAAGTTAAAATAAAAATATTTTGAACTTAAATCAGGACGAAATTTAATCGTTTTGGGGTGAAACGGACCCGAAATAAATAGGACGTGTGGCGCGTTGTAAGCCAAGTGTTTTGAGGGTATAAAAAGGGGAGAAATATCAGATTTCTTCCCATTCTTCAGCCGTTCACCGATAGAAGAGAGAAAGAGAGAAAAAGGGAGAAACTCTACCTTCTCTCTATGATCTACGGATCTTGGGTGCTCAAATTCACTCGGACCAAGAACAAAAGTTACTTCACTAATCGAGGACTACGCGACCACACTGAAAATGATGGATTTCACCAAAATTCCAAAATCGAGTTTACAGAAATCAAGGGTTTTGGGCGAGATTGAGATTCTTGAAGGCTTCTACCAAGTGGTTTACGATTCAAGAGGTAGGGTTCCTTACTACTAGGGTTTATTTTACAACCTAGGGTGTTTATATGAGATGGGTAGGTTGATAGAGATATATATCACTTGTCTATGTTTGTGAAATTGATAAAAAGGGTATGAAAATGAGTATAGAAATGATTTAAAATAAATTCCTAGTATGAAATTGGTATGTGGTAATTACTTGTGTGATTACATGGAATTTGGTATTATGTAGGTATGTTATGTGTTTATATTATACCTTGTAAATGAAGTGTGTTATTGACATATATTATGTAATGATATGCTTGAAATATGTTTTTGAAATAAAATGTTGATAAAAGTTCATAGATATACCGACATTGTGATGAAATTAGTAATTATATGCTTTGGATATTAATTGCCATGGATTCTGTACAAATGTAGCAAAATTTGCTCATATGACATTCATTACATATGGGGCATGACATCGATATAGCAATGGTGCATTACATTGCATTTGCATTGAGTCATCACATCCATGGGCATGAGACATGGGTGTGTGCATGGTTTGATCAAACACCATATTTGGTGATTGATGGTTGGGCTTGGGAAAGTTGGATTGAAAATCCGATTAAATCACACGGTTGCATGAAAATTGGGTCGCGGTTAGCAAGAATGGCTAGACTATCCCTCGGGTGACAGACCCGGTGATCGGATATGCACTTCTGTTTGTATAAGAGCCCATAAAGTGTGTCGGTGTACACAAAACCATTGGAGGAAGTCCATAAATTCCGTGTCGATTGGGTGCCGTTGGTCTAAGTCCATAAATACACACCCCATGACAGACCCGAAGATTTTTAAATAGTTATTGAGTGTGTAACGCCAATGGCGGGGCTTGGAAAGTCGGTTTTACACTCATGGCATTGCATGGGGGAAAAGGAGCCAAGGAGGGCTCGGGTTGAGTTGCATGAGTGAGTCTCATCTCATATTATAGCATGGCATGGTATGGCATGACATGACATGTTAGATTCCAACATAGACTTGCTTAAATCTTGGTTGGGATGGTTATTGTTTGATAAATGTTGCATGTGAGCATTGCATATGCACTTAGGTTGGGGAGTAACCTTTGTAGGAAATACTCTACTGGGTGTGGCTCACCCTATATGGAAAAATATTTTAGGTGCAGGATATTTATCAGAGGAAGACCCTCACATGGGACCTCAAGGATAAAGAAAGCCAAAATGTGGTTTATTTTGAGTTTTTGTAAAATTGTTATAAAAACTTAGTTTTGATATATAAATTTATGGAAATGAATGTAGTAGAATGTGTATGGACCTTGTATTAAATGAAAATCTTCATTATACATGTGTTGGATGACAAAGGGATAGGTTGGAATGAGCTGAAAATGCAAAACAGGTGAAACAGGCAAAAGTCGGCAAAGCATACCGGTAGGGCGTATTGGTACAACTTTGTCCAAAAAGTAATCTCTACCGGTATACCCTACCGGTAGGGATTTTCCAATAGGCTGACCCTACTGGTATGCCATACCGTAGGACTTCCAAAAATTTGAAAATTTTGAAACTGTTTTGCCATGTTTTTGGGCCATGTGTCATTCCTTCCAAATGATGTAAATGGACTATAATGAAGTATGAAATGTGGTACATTGGACCACGATTTGATTAAATGATAAAATGTAGACGGGTACACGTGTGAGTTATAATCCCGGTTAAGGGGGATGTTATTGATGTGACGTCGGATTGTGCGATAATCATGGATATTTTTGCGGGTTGACGGGTGGTCAACGGTTGAAAAAAGACCCCCGATTTTAGGGGTGTCACGTATAGGGCTTCTACAAGACACTTCACCTCGACATCAAGGCCTCCACCTAGCAAAGTGTGGTAATAGCTATTTTGACAGTTATCGTAACTTGGAAGCTAAACTGGCCAATATTCATTAACTCCCTTTCCAAGGTAATCAAAATGACAGAAAGGGCAGGACAGTAGCCAATGGTAGCGATGCACGAGGTGTTTAACATAGAATTAGGAGGCAATGGACAAAAATGCCCCTGCGCGTGCACAACCACCGCTAGGGAGCATTTAATGACCCTTCAGAAGTTTGAGACACATTTATTTCTCGACGAACCTCAGAAAGGAGCATTCAGTGCTTGGGATCCGAGCGCTAAACACATAAACTTTTTCCCACATGACAACAAAAGCACTTTGCCCTAGGGCTATGCATCACAGGTCACCCTCTATATGGGCCAATAAGGGGTCTTACTTCTAGGGGACCCACCTATCCACAATGATTAACTCCATTGAGGTACAAATAGTTCTCACAAACTCAAACAAAGGTATAGAAATCTCACCCAAGAAATAGAACAGTGATTTCCTACCTCTCTCTCACATACTAACTTGATAGTCAAAAGGGTCACGCCGAAAAATACTCTAGCGCCCTCCTAACCTTTCTTTTTGAGTGACAGAGTTCATCTCAACAAGCTTAGATCGTTCAGATGGCTAGAAAAGTAATTCATCACCACTCTTTATACTATCTCTCACATACGTCTGCTACAGGACCATCGACTTTTCAGGTAAAACTTGCGTTCAACAGGGGATAGATATGTCTATTCATTTATTGTGCAAAAATCACTAGGCACAATTGACGTTGTCAATGGGAAATGACCAAGTTTTCTTAAGACAGTGACCATAGTGAATACGTGTTTGAAAGGAAAGGGTCCTCAACAAAGGAACGTAGATGTACCGGTTTCTTCCATATCAAGAATGGAGGATCACATTGAGAGCATCAACAAAGAGTTTTCGATCCATTCTAGAGAAAGAACCCACCAACTTGAACTAAGTCTTGGGGGCGAAAAGGACGGCCCTTGGCTCGTCAACTTGTCGATCTCATCGAAGAGTAGTTAGGGGATCGATTAAGGCAGATAAAGGAAAATAACGTGAATGTTCTTAACAAACTCGATGAGTTTGTATTTTTGAGTGGGGGATCTTGAAACTTACGACCATCTAAGGAGCCCTCCATCAACAAAGTGGGAGCTGTCGACTTGAGGAATCGTCTTAGTGGTGGGGCAGGGGCATGAAGGCTCCGAAACACTCGAGGGCCAATGGACAAGACCCGGAGGTCCCATCCAAGAAGGCCAAACCTTTGGCTTAGCATGACCTATACCAGAGACTATCTGGGCTAGGGGCGCAGAGGAGTCTGAGGAAGGGTCATCCCTCTCCGTCAAGAACAAAGTAGCAAGGGGCATGCTACTCGTCGCGACAATGGTGAGAAGAGACACCACAAGGAGGGGGAAACTTCAGGTCCAAGTTAGATTCTAAAAGGATGGACAAGTCCACCTCCGATGATGACACAAATGACGATGCCATTTGGTCACCATTTACCAAAAACATTATGGAGATGGAGGTACCGAAGAAGTTTGTGGTGCCATGATTCAAATTTTATGATAGATGTTTCTACTAGCTATTACACAAAATTACAAAGGAGTCATTCTTCAAATGGCCATCGAGGTTGTAGGGAAATCCGTCCACTAAGAACCAAAATGTAAGGTGTTCATATCACAAGGACGTGGGGCACCTTACCGAGAATTGCTGAGTATACAAGTCCTTCTTGGAGAAGTTAGTCTAAGAAGGACATCTCAAAGAGTAAATTGATGAGGACCTGTCGAAGGAGACACACACCGTCGATGACCATGCAACTGTTCGTGATAACATCATTGATGTTATACACGTCTGCCCCCTGGAGCGGTCGACAACCAACTCTCTCAAATCCAACCTGAAAAGAGTAGTTTTGCTAGGAAGGTGGAAGAGAAAGAGGGGGGCCAACCAAGTAAGAGACCCCGAATGGATCAATGAGGCATCACCTTATTGAACGCCAACTTAGCAGGCGTGGTGCTCCCTTATGAGGATGCCTTAATCAGACTTTGCGAATTTGAGGCTTTGATGTCAAGAGGGTCATGGTGGACTCGAGGAGCTTCTCGGAGGTGATGTACTTTGATGTGTTGAAGCGAATGGGCCTTGGATCCAAGAATCTTAAAATGGTCAAGACACCCCTTATCGGGTTCAACGGATCATTCGGTCTACCGCTACAAAAGATCACTCTGCTGGTCACCACTGAGCGTGTCACGATCAACACAGAGTTCGTGGTGATCAACTCTGATTTTCCATACAACATAATAATGGGATGAATTTGGTTGCACTCGCTTGGAGCAGTGCACTCCACCTGTCATTAGAAGTTGAAGTTTCCCACTCCGAAGAGGATAATGGAGATTTGTGAAGTCAAAGCTTTAGCGAAAAGTTGTTTTTATGTTGCTTTAAAAGTCGGGGTCACCTCCAAGGAAAAGGAGCGTGCCCCGGAGGAAGTTTTGAACAAATAACAACTATAATCTGGGTGACTGGGTATTAACGAGTCGCGAATTGATCCAGCCAAGGATTGATCTAGCCAACCGTTCCGTGGAAAACCTTCGAAAGGTACTCTTTAGAGAGGGGACGAGGAGAAATACTTCTTAATCGGCTCTACCATGTCCACAACCGAGTATGAGGAGATGGCTAATTTCTTAAGGAAGAATGTGGATGTGTTCGGGTGGGACACCATAGAGATGAAAGGTATAAGTTCAGGTGTTATAACTCACAGACTTCATGTCGATCCCAATCATAAGACCGTCAAATAGAAGCCTTAGCGTACGGTGCCACACAATGCCCAGACAATGAACGAAGAAGTAGAGAGGCTCCTGGAAGCCGATGTCATCCGAAAAGTACAATTTCCATAGTGGTTGTCAAATACTATCTGTGCAAAGAAGAAAAGTGGGAAGTGGCGTGTCTGCATGGACTTTATGGACTTGAATAAGGCTTTCTTCAAAGATTATTTTCCCTTCCCTAAGGTTGATCAATTAGTCGACGCTACGGCGGGATATGAACTCATGACCTACATGGACGCCAAGGCCGGTTACCATAAGATCCCCCTCTATTCGCCTGACTAGGAGAAGACTGCCTTCATCACTCCAAGGGGGTCTTACCAGAGGCTCATGAACCGGATATTCAAAAGGAAAATGAGGAATACCATGGAAGTGTACATTGATGACATGTTGGTTAAGAGTAGGAGACGGAATTACCACATCGCGAACTTGGAGGACGCCTTCTCCATTCTCCGTGAGTATGGGTTGAAGCTGAATGCGACTAAGTGTTCTTTTAGAGTTGGTTCTGTAAATTTTATAGGGTACTTAGTAAGTCGACATGGTGTTGAGGCCAACCCAGAGCAGGTACAGGCTATCATAGATGTACGTAGACCTCGGACAGTTCGAGATATCCAAAAACTTACAGGAATGTTGGCTTCCTTAAACGGTTTTATATCCCGGTCGTCGGACAAGTGCAAGCCTTTTTTTAGTGCCATCCAGAAGTCTGAAAAGGATATTTGGAGTGAAGAATGTGAGAAGGCGCTCGGAGGGATAAATGAGTACTTCAGGGTCCTCCCGACCTTGTCGGTTCCAGAGAGGGGGGAGACGTTATTCCTCTACTTGCCCATTTTTAAGTTCATCGTTAGCGGCGTACTAGTCCATGAGCATGAGCATGAATAGAAACCAGTATACTATGTGAGCAAAGCTCTCTTGGATGTGGATACAAGATACTTGCTTTTGGAAAAGCTTGCATTTGCATTAGTCACGATCGCAAGGAAGTTAAAGTATTACTTTCAAGTGCACCCCATTACTGTCCTGACAGACCAACCTTTGAAGGCAATCCTAAGGAAGGCGAACCTTTCCGGGAGGGTAGCAAAATTGGCCGTGGAGTTTGGGGAACACGACATTCATTACAGGCCTTGCATGACGATCAAGGGTCAAGTGTTGGCGGACTTCATAGCCAAATTTTTCAAGGGGGAACCACCTCCCCCTGAAGAGGAGCTCTCAACAGACAACCAAGTGCACTCCTGGAGACCCTGCGTGGATGGATCCTCCAATAACAAGGGTTTTGAAATCGGAGTGTTATTAGTCTCCTCGGAAGGATTAGTTACGGAGCAAACCATACTACTGGGCTTTAAGGCATCCAACAATGAGGCAAAGTACAAAGCCCTTATCTCTGGACTCAAACTTGCCGATGCAGCGGGGGCTGCGGAGTTAACGATCCTTTGTGATTCCTTACTGGTGGTCAACCAAATCAATGAAAAATTCGAAGCAAGGGATCCAAGGATAAAAGTCTATCGCCACGCAGTTCAAGAATGCGGGTTTCAAGCAGGTCCCCCGAGATAAGAATGCTCATGCCGAGGCTTTAGCATGAGTGGCCTCGACATTGGACTCTAAATGACACGAAAGATTACTATGGAGTTCCTTCCTAATTCTAGCATAGACAAAGTCCCCAGAGTGGTAGCCATCCAGGAGGGGGAAGAGTCCCTTAGCTGGATTAATCCACTACGTAAGTTCATTGTCTTCGGGTAACTTCCAAAGTGTCACAAGGAAGTCAGAAAGATAAAGTTGAGGGCTCCAAGGTTCTGGGCCTCCCTAGATTAGAAGTTGTATAGAAAATCGTTCTCTGGACCTTATTTGCTTTGCATCTGCGAAGATAAAGTTGAGCTTCTCCTATATGAAGTGCACAAAGGCATACGTGGGACGCACTCGGGTGGACAATCAATGGCCCATCGTATTATGTCGCAAGGATATTGGTGGCCATAAATGCAAAGGGATGCACAAGCTTACGTCTGAAAATGTGAACAATGTCAAAGGTTAGCTCCCACTATTAGAGAATGAGTAGGAGATTTACACCCGTTAACCAGTCCTTGGCCGTTTGCCCAATTAGGACTCGACCTAGTCGAATCCATACCAAGGGCTCCTAGAGATAAGAAGTTCCTAATAGTCGGGACTGACTACTTCATAGAGTGGGTTGAGGCTGAACCATTGATTCATATCTGGGACGTAGGCACCAAAACGTTTGTGTGGAGGAACATAGTGACAAGGTTTGGGGTCCCTCTTGCACTTGTATTGAATAACAAGACTCAATTAATAGGCAAACCTCCAAATCTTTTTGTGAGCATATCGAAATCCAGAATTACTATTCCATGCCCTTATAACCATAGGCCAATAGGCATGCAGAATCTTCAAACAAGACAATCATCAACGAAATTAAAAAGAGGTTGGAGAAAACTAAAGGGAAGTGGGTGGATGAGCTCCCGAATGTCTTTGGGCTTACAGGACAACTCTGCAGACCTTAATGAGCGAGGCGCCATATGCCTTGGCATACGAAGTAGAGATGGTTATCCCTCTGGAGGTA
>CAUOFW020005731.1:0-26233 GCA_963454935.2 Ilex paraguariensis
AAGAATAATGAAGACAGATGAGGAGCAGCAGCCCCCCTTGGAGAACATCCAAGAAGGGGAATGGTCTATCTCCAAAGCTCCCGAGGGTTGGAATTTATAGGAGAATGAGAACGATATGACTAATTTTAGAGATCTTTCTTTCTGTTTTCTCTAACTCTTATTCCTATAAAATCTTCGAAAATATCTCCTATAATATCTCTAAGATTTGGCTAGTTAAAATCTCTTCCCTATTTTTCTCTTCTTCTCCAACAAATTCTTGGAAGATCTTGGAAGTTATCCATGAACATTTAGTCAGTCAATGTATGGGAGAAGGAGTCCTCATAGTAGAATTTCACTAACCTACAAATGACTTATTGGTAGAACTATTCCATGTTTTCCTTCGACTTGTTGTCTTCCTCTTCTACTTGTAGAACACATATCTGTCTTCAACCTACTAGTAGAGCTGTATCAACCTACCGGTAGAACAAGTCTATATTTTACTTCTATTGGTAGGAATCAACTACTACTGCTAGAATCTCGTTCTACTCACTACTGAACTGGGGGGAAGACCTATCGATAGGAGTGGCTTTTTCTAAATTTTCCTTTTAATGCTCTTGGCGCAACTCTTGGATCTTCTAACTCATTCCTAAAGTTTCTCGTTTGAACGTGCTGTTGCAATTCTACATATTAGATGTTCGTCGCCTGGATTATTTTCTCACCCCATAAATACTTAGGGACGTCTTTTGGGACTACTTTACCTATATTTCAACCCTAGAAAACCCTAGAGAGTGAGAGAGAAGGACAACACATAGGATTTGGAGGGATTTTCTAATCAGGAATGGATCGAACATGCTAGGGTTACACAAAAATATTGGATTAAGGTAGGAAATTCTTCTTGAATTCTGTCATTGAGACATAGGCATACTATATATTTATGTTTTTTATCTTATTGATGATTATATGCTAAATAATTGTTAGTTCTTAATTTCCTTCATGTTGAAAAGTTGTTTTGAACAAAATATATGATTAATATTCAAGAAACTCTTGTTCTTGATTTTTGAAATCCTAGTTTTGTTAAATACATGTTTTTTTTTTTGTGTGTAAAATACATTGGTTCTTGATTTCTAAATTCCAATTCATGAATAAACCATTTTTATATTCAAATACTCATTCTATTTCTAAGAAATTGAGGTTTCTAGACAAAGCCCTAGAAATTTTGATACTATAATTATGAAGGTTTTCTTGATATGATCACTTGCACATTTTAATTTCTTTATTCTTGTATATTGAGAATTACGAAATTGTGATACTTGAATTTTGATGAAAATTATGATTGGTCAAGTATACGGGTTGTGGTTTTTATTTCTTGTATGGTTTGCGTGTGACATACTTGGATTGCCTTCGAAAGCTACCGTAGAGTGTTAAAGGTTAGTCTATCCTAGTGGAGGCGAGATAGTTACCTAACATTCATAGGGGTTGTTTCCTTGAGAGGTTAACCACTATTGTTCACATAGGTCCAAGGCTAAGGAATGGTATACCTTTCCTGGGAATGGATTTGTCAATGCCTTATGAGATAGTACATGTCATTCCTAAAGTTTCTTGTGATATGACCATGTGAAGAATGATTGAGATTGTTTATGTTTGTGGTGAGTGAATGAAGTAGGTTCGTTCAGTAGATTCCTAAGAAGCAACTAACATACATGAGACACTTATGATGATGTTTACGGAATTACTCTTTATTTACTCTAATTCCTAAATGTTACTTTTGTTATTGCATTAATGCAGCCCACAAACTGTAGATCATTATAAATATCACTATTTTGTTTCAAAATTTATATATGCTATTTTACAAAGAGACTTCTCTATTTTATGTTTTAAAAACCTTGTTTGTATTCGAGACATATTTTCGACCAACTTTTGCTCAGCCCTTACAACAATGTCTACATATTTTTCCATAGTTGAGGATGTCGAATTGAATGAGCAGGTGGATTTTGATACCTAGGTCAATCAAGATAGTGATCTTAGTGGCAATACAATTGGTTAATTTTGAATTAATTATTTGGTGATGTCATAAATATTCGACAATTAGTAGTTTATTTTTAGAAACCGGTATTATTTAGATGTTTTCGAAGCTTGGAGAAATTAATTTGTTTGTTTTGAGATTTTTTATTAATCTATGATGAATGGTGAATGATTTTGATATATATTCGGATGATTTTTAGTTGCTGTCATGGCTTGATGGTTTGTAAATATGTAATGCCTCGATTATAGAATTTGGGACGTTTCAATTATTATTAGATCATATTTTGTAATTGACTAATTTGTAGAGTCCATTATAAATCTCAACCTTTTTGATGGTCATGATGTTATAAAGATTGAAGATTTGAAAGCATCATTCAAGGAAGGATATTAAACGTTAAACCTACACATTCACACTCTGGTTGCACCTTCAAGCTTAGGACAAAAGTAATGACCTAGATACCAAAGATGATTCCTTCATTTAATAGATAGGAGGATTAGAGTTAAAATAGAATTTGGGATTAATTAGCATATGAATCTGTGGCAATTTTAAATGAAAGTATTTTCTAAACTGCTCGTGTTTTGAATATAGTTTGAGCCATTAATGGATCCCTCCTGAGAACACCATTTAGTGCTTAAGCTCCTGGAACTCTCCCCATGTCATCGCCTCTAAATTCTTCGAGGCCCTTGCCAATCCCACCACATATGGACTTCTCCTTCTAGTTGGAATGTTGTTAACCTTATCTTAGTGGCATCGAAGGTGATCTCCGTAGCCCCTAAGATCTGGACCCATGTCTTGGCAAGCCTTAGGTAAACCGAGAACCTAGGCTCTGACACCAAGCGATGACGCCCCAAAAATTTGGGATTTTTTGTCAACTCGTTGATCACCCATCAGCCAGCGGAATACCAATGGATATAGTGTAACTTAATATCACATTGTTACGCCCCATTTACCAGAATTTATAATTTAACAAAATTCAGGCAGAGTGTCTTTCGTACGGGATGCTCTACCCAAAACACAACCTATTCAATCATATAACATTTAATCACATGGCCCATCCGAGGTCCATATACATCAATTCACACTCCCATATCTTGAATTTATGCATCAAACATAGTTAATACAAGTTCGATTACAATCATTTCCATATGTTTACATGTCCAAAACTGAATTTCACAAAAGTTTTACAAAATTAGGTTTAAAAGTCACAAGTCAACTTTTCTTCATCCTTGAGGCCCAAAATACGAGACGTCCACTGGTGTGTAACATGCACCTAAAATGTTTTCTCATAAAGGGTGGGTAACACTCAATAGGGTATCTCCTATAGAGGCCACTCCCCAACCAAAATGTATATGAAATGTTCATTGCAATATTCAACAAGCAACGACCATTCCAATCAAGAATATGCAATTCAATGTTGGGAATCACCACATCAAGCCATGAAATAAGATGAGACTCACTCATGCACTTCAACCCGATCCCTTAACGACTCCTGTAACACATGCAATGCCAATTTGTATGAATTTTCCATTTATGTTACACATCAATTGACTAGTATAAATCTTTGGGTCTTTTTTGGGGTGGGTATTTATGAACATATACCAACGGGTACCTGATTCGTGCATAAAGTTAACATTTTTTGCTATGCCTTTTTGGACTAATTGTAATTCGATGGACTTTAAGTAATGACATTTCAAGTCCTAAAGTGAACAAAAGCTCAATAACAACAAAAATCACACTTGAATGTAACACCAGCACAATAGGGAACAAAATTGCAAAAGGTTGGGACAAAGCAAGAACGTTTGAACGTCAACCCATGTTCGAACGTCCTCTAAACTCCTGCCAAGACTAGCTGTTGAGACATGGCGAGTTGCAGTCAACAAAAGAAAAATGCTGAGGTACTTGAGTACCACGTTTGAACACCAACTCACGTTTAAACGTCATCTAGAATCCAGAGAAGCCTACACCATAGGAACCTGGCATGTTGTAGTAAAGAAAGAAGAACCACTTAACATAAGTACTTGAGTACAATGTTCAAATGCCACTCGACGTTCAAACATTGTGTTGAGTGACTGAGGACCAAGTTGCTGAGTGTAAAGTCAAAGTTGTTCAAGACGTATGAAAGTGACCATCACAGAAACCACAGGCCACTTGAGTGGAAGGAATCAGGCCCAACCTGGCGTTCGAACACCCTCAAAGCAAAGACACAGACAACGTTTGAATGGCATCTCACGTTCGAATGTCCTTAAAGAAAAGACAGACTTAACGTTTGAACGTCAGATCACGTTCGAACATCCTCTGCAAACTGCTTGCAAAATACCTGGTTCCCATGGGCGGCAAACACTATTCACTCATCCTCTCTTATCTCCTACCCCCCTCCCCTTCCTTGCCTATAAATACTCCCATGTTGGGAGCTTAAAGGGCATTCTTCCTCTTGTGGAGAAAAGGGGGAGCAATCCTTGTTCTTGTAAAGTAAGAGTGTTTAGTAATCTAGTTCTTGAACATTTCATGTTTATGTTTTCATTTTGCATTTATATCAACCATAATGGAGGCTTAGACTCCCCTTTTAGTTGTACTTGCTTTTATTTACAAAGTATCGAGAGAGATAGTTCATCTTTTGGTTGTGGTGGAAGCCCTCCAAAAGTAACTAGCTTTCTTCTACTTCTATTGTTCATGTATTTCACTTCCATTGCTTGAGCATCCTTTTTTCTTAGAAGAGTGAAACTCTTCCAGTTTTCTAGAGTTTTATCAAAGCCGTGAAAGGTGTAAAGTGATTCACTTATTCTTCGTTGAAGATAAGCTCTTTGTTTAGTTTGCTTCATTTAGTAGCTCCTCTATTTAGAGGGATGAGTAGCATTCACTTTTCTAGCTTTGCCAAGGCCATGAAAAGTGAGTAGTTCCTCATTCACTCTTTAGTAAGCGGTGATGAGTATGTAAAGATTATCTGGAAGCTATGTTTGTGCAACTCCTTCATGCTTTAATGCTTTATATTCCACCTGTTCAATGGATGGTGGAATGTACCTAGCAAAGTTGAGGTACTTTGTATGACCCAGGGCTTTCTCTATGATACGGATGACTCCTACATAGAAAGACTCGTTGGTTCAAGGCAAGCACCCTGGCTAGCTCTTCATACAACCTTTCAATCTTCACCATTATTGCACTTTATTCAAAGAACGGACCCTTAATGCCATGGTTGGATACCTTGTAGAAACACTTGTTTGTTTGTAGATGGGTTAAGTCTTGGTACAGACAATTCTTGTAAACTTCTAGAAAGGTATCGGAATCATGTACTTAATTCTCACAATCCATCTTTATTTTCCAACTTACTTGTTGTTGACACGGGAGTTAATTGAGATATAAAGCACAAACTTAATAAATCGGATAGTCTATTACATGCCCTGATCCTCGAGCTAAAGGTGGGCAGTTACATTTTGGGATTCTTTTATTTTGTCTAGAAAACTCTTGAAAAGAATCTTCTATTCTATTCAAGAACCCCCACCACTCCAAACTCTCAAAATTTCTAGTTACTTGGTCTCTATTATTGTTTACTTCAAAACACCAATCATAGTTCCCTGTGGATTCAACTCCGGACTTAACCAGATTATTACTACAACTTGACCGCCTGCACTTGGGTGTAAACATTTTGGATCAAGTCAAGTTTTTGGCGCCGTTGTCGGGGAACCATAAAAGGTGTTTTACGGTAAAAGGTAAGAAGACCTCACTTTTTGTGTATAAATTTGTTGTATTGTATATAAATTTGTTTTAATTACTTTTATGTTTGGAAACGCTCCTCACTATAAAAATTTGCCAGCTGAATCTTCTGGGTTTATAAATTTATCTGAGCAACTTTCACCTAGATCAGTAGTAGACTCTTATGAGAGTAAAATGGCAAATGGTGAGAGACAAGAGGAAATTCTTGTAAGAGAGGGGGAAGTACCTAACACTCAAACTCTGAGGGATTACTTAAATCCCACAACGAATAGTGTCCCCTTTTGTTTTATCTTTACTGAAGATGCACCCCTTTTTACTGTAAACACGGGGACAGTTCAACTACTCCCTTAATTTCATGGACTCGAAACAAAAAACCCATATATGCATATAAAAGATTTTGAGGCAGTATGTGGAACTTTTCAAGACAATTTTGAACTGGCCAAGATGAAACTTTTCCCTTTTTCCTTAAGGGACAAAGCTAAATAATGGCTAAATTTTTTAGAAACTCTTTCAATTCCTGACTGGCGAGCATTACAAAATGAATTTTTCAGAAAGTTTTTTCCTCTACACCGCACTAATGCATTGAAAAGGCAAATCATGAATTTTTTGGTCAAAGAAGGAGAAACCTTTTACCAAGGAGAGATTCAAGGATCTGCTCCTGTCCTGCCTACACCATGCTTTTGAGAATTGGACTTTGGTAGGATTTTTCTATGACTCCTTGCCCACTAGACTACATCAGTTTGTTGAAATGATGGCTTAAGGAGAGTTTATGAGCAAGATTCCAGAGGAGACAGTCAATTTTTTTGATACCATATATGACAATTCTCAAATGTGGGACTCAGCCTCCCCTACCATTGTTCAAACCAAACCATCTACTTCCCAAGGGAGTAAGTATGTCTTGAAAGAGGATGATGACCTAAGACCAAAAATGTCCACCCTATCTCGAAAGCTTGAAGCTTTAGAAATGAAAAAGGTTCATCAAGTTGATGTTAGCACTCCCAGGGAGCAAGTGTGTGGGATTTGTGCGCTGACAGGAAACCCTACTGGGGAGTATCCTACAATTCCAGTATTCAAAAAAAGGTTTTGTTGGAGCAAACAAATGTTGCCTCTAATTTCAACGAGCCTTACTCCAACCCATACTCTGAAACATACAATCCAGGGTGGTGGAACCACCCAAACTTCAATTGTAGAAACACACAACCAACTCCTATTAATCAACAATAAGGTTCACACCCACCACCTCAATGACCTCCCACATATCAACGACACACTAAATCAGTTCATGCAAAGCCAAATGAACTATAACCATAGTTCCACTCAGGCTTTCACTGATTTCAAAACCCAGACCACTCAATCTTTCGAGGATCTTAAAAGCCACATCCAAAAGCTGACCTAATCCATGACCACACAAGAGAAGGACAAGTTTCCTGCCCAACCAAAACCACCACAAGGCCAATTTCAGGTGGGAAATCCTTCAACCATGGAAAATCTACAAGGTTAAGCCCAAGTTGCCACTTCACTAAGAAGTGGCAAGGTGATTGACAAGATCATCAAAGACATGCTAATCCCAAAGCCAAAATCCATACCAGTCAACTCATCAATCGAGCCTAAACCAACTGAGACTGAACTTGTGACCCGAGCCCATGATTGAACAAGAACCAAAGCCATCAAGGGAAGAAGAACCCTCGTGTTCTATTCCTACTCCTTTTCCTCATAGACTCAAAACTGCACAAAAGTTGAATAATCAGCCAAAAATTTACGAGCTCTTCAAGCAAGTAAAAATCAACACACCACTTCTAGATACAATCAAATAGATTCCAACTTATGCCAAGTTTCTGAAAGACTTGTGAACAGTCAAGAGAAGCCAGAATGTTCAAAAAAGAGCCTTCTTGGTAGAATATGCCAGTGTCTTGCTTCAACACAAAACCCCTCCAAAATACAAAGATCCAGGATGTCCGACTGTGTCGTGTGTCATTTGAAATTTTATAATCGAACAAGTACTAGTAGACCTTAGAGGAAGTGTCAATTTGCTCTCATTCTTTGTTTACCAGCAATTGAGTCTAGGAGAACTCAAACCCATAAGTGTCACACTTCAGTTGGCAAACAGATCTATCAAAATTCCTAGAGGTATGTTGAAGGTGTACTTGTCTAAGTGGACAACTTTGTATTTCTTGTTGACTTCATTGTTCTAGATACTCAGCCAACAAAATATTCGGAGAATCCAATTCCCGTTATTCTTGGTCGACCCTTCCTAGCAACTTCAAATGCACTAATCAATTGCAGGAATGGGGTCATGAAATTAACCTTTGGAAATATGACTCTTGAGCTGAATATTTTCAATGTTGCCAAACACCCAGGAGAGGACAAAGAATTAAGAGAAATAAATTCCATTGAGTCTTTAGTCCAGGACCATCTGAACAACACATTCTATGAAAATTCCACAAAACTTTCTTTGTTAGAATCCATCACATTTGCAACAATAGATGATGATCCAAAGAATTGTCCAACTCATGCTATTAATACATGGGGCCCCCAAATTCGAGGAACTTTCACCAAGTGGCACAGAGCCACTCTTATCAAGTGACAAGCCACCAAAGCCTGAATTGAAAACTCTCCCATCTGACCTCAAATATGCATTCCTAGGAGAGGACGAGTCATTCCCAGTGGTAATTTTGTCTAAGCTCACAGACTTGCAAGAGTGTAAACTGATTAAAGTTCTTAAAATCCACAAAAGCACCATTGGGTGGACCATCGCTGACTTGAAAGGTATAAGCCCGTTAATCTACAATCATGTCATATACCTTGAAGAGGACTCAAAACCCTCCCGTCAAATGTAGCGACGACTGAACTCTCAGATGAAGGAAGTCGTAAAGGCAGAGGTGCTAAAGCTCTTAGATGTCGAGATAATCTTCCCCATCTCCAATAGCAAATGGGTTAGTACAACCCAAGTTGTGCCTAAAAAGTCTGGAGTCACAGTGGTCAAAAATGATGCAAATGAACTAGTACCAACTAGAGTCATCACAAGATGGCGGATGTGTATTGACTACCGAAAACTCAATTTGGTGACTAGAAAAAACCACTTCCCTCTTCCCTTTCCTGACCAAGTTCTAGAGAGAATTGTAGGCCATAAATTTTAGGATTTCCTGGATGGCTATTCAGGGTATAATCAAATTGAGATAATACTCAATGATCAGGAGAAAACCACATTCACATGCCCCTTTGGCACCTTTACATTCAAAAGAATGTCATTCGGGCTTTGTAACGCTCCTACAATATTCCAAAGATGCATGTTGAGTCTGTTCAGTGACATGGTCGAGAAATTTTTGGAAGTGTTCATGGATGAATTCTCTGTGTATGGTGACTCATTTGATTTGTGTCTGGCCAACCCAGAAAAATTGTTGATAAGATGTCAAGAAGCCAATCTGGTACTAAATTGGGAGAAATGTCATTTCATGGTAACACAAGGCATTGTCTTAGGTCACATTGTGTCATCTGAAGGCATAAAAGTTGACAAGGCCAAAATAGATCTGATTGAGAATTCGCCTGCTCCCAAGACTGTGAAGGATGTCCGATTATTTATGGGACATGCAGGGTTTTAAAGGAGATTCATAAAAGATTTCAGCACCAGAGCTAAACCCATGTGTCATCTCTTAAGTTTGGACGTAATCTTTGACTGGAATGAAACATGCCAAAAAGCTTTTGATCAGCTTAAAGGCATGTTAATTTTCTGCCCCAATAATGCAACACTCTGAGTGGACTTTACCCTTTGAGCTAATGTGTGATGCAAGTGACTATGTTGCAGGTGCTGTGTTGGGTCAACGAAAAGATAAGAAACCACATGTGATTTTTTATAAAAGTAAAACTTTGAATGATGCTCAAATGAACTATTCAACAACTGAAAAAGAATTATTTGTCGTAGTCTTTGCTTTGGAAAAATTTTGTTCTTATCTTATTGGTTCTTCTGATACTATATTCACTGACCATGCAGCACTGAAATTTCTGCTCCCAAAAAAAGATACTAAACCAAGGCTCTTGCAATGGATACTCTTACTTCAAGATTTTGACTTTGTCATTAAGGACAAAAAGGGTGTTGAGAATGTGGTGGCAGACCATCTGTCTAGGTTAACTTACGAATTTGACGAGGATGGAATGTCAAGCAATGAAAAATTCCCTGATGAACAACTGTTCATAATTGATGAGACCCCATGGTACGCTGATATTGCTAATTTCTTGCTACATGAACACTCCATCCGTCTTTTCCCCCATAGACAAAAAGAAATTGCTGAGAGAGATTTGTAATTTCTTTTGGGAAGATCTATACATATTTAAGTACTGTAAAGATCAAATTATAAGACGTTGCATCCCCACTCAAGAAAGCAAAAAGGTAATAGCATTTTGTCATTCTGAAGCATGTGGTGGCCATTTTTCATCCAGAAAAATTGCTGCAAAAATCTTGCAATGTGGATTTTACTGGCTCACACTTTTCAAAGATGTCCATGTTTTTTGTTTAACTTGCGATAGATGTCAAAGGTTAGAAAATATTTCAAGAAGAAACATGATGCCTCTGAATCCCATTCTGATAATTGAAATTTTTGACTATTGGGATATCGATTTTATGAGACCATTTCCCCCTCCTTTGGCTATCAATACATTTTGGTAGTCGTAGACTATGTATCCAAATGGGTTGAGGCAATTTCATGTCGAAATAATGATCACCAAACGGTGATCAAGTTTTTAAAAGAAAATATTTTATTCCGATTTGAAATCCCAAAATCCATCCTAAGTGATGGAAGTGATAATTTTTGTAATTGACCTTTTATGGAATCTGATGAAAAAATACTTGATTTTTCACAAAATTGCAACTCCATACCATCCAGAAACTAGGGGACAGGCTGAATTGGCCAATCGGGAGATCAAATTAATTTTGGAAAAAATGGTAAATCCAGACCGCAAAGATTGGTTGTCAAGACTAATTGATGCACTTTGGGCATATCGTACTGCTTTTAAAAAAAAATTGGGCATGTCTCCTTACCGACTAGTCTATGGAAAGCCTTGTCACCTACATGTGCAATTGGAACATAGCGCATACTGGTCTATTAAGACAATGAACTTTAAGATGGACAAAGCCAGACTAGCAAGAAAACTTCATATTAACGAATTGGAGGAATTAAGAAATGAAGCATATGAAAATGCTAAGATTGCAAAATCTAGGATGAAAATTTTTCATGACAAGAACATAGTGCAAAAGTCTTTTGAACCTAATCAAAAAGTTCTGCTTTTTCATTCAAGACTCCGCCTTTTTCCTGGTAAGTTGAAGTCAAAATGGACTGGACCATACATTGTCAAAAAAGTGTTTGAACATGGGGCAGTGGAAGTGGAGAACCCATCGAACGATAATATCGTTACCGTCAATGGACAGTGATTAAAACCCTTTGTGGAGGACTTTGTCAAAAATGTGGAGACCATTCTTTTAATGGATCCAGAATAGTGCTTTGACAAAAGCGCCTGTCGACACAAAAAGGAGCCGGGTCTGGGAGAACCTAGTCCGACCCGAACCACACCACCACCTTTATAAGACCCCCACCCCCTTTTCCTCTCTTTCCACACACTTCTGTGCCTTTCCCCTTTCTTTTCTTTCTTCTTCTTCTTCTTCTTCTGTTTTTCTTCTTCTTCTCCGCTGTTATGATCCTCTGGAATCACGACCCATCTCCCAACAACACCATGACTATACTACCTGAAGACCCCATCCTTTGTCTCGTGATCTGCATGTGTTTACTCTATTTGTACATGGCTATGCTTCTTTTGTCTGCACTCAGAATCAAAGGTTTTCATCCTAACCCAGATCTGCAATGAGATGTTTGATTTGTGTATTTTGCTTGTAGATTTTGGCTAATGAACAAGATCTCTACTATTCAACCTCATCTCCAAAGCTCACTAGATCGATAAATTCGAAACATTGGGGACAATGTTCAGTTTAGGTTGGGGGAGAGAACTATAGTTCATATGTGGTCGTAGAAAATTTTTAAATTTGTGTTGTTGTTGTTGATGTTTTTGATCAGATTGTGTACCGTATTTTGACTACCATGTTTTTCATTTTAATGGTTATGTTTGTGGGTCATCTCTGATCGTCTTTGTGACTGACAGACGTTAAAGAACCAGATAGTGAGTCTAAATAGTATAAAAAGCATGGATGTTAAACTTTTTGATTTAGTTTAGGAGTTCTACGCACATTTCCTTCTGATATGCACACTATGATCATGAGAAAAGCAAGATTGGTAAGAAGGAATGAGATCCGAGAACAACAAGCGAAACCCCAGTGTGGCCGAAGAACCTATGCTAAATGCCGTCGTGCCAAAAGACTTGGTGCCTATAAACAGTGTGGTAGATACTTTCACGAGAAGAAATATAATCAGTGATCTGAACCAATTTCCAGTCTCGCACTCGATCGATTAGACTGGATAGTGAATGGGCAGAGTAAGGATTATCCTGACACGTCATCCAATTTCAGTACTTTGCTTAATCAGTTTGTGAGACAGGAAATTAGGAGAGTTACTGGTTGTTCAAATAGCATGGAGACAGACGAAGACTTGGATTAGAATAGTTGGGATGAAAGTCAAGGGTCCGAATTTTTATAAAAAAGTGTAAAAATTCTGTGTTTTGTACAAACTCTTTTGACTGAAATGAAAACTTGGGCCGAGTAAGGAATGTCCCAAAATACCAACCTTGAGCATGGGTAGGGATTTGTCCTGAGATGCCAGGAATTTTTTGTTCAAACTAGAATGTTTTGCCCTCTTTTATTATGCATAATGTACTGCAGAAAAATTTTGAAAATTTTGAGTTTTGATTCCACGTTCGAACGCCAAGTGACGTTCGAATGTCGCTTGCCTACAGTACTTGGCCTCTGATGAAATCTCTGATGGAAACAAAAAGTACTGGGAGCTCAGTCCGTTTCGAAAGCCAGTAGCACATTTGAATAAGATTAACGTTCAAACGCCAATAGCACGTTCGAATGACAGGAGCTTACAGTACTTTGATTTCTGGCGGAACTCAAAAGTACTGGGAGCTCACCATGTTCAAACTTCATTCATGTTTGAATGATATTTTAAAATCCTTCATACTACGTTCGAACGTCAACCACGTTTGAACATCCCTCCTCAAACTATAAATACCTGGATCAGCTTCCTCAGTTCAAAATTCCCAAAGAACTCCAAAATCCTCTAAACCCTAGGACCCCTTTTCACTCCCCAGTCCTCAATACTCCACTCATTCCTCATTCCTCATTTCCACCACAAATCAACCACCCAAAAGCTTTTCACATCAAAAGTCCCCAATTTTCACCAAATAACCAAGACTTTTCACACCCTCTCAAGCTCAAAATTGAGAACAACACAATGCCTGGGGTTAAGCTTCCTCCTAGGTGCACTCCACCAGTAAACCAAGACCCAACTTCGTAGAAGAAGTCATTGATGAAAGAGAAGGGAAGCAAAGAAAGAAGAGATATGATGGAACCAGATTTTCCAGTGCTCTTAAAGCTGAGAGGTATGAAAATTTCTTTCAAAACCACGCTGTGGTTTGTGAACAAGATATTGTAATCACTGATTTTGCTGAATTAGGTTTGTTGGAGGAAATGGAGAAGAGGGAGTGGGTGTGGCACTTGAGAAATGGCAGAAACGGCATTGTTGACTTGGCAAGAGATGCCCCCTCCTCAAGGAATCGATGAAGTGCAGGAGGAGTTGGATGATGAAGAAGAGACAGAGAGTTAGAGATAGAGAAAGAGCAGCCAGATCAAGCAAGCCCCAACATGACCACCCAACGTTCTCTATGGGACATCATACTTAGCATTGAAGCTAAGCAGGATGAGATCCTGAGGCTTTTGAGAGGTGGAGCTGGTGGTGCTAGTGGAGCTAGTGGTACTGATGGAGAGGGAGATTGAGATATTTATTTCTGTCCTTGGTGGGGAGTAGTTGATTTCTGTTCTTGATTAGGGGTTGTTTGTTGTTTCTTCTTTGAATAGTTTCTGGGAAATGTTTGTATTGTTGTGGAGGGATTTTCTCTTGATACTTCTTGTGGATGCTTATTTGTGATTATTATAGATACTTGTACTTATGGAGGCTATTTATTTCTTTTTAGAATTGATTGTGGATAGTTGAAGTTATGTTTTGAATGGATGAATTACATCATTGACATTATTGTAGACAAATTATCCTTTATGGAATGAATGATTCAGTTTCTCATTTTTATCTATTTAAATGCATGTATGGGATTAACACTCTAATTCTTGTTAATAACGAAACAGATGTGGATGTTAAGATTACTTGTGAAAATGACCAAGCACATGATCGGTTTGACACCTCAACTTAACAACCAAACGTAAAACCTCATTTTTTGGAACATCAATACTATCTCTATGATTTAATTGACAAATGTACATCAGTATGTGTTATTCTTGGGGTATACAGTGATCAGACTCGAAAATAGAATCACTATATAACTAACACTCCTCAGAACACTCTACATAATCAGTGGAGATAACAAAGAAAACCATGGTAAGTCTTGAGCCTTACGGTGCTTTTTGAGAGGATATCAACAATTACTCAAAGTAACCTCTTTCACTTCTGATCTCTTTCAATAATCTCATTAAACTTGCTTTGATTGATGCAACTAAAGTGATCTATTTTCATAACCCACAGGGAACTTTTGGATACATATACATATGCACATACTTGAGAAAGGATCTTAGGCCATCTTTGGATTTACTTTGAGCCTTAGCTAATTCTTTTACAAAAGTATATCCCTAGTCAGCTATGCTTGAGCCTTAAATGAATGAATTCCTTTTTTTCAAAAAAACACGTGTGATGACCAAGCCACAAAAGCATATATTTACCATACCTTGCTATCTGATTTCTTACATCCTCTTACAAATCAATATGATACAAAAAGGCAAGAAAAATAGAAAAGAAAATGGTGGCTACTATTCAATAAAAGGAAAATCGGTGGAACCAGTCGAAAAGAAAAAAAGATACTATGAGACAGGGAATTGCCAAGAAAGTGAAAAATGGGAAAAAATGAAAGAAACAAATCCCATTCCTAGGCAAAATGTCGAGAACAAGAAGGACGTGTGCAACACTGCGTAAAAAGATAGCCTTTGATCACCATTGACATTATTTCATTAGCCAGTGACCTCTAGCCCCATTACAACCTACAAAAAACCCTAGGTGATCTTATGTATGATGCATATGTGTATTATCTACTACAAGTGGGGTGTGTTAACTAGAATTTCTCTATTTGCATTAATATTCTTCCATGAGATTATGCCAAGGTTAAGTCTGTTTTCCTCAAAACTTCACTCTTATACTAATGATACATGAGATTTTTTGATTGGCCATCTTCTGATCACATGCCACTTTTGAGAGATATGTCACTATAATCGGAGTGATTTGTTTTACTGAGAGCATTCCTAGAGAGGCTTGTGTAATCAAAGCTATCCATGGAAGGTGGGAAAAGGGGAATGATTGTTATATACCAATTCTTGTTTCTAGAATGACCATCCTACTACTCAGAGAATTTCGAATGCAAATAAAATAGGTGCTAATTTTTGCATAAAGTAAGTACCAATGGAAAAGAAATGTAGGGGATAAGTCACGATTGAAGGTTGAGTGTCTCAACGACCATGATGCTAATTCATTTTTAGTCGGTAATCTTACATACACATTTGTTCGACAGAATTTTGTGGGTAGCTTCACTAAAAACCGTCACGAGACAACACTCGTCCACTAGGGTAAACCTAGCGGTTTAACGGCTTGTTGCATATGCTAAATGCAACCAGATGACCTACGAAAAAGGCATTAGGAATAGTTTTACCTTTCATTGTTATTGTATTACTAGAGACTAGCAATATTTAGGTTGGAGGGAGTGATTCGTGCATAAAGTTAACATTTTTTGCCATGCCTTTTTGGACTAATTATACTTTGATGGACTTTAAATAATAACATTTCAGGTTCTAAAGTGAACAAAGTCTCAAGAACAAAAAAATCACACTTGAATATAACACCAGCACAATAGGGAACAAAATTGCAAAAAGTTGGGACAAAGCAAGAACGTTTGAACGTCAACCCACATTCAAACATCCTCTGAAATCCTGCCAAGACCAGCAGCTGAGACATGGCGTGTTGTAGTCAACAAAGGGAAAATGCTAAGGTACTTGAGTACCACATTCGAATGCCAACTCACATTCGAATGTCCTCTAGAATCCTGAGAAGACTACACCACTGGAACCTAGCTTGTTGCAATAAGGAAAGAAGAACCAAAGAATAGAAGTATTTGCGTACAACATTCAAATGCCACTCCACATTCGAACGTTATCTTGAGTGACTAAGGACCAAGTTGTTAAGTGTAAAGTCAAAGTTGTTCAAGACGTATGTAAGTGACCATCACAGAAACCACAGGCCACTTGAGTGGAAGGAATCAGGCCCCATCTGGCGTTCGAACGCCCTCAAAGCAAAGACACAGACAACGTTCGAATGACATCTCACATTCGAACGTCCTTAAAGAAAAGACAGACTTAACGTTCGAATGTCAGATCATGTTCGAACGTCCTCTGTAGACTACTTGTAGAATAGCTACTACTCATGGGCGGCAAACACTATTCACTCATCCTCTCTTATCTCCTACCCCCCTCCCCTTCCTTGCCTATAAATACTCCCATGTTGGGAGCTTAAAGGGCATTCTTCCTCTTGTAGAGAAAAGGGGGAGCAATCCTTGTTCTTGTAAAGTAACAGTGTTTAGTAATCTAGTTCTTGAACATTTCATGTTTATGTTTTCATTTTGCATTGATATCAACCATGAAGGAGGCTTAGACTCCCCTTGTAGTTGAAGTCTTTTATTTACTTATGCTAAGTCTTTACATTCATGTTGTGACAACCATGATGGACGCTTAGACTCCCCTTAGAGTTGTACTTGCTTTTATTTAAAAAGTATCAAGAGAGATAGTTCATCTTTTGGTTGTGGTGGAAACCCTCCAAAAGTAACTAGCTTTCTTCTACTTTTATTGTTCATGTATTTCACTTCCATTGCTTGAGCATCCTTCTTTCTTAGAAGAGTGAAACTCTTCCACTTTTCCAGAGCTTTACCAAAGCCATGAAGGGTGGAAAATGATTCACTTATTCTCCATTGAAGATAAGCTCTTTGTTTAGTTTGCCTCATTTAGTAGCTCCTCTACTTAAAAGGATGAGTAGCATTCACTTTTCTAGCTTTGCCAATGTAAAATCCAGGTAAATTTAAACTTTTTATGAAAAAGGGCAAAATGGTAATTTGTCACTATAATGCGTATTTAAAATGCTCTTGTTCCCGAGCTCGGATGATGGAACAGAATCCGTCAATGGATTCATCTAGCGAAATCTAGTCGTCCTGTCAAATTTTATCGAATTTTGAGATAGTCGGATTTTTGCACGTCGTTTGAAGCGACTGGGTGGCGAATGACCTCACAAAGGTCCCCAAATATAAATTTTATAAAATTTATGTATAATTGAATAAAATTTCAAAGAAAATTAATTTGAACTTAAACCAGGATGTAATGAATCGTTTCAGGACGAAAAACGAATCCGGATGTAGGAAATATGTGGTGCGATGTGGGCCGCATATTTGTGACTATAAATAGGGACTTAAATCTGATATTTTGAGAAAAGATCTCCATTATTCAACATAGGTGGCTGGCCATAGAGAGAGAAGATACAAAAAAAAAAGAAGAAAAACCTTGATTCTTCAAGATTCTTCCACCGATCTTCGAAGTTCCGTCGCTCGGATCGAGTTAGACCAAGAGTTAAAGTCGGACACATCAACGAGGGCTACGCGTACGTACCAAGAAAAGTTTATTTCACCGAAGATCCATGAGAGGACTTTGGAGAAATCAAAAGTTCTTGGGCTTTGGTGGGTGTTCTTAGAGGTTCTATCACTTCCTACACGCTACAAGAGGTAGGGTTCCCTCCTACCTTGGTTTTATACTTACCTTAAATGGGCTTTTAGTGGCTGAAATTGGTTTATATGTGGGCTGTCCAAATGGACTGTTAAGGGGCAGAATTTTGGACTGTTAAGGGGCTGAATTACGGACTGTTTATAGGCCATGTTATGGACTGTTTTAGTGCTGAAATTGGGGCTGTTTTGTACAATAATTAGGGGCTATTTTGTGCACTAATTAGGGGCTATTTTTGGGGCTATTTTAGGGCCTATTTTGGGGCGGTTTTGTGGCTGAAATATGGCTGAAATACTGATTGTTTTGTGGCTTGATTTGGGGCTGCTATGTGGCCGGTTTAGGGGCTATTTTGTGGCTTGTTTTGGGGCTGCTATGGCCTGATTTGGGGCTGTTTTGTGGGCATACTAAGTGTGTACTTTATGCCTTGAGAATTAAGTGTGTTATTGCTTGATTATGTAGTAACATGCTTAGTAATATGCATAGTAACATGCTTAGTAACATGCTTATGGATTGTATTGGAAAGAAATGTTGATATATGTGTATAATATATTGACATTGTGATGAGTTTTTTGGAGGTTATATGCGTATGATATAATTGTCCATGATACATGATGAAATGTGTGATTTAAGTTGTTTGTGTGACGTTCATTACACATGAGACATGACATTGACATGCAATGGTACATTACATTGCATATGCACGGGGGATATCGCATATTGAGAGTGTGTGTGTGCATGGTTGTTGTCTTCACCTCATTTGGTGTATGACGAGTGGGCTTGGGAAAGTTGGATTGATGATTCAATTGAGTCACCTGGTTTTATGGAAAATTGGGTTAGGATTAGCAAGAAGGGCTAGAATATCCCTCGGGTGAAAGACCTGGTAATTGGATTTGCACTCCGTTGGTAAAAGAGCCCATAAAATGTGTCAGTGTACGCGGAACCTTTGGTAGTAGTTCATGAATTCCGTGTCGGCTGGGAGCCGTTGGTGTCAGTCCATAAATACCCACCCCCAAGAAAAAACCTTGGATTTATATAAAAATGTCATTTGATATGTAACATGAAAGACGGTGGCACTGCATTGTGTTGTGGGAGTCGGTGGAGACTCAGGGTAAAATGCATGAGTGAGTCTCATCTCATTTCATAGCATGGCATTGTAGAATTGCATATTCTGACTTGGAATGTTGATGTGAATATGAAATGTTAAATGTGAACATTTCATGTGCACTTAGGTGGGGAGTAGCCTCTGTAGGAAATACTCTACTGGGCGTGGCTCATCCTATACGGGAAACATTTCAGATACGGGATATACGTCGGTGGACGGCTCTCATTCAAGGCCGCAAGGGTGAAGAAAGCCGACTTGCGGCTTTTATAACTTCCTTTGTAAAACTTTTGGAGCAAACTAGTTTTGGCATGTAATTTTACGAAAGGGAGTTGTAATTAAACTCATATGGACTGTTTTTAATATAACCTTGCATGGTTTTATATGAGTATGGATAAATGGACCGGTGTGGTCAATTTTTACTCATAAATGGACCCGGTGCGGTCATTGTGTTATGTTGGGCCTCGGATGGGTCATATGAATGTATATTGCACAGGTTGGATTTTGGGTAGAGCTTCCCGTACAAATGAGACTCTGCCCGAATTTTGCTAAATTGTAGATCCTGGTAAATGGGACATTACGGCGCGATATTGAGTTACACGATATCCATAGACATTTCGTGGGTTGATGGGTGATCAACGGACCCCCCGAATTTTTGGGGTGTCACAGCTAAGGCCATGAAAAGTAAGTAGTTCCTCATTCACTCTTTAGTAAGAGGTGATAAGTATGCAAAGATTATCCGGAAGTTATGTTGGTGCAACTCCTTCGTGCTTTAATGCTTTATATTCCACCTATTCAATGGATGGTTGAATGTACCTAGCAAAGTTGAGGCACTTTGTATAACCAAGCACTTTCTTTATGATATAGATGACTCCTGCATAGAAAAACCAATTGGTTCAAGGCAAGCACCCCAGCTAGCTCTTCATAACCACCTTTCAATCTCCATTATTTTTGCGCTTTATTCAACGAATGGACCCTTAATGCCATGGTTGTATACATCTTAGAAACACTTGCTTGTTTGTAGATGGGTTAAGTCTCGATATAGACAATTCTTGTAAACTTCTGGAACGGTATCGGAATCATGTGCTTAATTCTCACAATCTTTATTTATATTTCGATTAACTTGGTGTTGACACAGGAGTTAATTGAGTTATAAAGCACAAACATAATAAATCGAATAGTCTATGACATGCCCTGATCCTCGAGCTAAAGGGTGACTGTTACATTTTGAGAATCTTATATTTTGTCTAGAAAACTCTTGAAAAGAATCTTATATTCTATTCAAGAACCTCACCACTCCAAACTCTCGAAATTTCTAGTTACTTGGTCTCTATTATTGCTTACTTCAAAACACCAATCATAGTTCCCTTTAAATTCGACTCTGGACTTAACCGGATTATTATTACAACTTGACCACCTGCACTTGGGTGTACACATTTTGGATCAAGTCAATACCCAACCAACACAGAATTCATGGATTTGCACCAACAATTCTGCGTACACCGACATACTTCATGGACTAAACCAAAGGACTACATATCCTAAGTAATCGGACATTGCAACCGAGGGATTGTCTAGCCCTTCTTGCAAACCCTAACCCTATTTTCAATGCAAACCATGCGAATCAATCGATTCTTCGATCCAACTTTTCCCAAGCCTAGGTATCATCCACCAAGAAAGGTGTTTGATCAAACCATGCACACACACCCACCAAATGTGATGTCTCCATGCATATGCAATGTAATGAATCATTGCAATATGAATACCATGTCCAATATGTAATGAAAGTCATATGAACTATTTCAACCACATTTCAACACATTTTATGGGCAATTATATCCAAAGCACATAATTTCCATAAATCATCACAATTCCAATACATCATCAAGCACATATATACATTTCTAACCAACAACAATTCCCAAGCATGTTTTCACATAATCTCATGCAATTAACACAAACCTTATTTCATATAGGCATTTAATCAAATATCTTAAAGGCGCCAAATCATGTAATCACATAAAATGCTCAAATTGATCACGTAACTCAAGAAATAACATTAAATGATTTCTACATACCCTATTTATCCAAACATCCAAGAATTCACAAGCTAGCAATTTCTAACAAACAATTCATATAAGCATTGAATTTACCCATTTTCATTAAATCAACTACAATAGGCAACTGTTAAAATACATATAACATGCCACCCATTTCATATAGTTGTCCTTGGTTGGAAATAAATCTAGTTAGGATGAAAACATACCTCTTGAAGTGTAAGACAATTCTAGGAAGCTCCAAGAACCCAAATTTTGCCCAAAACCAATCTTTCTCCTAAATCCAGCCATTGAACTTTGATTAAACCCATCCTTTTTGGTATGGTTGCATAGCCCTCGTCGTGTAGATTGACTTTAATATTTGGGCCAAAGGATTCTGACCGACGTAACTCCGTAAATTGTAAAGAGAAGTTTGAAATTCTCTATTTTTCCTCTCTTCCTCTTCCAACGTTAAAACCCAGCAAAACCAGCAGAGATTTTGTGTAGAAAATTAGATTTTTGTCTCCTATTTATACCCTTTAATATTTGGTCCACATTGTGCCATGCATTCCCTATTCTCGGGTCTGTTTTTTGGCCCGAAATAATTAAATTTTGTCTCAGTTTAAGTTTAAAATAGTTATATATGAAATTATTTTAAATTATAATAAATTTTTAGAAAATTTATTTGTTTGGGTCATTATTGAGGTCACCTGACACCTGGTCACCTCGAAAAACGTAAAAAACTCGACTATCTCAGAATTCAAAAAAAATTAATAGGGTAACTAGATTTCATGAGATGAATCCAATGGTGAGGTACATTTTGTCATCCAATTTCTAGGAAAATATGGGTTTTCAACCCTCACCGAAGTGACAAATTATCGTTTTGTCCTTTTTTTCACAAAAATTCAAATTTACCCGAGTTTTACATCAATGTTCACCTTATGGGTATAAATAAACATTTTATTTAGTAAAATTATATTTTATTTTGTGGGTGGGGTGTTACTATTGTGGTATCAAAGCCCAGTTTATTAGGTTTTGTATACTTGTGAGTCTTGGTCAGTAGTGGACATCATATGGTGTTATAGTATTGCTGGGATGAGTCAACCACTAACATGTAGATGTTGGGCATATGTATATCTATTTATAAGTTAATATAGCAGAGTGATTGATGGATCCTCCAGTAGATCAAGGACAAGTTGAGGAAGAAGGTTCTCGTGTTTCCGCTATGTTTGAGGGAGGTGAGAAGCAACAACAAAATGGTTGAAAAGATTACCAGAATCAGTCTGATATGGTTTAGAGGGCACATGATTTGGTTGTTGAAAATGATGTATGGGAGGAGTTGGTAGGTAAATGTAAATAGTTTAAGAAGATGAAGTTTGATACCACATCATTAGTTTTAGGGGCCAACACCAAGGCCTAGGAAATAGGATCCTCAATCTTCACAGGTTCGGGGTCTGGGCTATGGTAAAGTAGTTACTAATTAATAGGTTCAAATTGCTCCAAGAATCTCATTGGGATAGGAGAGTAGAATGCCAGTTAGTAGCGAAGAAATGAATATTATTTGTTTTATAGATGTGGAGCTAAGGGGCATATGGCTAGAGATTTTGGGTTGATGCCGTCGGGTGGAAGTTGTCGGTGTTACAATGCGGGCATGTGTGGCATGTGATACAAGATTTTCTAAGTGGGTCGGCAACGTCATCGTCAGTTGGCAGTGAGATTCTTGGTGGTAAGGGTTTACAGGGAAGTATACAGAGAGAGGGAAGGGGATTTTCTATTACCTTTGGACCTTAGGGATAAGTATTTTTCGTGAAGCAACAGTGGTCTATGTTTGGTAGGGATGCATGCATTCTCACTGATCCTTGTTACACTCATTAATTTGTTGTGTTTTTATTGAGAATGCATTGGGACCAATCATTCGCCTCAATTCATTGAAGTTTGACCATATCTAAATTGATGGGGGAGGTGGTGTTTGTGGATACAGTTTATAAGGCTTGTGTGGTGAGCATGGGTGCTTTGGATTTACTAGTGAACTTGATTTTCTGTGTGTACTCGCCAAACTAAGACGATTTGGAGGAGCAATTACATAATTTATTAAATTTGAGTTTTATTTAGTTCTATAGGGGATCTCAGTTTTGTAAGGAAATAAAAATGGAACTGTGTGACATAAAACAAATAATCTTTATAACGGATTGGGAATCTACTTAATTAATTACAGGGTGTTAGAGTATATATGGAAATTGATCTGAGTATCATCAGCTAATAAAAAGGATAATTGATGTAATAAGTATGAATACAATGAGTTTTTGGTTGAGCCTTTTCGGGTTAACGAATGCTACAACAGCCTTAATGGATTTAGTGAATAAGGATATTTCCACCCTCCTTAGTATCTTTTATAATTGTATTTATTGGTGGTATTTTAGAGTATTTTTGTTACATGAGAGGGTAATTAGGTTGTGTTCCTGAAAGGAATAAAAGTTGTGGTAAAGTGGGAATAATCAGATAGTATATTCGGGATCAAGAGTTTTTGGGACTAGCAGGTTAATACTGCAAATTCTTAGAGGGTCATTAATCAGTTACTACTTTATTGATTGGATTGATATGGAGAGAGGTGGAATTTGAATGGGGTCTAAAATGTGAACAAAGCAGTCAGGAGTTGCAGACTAGATTGATTTCAGTTTTCGTGTAGCTATTCAATTGGATAGAAGTGGTTTGATATTTATAATGAAGCATCATATTATGGATTGAGTTGTGTGCTAATGCAATATGGGGAAAAATGATCATTTGCAGGATGAGTCAATTGAAGATTGACCAAGGTAATTATATCACCTATAACGTTATAGGTGATATAATTACCTTGGTCAATCTTCAATTGACTCATCCTGCAAATGATCATTTTTCCCATATTGCATTAGCACACAACTCAATCCATAATATGATGCTTCATTATAAATATCAAACCACTTCTATCCAATTGAATAGCTACACGAAACTGAAATCAATCTAGTCTGCAACTCCTGACTGCTTTGTTCACATTTTAGACCCCATTCAAATTCCACCTCTCTCCATATCAATCCAATCAATAAAGTAGTAACTGATTAATGACCCTCTAAGATTTGCAGTATTAACCTGCTAGTCCCAAAAACTCTTGATCCCGAATATACTATCTGATTATTCCCACTTTACCACAACTTTTATTTCCTTTCAGGAACACAACCTAATTACCCTCTCATGTAACAAAAATACTCTAAAATACCACCAATAAATACAATTATAAAAGATACTAAGGAGGGTGGAAATATCCTTATTCACTAAATCCATTAAGGCTGTTGTAGCATTCGTTAACCCGAAAAGGCTCAACCAAAAACTCATTGTATTCATACTTATTACATCAATTATCCTTTTTATTAGCTGATGATACTCAGATCAATTTCCATATATACTCTAACACCCTGTAATTAATTAAGTAGATTCCCAATCCGTTATAAAGATTATTTGTTTTATGTCACACAGTTCCATTTTTATTTCCTTACAAAACTGAGATCCCCTATAGAACTAAATAAAACTCAAATTTAATAAATTATGTAATTGCTCCTCCAAATCGTCTTAGTTTGGCGAGTACACACAGAAAATCAAGTTCACTAGTAAATCCAAAGCACCCATGCTCACCACACAAGCCTTATAACTGTATCCACAAACACCACCTCCCCCATCAATTTAGATATGGTCAAACTTCAATGAATTGAGGCGAATGATTGGTCCCAATGCATTCTCAATAAAACACAACAAATTAATGAGTGTAACAAGGATCAGTGAGAATGCATGCATCCCTACCAAACATAGACCACTGTTGCTTCACGAAAAATACTTATCCCTAAGGTCCAAAGGTAATAGAAAATCCCCTTCCCTCTCTCTGTATACTTCCCTGTAAACCCTTACCACCAAGAATCTCACTGCCAACTGACGATGACGTTGCCGACCCACTTAGAAAATCTTGTATCACATGCCACACATGCCCGCATTGTAACACCGACAACTTCCACCCGACGGCATCAACCCAAAATCTCTAGCCATATGCCCCTTAGCTCCACATCTATAAAACAAATAATATTCATTTCTTCGCTACTAACTGGCATTCTACTCTCCTATCCCAATGAGATTCTTGGAGCAATTTGAACCTATTAATTAGTAACTACTTTACCATAGCCCAGACCCCGAACCTGTGAAGATTGAGGATCCTATTTCCTAGGCCTTGGTGTTGGCCCCTAAAACTAATGATGTGGTATCAAACTTCATCTTCTTAAACTATTTACATTTACCTACCAACTCCTCCCATACATCATTTTCAACAACCAAATCATGTGCCCTCTAAACCATATCAGACTGATTCTGGTAATCTTTTCAACCATTTTGTTGTTGCTTCTCACCTCCCTCAAACATAGCGGAAACACGAGAACCTTCTTCCTCAACTTGTCCTTGATCTACTGGAGGATCCATCAATCACTCTGCTATATTAACTTATAAATAGATATACATATGCCCAACATCTACATGTTAGTGGTTGACTCATCCCAGCAATACTATAACACCATATGATGTCCACTACTGACCAAGACTCACAAGTATACAAAACCTAATAAACTGGCTTTGATACCACAATAGTAACACCCCACCCACAAAATAAAATATAATTTTACTAAATAAAATGTTTATTTATACCCATAAGGTGAACATTGATGTAAAACTCGGTAAATTTGAATTTTTGTGAAAAAAAGACAAAACGATAATTTGTCACTTCGGTGAGGGTTGAAAACCCATATTTTCCTAGAAATTGGATGACAAAATGTACCTCACCATTGGATTCATCTCATGAAATCTAGTTACCCTATTAATTTTTTTTGAATTCTGAGATAGTCGAGTTTTTTACGTTTTTTCGAGGTGACCAGGTGTCAGGTGACCTCATAATGACCCAAACAAATAAATTTTCTAAAAATTTATTATAATTTAAAATAATTTCATATATAACTATTTTAAACTTAAACTGAGACAAAATTTAATTATTTCGGGCCAAAAACAGACCCGAGAATAGGGAATGCATGGCACAATGTGGACCAAATATTAAAGGGTATAAATAGGAGACAAAAATCTAATTTTCTACACAAAATCTCTGCTGGTTTTGCTGGGTTTTAACGTTGGAAGAGGAAGAGAGGAAAAAGAGAGAATTTCAAACTTCTCTTTACAATTTACGGAGTTACGTCGGTCAGAATCCTTTGGCCCAAATATTAAAGTCAATCTACACGACGAGGGCTATGCAACCATACCAAAAAGGATGGGTTTAATCAAAGTTCAATGGCTGGATTTAGGAGAAGATTGGTTTTGGGCAAAATTTGGGTTCTTGGAGCTTCCTAGAATTGTCTTACACT